>WBNH01010040.1:0-181085 GCA_013401255.1 Urocolius indicus
TACTATCCTTGCTGGACCGGGCTATCTGAAGGCCGGCCACGGCTGTAAAGACTGAAGCACCCCACCCAACCCCTTCCCTCTTCCAAGGCTCAGAGTCCTCCACCCACCTGAATGGTTCAGAAGGGCAGTGAACGAAGGTTTCAGTCAGTCCTTTCCTCATGGCTCCTGCTGCTTGTCTCACTTCTGAGGAGAAGGACTCCTTGATGGTCCTCCCTGCTCCAGAGCGAGGTCCTTCACTTGCCAGGCAGTCCTGCAAGGGCCAGATTGGTCTCTGCAGCTCCACTTCGTTACTTTGTGTCAGGGTCCAAACTGCTTGCATCTTTCAACCCCAGATATCCAACTCTCATTCCCTCTCTCATGCAGTGTCTACCTCCCACTGCGGGATGCAAGGGTGTCTCTGGTCAACTGCTGCTCTTCCTTTCCTTCTTTCCTGACTGCAGGGTCTGTGTGGTTGCCTCCTGGTTGCCTCCATCTTGCCCTACCTTTCTGTCTCCTAAACACTTCAAATTCCTGATCTTAAATAGTGATGACAGGTGCCAGATTGACTCAGTTGGGTCAGAGATGCGTTCAAACCCAGAGCTGGAGAAAAGTCCAAGGACTGTTTACTGGGCCAGCAGTGCAGTTCTCTCCCTTGCTATCAAAAGAAAGTGGCCCCACATAAAACCATCAGAAGAAGGAACACAACAGAAGAAAGGAAGATAGCACTATACTTGGAGCACAGTCATTTACAGAGGCTCAAATAAAAGTTGCATCCAAGCACAGTGAAGGAGTTGCAGAGGGGAAAAATCAATAGCTGAAACTCTTGGGATTTTTCCATATGTATTTACTGTTGGAGGAGTTTTAACTTGTAGAATTATAAAAACTATTAATGCATAAGCATTACTTTATGATTTCCATTGTAGAAGCATATGTTGGATAACTGCCTACTTGTAGCTGTTTTCAGACAGTCAGTTCTCTCCTATTTACTGGCATTTATAATTTTAATTACATGAGAAATAGTACAGATTACAGATTTTCCTGATTAATAGTGCTACTGAGGCATTCACTCTTAGAACACAATTACAAGAAAACATGTATTTACTACATCTTTAGGATTGCTTAAATAATTAAAAAAAAAGCCTTGTCACTTTACAAATCTCTTAGAAAAACATTTTTGTTTTGCCAGATCTTATGTTTCATACAGACGGCATGCACCATGCTAACAGTCAAAATACAGTATCACTGTAATATCAATATTTAATACACAACCATTTCATAAGTTATAACCTTATAACTTAAAACAATGTTGCCTTGTCATAATAAAGATAATTAAGGATGAGCATCCTCATTCTGTTCATTTTTGATCTCTTCCTGATCTTTAGAAGTAAGAATATTAAACTCCAGTAATCCATAGATAATATGATGGAAGTGACTCACCATGGTTGTGTACCTCAGAGACACTTTTTTTCCCCCTGTAGTAATTGAGAAAAACAATTCAGAAGAAGAAGAAAAAAAATAACTGTTTTTCTTCACCCTCCCCTTCAGTCTCTTTGAAAAAAAAAACCTGGATGATAACAAATCTACATGTATTTCCGAATGCTGTTTGGAGCTTTTTATTAATTCACTCACAGAATTTAATAGAATTTTGACAAAGCAAAAGCAAAATGAAAACGATTTGGATACTTTTATTCTACTCTTTTCTACTTTCTACTTTTATTGAGCATGAAAGTGGGATTTTTGTGAGGGACTTCACAAATAAAATATATACAGAACACTTTTGAAGATGTGGCATGTATCCTTGTAGCTTTTAACCTAACCTACACATCAATGACCTGTATTGAAGTTGTGAGAGTGTCGTCTCACATGAAGCCTGTAAAACTCCACCAAATAACCTGTATTTGCTGAAATTTCTCACTCATCTAGATTAAGCAAATTCACTTTCTTCAATCTTGATTTCTAAAGCATGTTTTCTAAACATAATTCATTGCTATTGCTTTCCCCTGGACTCTTTCCAGCTGATCCACATCTCTGTGCCAAAATCTCTGTGTGATAAAGCCAAAAGCAAGTAGAGTGGAAGGATGACTTCATGAATCTTAACATGACACTCCTATTTGTACACTGAGTTTCCAGCATTGTATTTATATATCACAGTATGATGTTTGCTTTTTATTTCACACTGCTGAGGTGCTTTTAAGAAATGTTCATCTCTTATCCTCCAAATACTTACTAATCTGCCTAAATTGACTTGAGTTTAATGGGATGTTTCACGTGTGTAAAGCAACACTCATAATTAAAAAATCTCAAAGGTCAAGGCTAAATATTCCTGTCAAGGAGTTATAAACCAAACTGAAAAAAAATCCACAAAGTAAGCCAATAGTAGTATTCTCTAATGTAATTAAATATTTTCTGATCTGCACTTCATATGTGGGATCCAAATATACCATTGTATGAAGAATGAAAACCTGTAGTGTTAATATTATGCATTGCTAATGAAGAGAGCAGGGAAATTATTTCTAATCCAGGTTTGATTTACTTTTTCAATAACTAGAATATATTTTGATTCACTGACTTGCAATATTTTAGTAAGATACACAGCAATGTTTTCATAGATGAAGCAGACTGCCAATTAAAATTTTAAAGAAATGCTTCTTATATTCTGGTAATGGATTAAGCAAAAAAGGATTACTCAAATAAAATGTAT
The DNA here is from genome assembly GCA_013401255.1 of Urocolius indicus. Classification (NCBI taxonomy): domain Eukaryota; kingdom Metazoa; phylum Chordata; class Aves; order Coliiformes; family Coliidae; genus Urocolius; species Urocolius indicus. The sequence goes on from WBNH01010040.1 coordinate 2,681, forward strand.
TTATTTTTAATACACTTTAGAAAAAAAAGAGCAAAATAATATCTAGAATTTGGTTTCCTTTGTTGCAGTGCAATTCAGCAGTTAATAGAAACTTCAATAAAAATTGTTCATTTCTTGGTTCATGCTATCTCAGGTGTGTAAATTTGGTTCATTTTGTTTTCTTCTTTCTCTTCTTTGTAAATATCTTGTTATCATTTTTATAGACACTATCAAGAAGCTTTTTTTCATCACTGATATTCTAAATAATTAATTTAAAAGATCTTTTTAAATGGTTTCATTTTTAAAAAAATTTGGACATTTTAACCTATATGCTTATGTAAATAAACATTTGGTTTAAGGTACCATTATTGAACTGCTTTTAAAGATGTTCAGTGCACAACAGATGACCCATCATGATGTGATTACTCATGTTGCCTTCATTTTCATTTCAACCAGAATGCAAGGTTTTCTTGGTCCTATTGTAAGAGCAGAAAAACAATTATTTTATGCATGGCTGATAATAGTGATGGAGACCTTATATGGGACACAGCAGGAAGCTGAGAACTGTTTGGTGCTTCAAAATACCATGTACTTACAGCACATTTGAATGTTGTAAACCTTAAGTATGCAGCTTAATTTTATTTGTAACTGTAGAATTTTTAATCTGCTGTATGCATTTTTAAATTCTAATGACAATGTGAAAAAATAATACTTTTCAAAAAAATTTGGGATGCATCAGTTTTAAAGCACAAATGAATTCTGACTAAGTGGATGCTTTACTAGGCAAACTGGTGTTAGAAGTTAATTGGGTTTGACTAGCAAGTCCAGACATTGGCACAATTTATAAGCTTTTGCAGAATTGTGACCATTCTGCTATCATACAGTAATATGCAAAATGTGAGACCTGACAGTAAGTGCTTGCTATCTGACAGTAAGTAATGAATCCTGGTAAAAAATATCCTTGTAAAATAAACCCCTTTTTGAAATGAAATGTAGTACAAGACTATTTTTCAGGATGCTTGAACATTTATTACATCAGCATATAATTAGCTTTTCATTGTCTTTGCGTGCTGTGCCAAATCTGTTACAGGAATGGTCAGTTGTTGCTTCTTTGTGGAGCAAAAAATACTCCCAGTGAAGCAAAGACTTATTAGAAAATATTATTAGAATTATAATAATTATTCTGTAATTTGGGAGACTTCTTCATTGTTTCTGAAACACAATGCTAAACCCTAAAGTAGCATTTCATCAATCCTACTGGTCTTTTGCATTGTAACACTTCTTCTTTATGTGCTTGAAGTAATTTCTGCAAATGTTTAGACATACAATTTATTTAATCACTTCACAGTTCCTTTAGCATCTAGTGTAAGTTTGAAATCATTGGAGAAAATTCTGCTTAAGCAAGTTATGTGTGATACATGTTATTTTATTTAGTATTAAGTGAACTAATCTGAAGAAGCATTTAACCACCATAGAGATAACTGTGGCTGTGAAGGGCATAAAGTTTTGCAACTAAACGAAGTTGCTTCTAGGAGAGAAAACACTTAATTTGCCACTACCTGTTTGACAAAAGTGTTTCTAATTCTGTGTGGGCATTGTGAGCATTAGAGTTTTCTGATACATCCATTCTCCTACTATTTTTTGTTAAATTATTTAAAGGATGGAAATACCTGCCTATCTTGGGAGATTAACTATTGTTAAAATCCCTATTTTCCTGCAGGATAACCAACTCTTGGCAATTACTCTAAGAGCCCAGAGTTTGCCTTTGCAGGCTCATGCGTGCACATCACACCACCCGTCTCTTCCCCTGACTGCCAATTCCATCCCAATGAGCTGGCAGGGTGCTCAATTCTGTTCCGTGATATTTTCATCAAATTGCCAAGCCTTAATTGCATAAGTGGGCTACATGATTTTTTTCTGTGCTTGCAAACCATTGTAAATAGCACTAGCTACATGATGCTATCTGTAGGATATTTTGCATTCCAATGTTCTCATTTTTTTTTTCTGGGAGATGACTTTCGGTTCATCTCTTCATAGATTACTTTTCCAGGATTTTCCCTATTATTTCCACCTAAGAGTTTAATTTATCCTTGACTTTACATCTCAGAGAAAGCTGATTTTGTCACTTGTTCAGGCAATTCAGATAATTCTCAGAAAAATCTACAGAAGGCCGAGTTCTTTATTGTCTGGTTTCACTGGCACTTAGTGGATCACGTGAGTCAAACAAATGCTGTTATATAGAGGAACTGATTCACCATCCACAGCTGTACCTGGAATCATAGTCAGACTTCTCCTCTGCTATGTGTGCTCAAGCCTGAAATCAACTGCCAAGGTGATGCCAATGCAGAAGGTTTGGGAAGGGGGAGGAAGGGAAGGGGCTGCTAACTGCTCAATGGGAGAGACTTGAGAACTAGGTACAGGAGTAATCCACTAGGATTTATGCTTTCTGCTTCTTTTTCTGGTTGCCCACTTAGATCCAACACTGATATTACAAAGTGTGTTACTATGATTTTTCTCTAGCACAACATTTCTAAAGCAGAAAGAAGAGTAACCACATTACTTTTACAGTTTAGGTGAAGAAAAAGGTGTACCTGCATATTTTGATATTGATGATATCACAGATTGTGCCTGCAATTTGCTTTTAATGCACATAATTAGCATTTAATAGATCGTCAGCATAAAGTTCTGAAGTAGAATTATTTCCAGACATTTTTAGAAAAGTATGGTCATCAGTCACATTGGTGGGAGATGCTGACCTAATAAAAAAATCTCAGGAAACTAGCTTATATTAAGCTTAAATATAAGGCTTGTTTATTCAAAATTTTCTGGTTTTGGTTACTCTAAAATTATGTCACCAAAATATGAAGTGTGTGTATAGTGGCATAATTAGTCCAATTATTGCTGAAAAATTAGAAATATTCCTAAGGAAACTTTTAATTTTACATCAGAAACAATCAATTGTATTTTGAATCCAGACTTCTTAGAAGTCAAAAGTCTATGTTTCACTGACTGATGCTGGTTGTGGGTAAGGAAGCTACCATTTCCTTGTTGCCTCTGGTTTTCTATCACTAGCCTTGTGAGTACAGATACACAACCTCAAATGAAATCTGTACTACTTACTTCAACAGAGGGTTGAATGAAATGAAATTTTGAACTGAAACACATGCTCTTATGCTGAATATTGATTTTTAACTGCAATAAATTGTTAATGAGTCTGTTTCCATGGTGATATGCAACCCATAACTTCTAGGTGTTTAGGAAGTGATTTTCTTTGCATTTCTACATTTTCCTGTTAATAGTTCAGCTGATCATAGTTCAATGTTTCCAGATTAGTCATCACTAGGTAGTTTAATAGTCCAAAGAAAGACACCATCAAGTGTCTGTAAGTTGAGAAGATGGTATTAGTTTATGAGATCATCTCTCCCAGGATACTCTAGAACTGTAAAGAAGCATTTTAACAACCAATTTTCTGTGTTCGTTCACTGCTCAAGGAACATTTTGTGGACCACAATACCAGGAAATACTGTCTTTAAAAACAAAAACAAAAATAAAAATAAAAAACCTAACTCAAAAGCTGATCTCATAACCACTCAAACAGATTATTTTCTTCTCATGATTCCCATTTGCAGTCTTGGAAACGTGTCTTGAAATTTTGCTATGTGGAAATGTTTAACTTTTAATTCAGAGTCCTGAATAGAGAATGCAATGTCCCTGGACATCTGAAAGTGTTTGGAAAATTAAATATGATAAAAGGATGAGACAAAAGAATTAGACTGAAGAAACCAACTGGACAGGATAATTCTTTGTTCCTTTGTAGTTGCTGAGCACACAAGGTGCTTTGCAAACCAGGAAGTGCTCTTCTTGCTCAGTCATGTTTTAAAATAATTATTGACTTTTCTCCTTGCTGCTGTTTATGTAGAGATACATGGCACTGTATTTCTATGGTGCATAAGTTGTTTTCATGAAAAATCACTGTTAACCTTTTTAGCACTGTGAGGATACAATCACAATGTAGCAGTGGAAACAGCATTGAATAAATTGTTCTTCCATTGGATGTAATATCAAAATGTAATAGTAATCTATACATCCACCTGCATCAGAGGAATACATTTCACATGCCCATTGGATACATCACACAGCAATGAAGTGATCAGAGTGACAATCACTGAACATATCATTCGTCCTACTGTCACATAAACGCAGTAAGATTGTTCAATAATTTGGCTAGGGGGTTCAGGTAACATGTAGCAGTATATGCTCATGGTATAGAAGATGTGTGCTAGAAGGTATTATTGTGCCTCTTTGAGGAAGCATTCTTGTTAGTATGTGCCTCTGAGTCAAGTAAAGATATGTGTCTTAGATCCATCTCACAATTAAAACTTTTAAATAAACACCAGGTCTTTTCTCTCAATAATTTATCCTAATTATCATGGGTGCCAGTAGTACCCAAGGTTTGAATAGCTCCTGCATAACTAGTCAGAGAGCTGTTTGGGGTTTTTGCAAGAGTGAAATCCTGGCTGGCTGCCCAGCCTTCCTTCTCTTTTCCTGGGGGTTGGAACTGTCAGGGGATTCCCCAATAACAATCAATGACCTGCTGGCTCTTCTGGCAGTGTGCCACCAAGTTGTGAAACTGCTGAGAATTACATGTCCTGATTCACCCTCACATATGCCAGGGAGCTTCCAGCCAGGAGAACATTGTAACCTGTTAAACAAAGATAATGCACATATTCTACCTCCAGTCAACCATTATTTCCCCCCTTTTTAACATGGGGCAAAATATGTGCTTTAGCTGTTGGACTCTTATGCAAGCACATTCTGAGGTATCTTTTCATGCTACATTTTGCTGATTTAGGAGGGATTTTATGTAATATCTTTTACACTTTATTATTATTATTATTTGTTTTCATGTGATTGTCAACAAAACCTTAATTCAGGCTCGAGTTTTTTTGTGTTTGTGTGAATGCTACACAGTTCTTGGGAGATTTGAAGCAAAGGTGATGGTAATGACAGCATCTATTTTACCTCAGCCTTCATTTCTCATTTAAACTATTACTTTCAACTGTCATCAAGTTACACATGTCAACAATGCTCCACTTTGTATACAGCTCTTCTTTGCACTTAACTTTTCATGATAGTTTTTGAAATGGAATCTTGGCTTAGATACTGCTTTGTACAAATCTATTCCTTTCCTGTAGAAATTTAATTTACATAAGCATTGCAGGATTAACCTTTATGTAACTGAGAGTGTAATGAAGTATTTTGCCGGGACCAGGACTAAGGCTCTGATAAAACCTGGTCTTTAGAAGAACACTAAAACTCTCAAAAAAAAGAGAGGGTTTTCCCTTTTGGAATCCCCATATATCATACATTCTGTGAAAACTAAGCTAATCATGTCTCAGCCTTCAGGGCATGGTTAGGTACTTTTTCAGGGTTCCAAAAGATTTTCCTTGATTAATATTTTATAGTTTCCTAACAAAATTATAGAAATCTTTGAGTCTTTTTAGGTGTAGTAGCTATAGGTCATAGATAAATCAGGATATTCTATATAAATGAATCAATACTGTAGTATCATAGAATCAGTCATACATACCTAGGGTTATTTTCAACTTTTTATAACAAATGATGCTACAAAAGTTTATATTTAGCCCTGCCAAATAATTCATTTTGAAATCCCTTATAATGCAAATTCTCCCATGATTTATAACACATTTTATTATGAGTTCATTTCTGGTAAAATTTTGAATTTTAATACAGAAGTAACAATTTTAATTATCTTTTTAATTAATTCCAACCAGGGAAAATAAAAAAAGTCTTTTTGAAACACTTTTCAGTGACTGTATTCTTGCAGATTTGTGCATTATCTAATTCCTTTTAACATGTCAAACAACCATTTCTGCTTTTGTTGTAAATGGAACATTATGATAACTCTCCACTTTTAGTCTCACCATAGATACAAGAAGAGACATAGTAATTGATTTTAAAATCTATGTGAAGTAACAAGACCTCATTATCTAACTTATAGACATGGTCTTTAAACTTATGTGATCATAACAATAGTTTTAATGAAATCTCCCTGATGACAACTGGAGTTCAGAACATTGAATCAGTTACTGAACATGCTTCTGTGGATGATGGTAAAGGATGAGATTCTTCCCAGTATGTTCATTAAATGACTGTTTTATGTCTCCTAGTTATTGCCAAATATTTGCTTCGGAAATGAAGGTAAAACAGTTCCTATCTGTTTAAAAAATCATTTTGCCACAATTTACAACAAATGTTTTAAAACTGATCTAATGGCAGGCAGCAGAAGATCTTACACTTTTCATGTATAAAAGATGGCCCACTCAAGTTATTTTGTGCCTCTCTAGTGAAGAAACTACCTACAGGGGAATTAACAAGACATGTATGTGTTAACCACCTCTTTTATCCTTCTGAATGAGTAGCATAATATTATACCATTAAATTTAGTTAAAACCACATTCTCACATTAAAGGATTTGTCCAAAATTGTTCAAAAACTTTCAAACAGCTTTCACTAATCTTTCCGATTTTTTTTTTTCAAAAATGCCTGTTTATTTTATCTTTTTTTAATAAAAGAGTGAAGCAAACACTGTATTTCATACTTTTTGAGAAACTAAGACGTAATTAATCAAAGTAAACATTCCACCACTTTTATTATTCCACTTTATTCACAGATCCTGATTACAAGTCTATGAAACACACAAAATATAAACCCCTCACAAACTCTGTTTCTAAGTGGTGATAAAAAATGTGGATATCAATTCTGCGAGGCATTTCTTTCAAACCTTTCCAGTCTCATTGACTAGATTATGGCCAGTCATCTAGTGAAAAGGTAGGTTTGTAAAACCCAAAGCTCTTCTAACATCTAATTCACTTTGCAAATGTCAGACTGTCCTGAACGCAGGAGGAAAAGCAAATAGTGTACTCTGCAACAAATGTTTTCCCACTGATCTCACACCTTGTTCCATTCAGAGGCATTTACATGTGAGTGTGTAGGTCTTCCACTTCATTTTGTTCCATATGGCAGAGTCAATTAAAAGTATATGGCAACAGGCTTTTACACATTGCCAGCCTTTTTTCTTCCCATACGTGCATGGCTGGACAGACAACTGTGACTCCTTTGAGTCCTGTATCCTTCCTGGATCACATCCTCATATCAAAATTTGCTCTAGATGATTTCACATCCACTGGAGAAAAGTTCTTAAAGATACCTATTAATTAATTTAGTAAAACGAGTGGTATCTACCTTTTGCTTTCACTTATTATTCTGGTAAATGTTCACATTTGAATTGAGATTTCATGTATCTGATCTGAGACCAAAGCAAGTGACTAAGATCACCTTGCAACATACTGAAAAGAGAAATCTTAATGAAAATCCTAAACTACTCTAATGTACTGTGACACACACTACCTTGTAATAATTGGATGTGTGAAAAAACTGAATACAACTGTATAGATGTTTTGCTGTCACTAAAAGAGATGGTATTAAATACCTCAGCAGCTTTACACATTGTATCTCTGTTACTAATACTAATGATATCTACATGGCAGCCCAGAAGCATAATTACTTTGCCATCACCACTCCCATTATAGTATTTGAAAGAAAAATGAGACCCTAGCTTTTCTATATTCCAAACATCACAATATCATGAACATGAAGCATAACCATGGAACTGAGAAAACATACTGAATAGAATACAAATCAAGAGCTCAATGACATAAGCATAGCTCCTTCATGTGCCGACGGAGGATGTCCTCTGTGATGACTTGCATATGATCCAAACAGAATGCACTTCAATTTTCAAATGCACTTTGTCCAGAAACACAGAAACGAACAAGCCTGACTAGAGATTATCTGGTATTTAGTGATATATCACGAATATTGCCCATTTAGCTTGGACGAATTTTTAACACTTGTAAAACCTTTAGTGTCATATACTAACCATGAGAAGTTATTCTGAAAATATGCTATTACCTATTCCAAAAGCACATGCGTGCCTAGCAATTAACATCCAAAGTCACAAAGCAAGGCTATCTTGTAGTTACAATGTTGTTTATGATTACATGTGTAATTTCTCTTGACCTTAATGAGCATTCTGCATGGATGACAGTTGATGTAAATTTTCCTGCAATGATAACAGACCACGTTTTCTGCTGTGTAATGATACCTTTGCACTGTGTGTTTCTGTATGTGAGTATGACACATATCCATCCTCAAGAATGCTGCTGAGAGTTTTCTCATCTGTACATGAGATAGCATGGGCTCAATATAACATAAGATAGCATGTGGCACAGCATGCTATCCATAGTAGAATTTACCATCAGCCATGTTAGAGGTCCATGCTAATTAAGCAAATTGATCATATCTGTAGGCAACTACTGCAATAGCTCAAAAAAACCTCACCAAGAAACCATTTTATCCCTCCCACCTTTTTTTTTTGTTTTGTTATTTAGGAAGGTATAAATGATATTTCTGATACAGCTAATGCAGTGACAAGGCCTGTCGAGCTGCATTTCTGTAGTTATCATGAGCCCAGGTGTTAAACATGGCACATGACACCAGTACGCACCATGCAGAGAGGCAGGGGTACTGTATGCTGACAGAGAATCAATAATGAAGTGGAAAAGACAATGACACTCTGTGACACTGTCTTTCTTCCTGACAGATCTGTTCAGCCCCAGAAGTATTAATTCAATTGCTTCAGTAACAGCAGACTCTTTGATTTCATTCAGAAGTCAGCATTGATGGGGAGATTGAGAGCAGCATCCATAGTGCATAAATATGTTTCATGGTTCTGTCTTTGTAAATACATGGTTATCTAAATTACTGTTACCACTGATGAGGTCATATTGGCTTCCAATCTTTTCTTCTCAAAAAAACCCATTTCTACAGCAGAAATCTTATTTTAAGTCAGAGCTTCCCCCTGACATGACTGCATACTTGAACATTTCAGACATAATCCAGTGACAAATACAGTTAAGAGAAATTTAGTCAAGTTAATGGATTTGGTTTAGAAAAATGAGATAAAAGGTAACGTACAACAACAAAAAGGAACTATGTTACTAGGAATTATATAGCAAAAAAGGAAGTTGTATTTGCTGATTTTTCACTCTTCTCTCTATATTCATTTTAATGACTGCCATAAATACAATGCTATTTTACTCTGTTTCCCACTGCAAATACAGCTACACTCTATATTAATTTACTTCCACATCCCTATTTCCCCCAAATCACAACATCAATGTATTGAGAAATCTCAATCATCAAATCCAAACCAGGGAAGAGTATCATTGAGTAATATGTTGGTAAAACATATCTAAAGGACGTAGATGTTTACTTGTTCTAAAGATAAGTAGAGAACTTGAGTGCATTCTTCTTTAGCTCACAAAACTTTCAGAAGCTAACGTTAATTTCATAAGATTTAGATTGAAGTACCCAAAATTTAATTCCATTTTCCTTCCTTGAATGCTCATTAGTGGTAATGGATATTGCATACTTTCAGCATTTTTTTAAAATTAAGCCATTTACACAGGTTACTTAATCTTTATTTGAATGTCTCACATTTAAGGACCATTCTTTGAATATTTATGCCTCTATTTTTATGTGAGTACTAAAAGAGAAGTAAGAATAGTGAATTTAGGCTACTCCCATATCATCAGACACCATAGTGCTTGTGAAATGACAGGTCCAGAGTGAAATCACGGTAGGCCTAATCTCTACCATCCATATTCATGGTCCAGTTTCTCCAGAAGGAGAATCTGGACACATGAGACAAGTGTGTTTTGTGACATACCACAGTTAGATAGTGTTGTTATACCAGTACTCAAATTCTGCCTTAGGATGTGTACTCTCAGAGAAACTTTTAGAAATAATCTGGGATGTAAATGTAAGTTTTGATAGTGAATTGTACAGGACATTCATATTCTTCACTTGAAGACTTATTTTACACTTACTAGAATTCTGAAGGTCAAAGTTGATTAAAACCTGTATAAAAGCAGCATACAGTTATCAGTACGAAATCAATCTTAAAAATATGCTTGAATGATTTTCTGCTGAACAATCTAGGGAGAGAATGTAAGTTTAAGCCACTCATAGAAACTTTAAAGTTAAAATGACACACAGAGGTTCTGATCAAAGTTAAGATTGTATCTCATTGCTGTTTTAATTTTAGTTTACTTATTTTCTATATTGAAAGTATATTCTAATGTGGAAGTAGAATGTCCATAAAGGGAGCTGGTTAAAAAGAGTATTTGCATTAAAGCCATTATTGGATGTTTCTCTGAGCAAAACTGCCTTAATTCAGCCTTGTTCTGTAAGAATTCAAAGCTCTTAAAACCTATAATACTCTTTCTCATGCTAATCGGGAACCATGCAAGGCATGCTAAAATAATATGCAGTTTTGAAACATGAGTATGACAAGTGAATATTTGCACAGTTTTGTGAACATAACTCTATTTGATGGAGGAAAACAAGATCACTTTTCACATTGGTAACTCTTTTTTAAAAATTCATTTGCCTTTATTTTCTTTAAAGGAGTTTCAAAAAACACCTGCAGCATGACCCAGTGGTAAAAAGAATTAATATCACATTGGAGACTTGGAAAAAGATAGAAGGGAATTTGGGAAGGAGTATGACGTACTACAGTTTTCTCCTTGAAAAGCTACTTCGCCTTTGCAATCTCTATTAGTATCTTTAATGCACACACTATTGAAAATTTGAAGCCACCTTATGAGCTAGCATGTACAATCTGAATTCTTGTAATTCTCTGTCCATAATTTGTTTCTGTAATAGAGACACCAATATTATTTGCAGCATCCGAAGGCTGTGTGTACTACGTATAGCCTCATGTTACTCTGACAAGGATTTCATGTCAATCTAGGGAAATTACATTGTCCCAAATTTTCTCCAACAAGACATCACAGTAGATTATCTGGCTGCCACCACTCATCAGGCTGCAGCTGCTACCCTGCTCTGTTTGTCTGAACCAACTTCCTATATCTCTGCTGAAGTCATACAGTATGCAGACCATGCTAGGAAACAGGTTGGATTAGCAATAATAAGGAGGTAGACCGAGCAGCCAGTAAAGAGTCAAACATGACTGGCAGTGCAAATCCAGACTCACCCAGGCTTTTGTTTGCTGCTTCGGTACAAGGGCTGATGGAGTTTATCCATCACAGCATTAAAAAAAAAAAAAAAAAAAAAGTAGATTGGTGGTTTTAACCTCAATATTGTCCCTTTGGTTTAACTTTGACCTCCTAATTTTGCACCAAAGTGATTTGTCCTTGCTTAAGCATACCAAGAACTGAGAAAGTAGGGAGCACTATCAAGAATTTTGTGGCAATGTGTCGAAGCACTGAATGGCTGGTGATGTACTATAGACTGTTTCTACATCCAAAGGTTTCATAATTCTACAGCAGTATACAAATGATCCATTTTGTTAATCTGAATTCCTGGAGTCATTAAAATTTTTTTTCTCTCCTCTGAAGTAGTTTATTACTTTGAGAGAAAAAAAAATCAGTGTAAAGCTAGGTAAGGGAAGAAAGCTGACAAAAACATAAATTAGAGGAAGAACTTAATTTAAAAAGTGTCAAAAAGGATAGATAGTCTTAGTTCAATAATAAAGCCTGGTTCAAGAGCCTTCTATCTTTAAATAAAGCATTTGAGCACTCTATTACCTGTATACAACCAATCTTTGATTTCCAATCTAAGCCTATTTTTGCTCCTCTGTGATTAGCATACAAATGCAACAACAACAACAAAGTTGCTACCCTGGTGACACGTAGGACACGTTTTTGACTTTCATGTCAGTTAGAGATTATATACATATTTGAAGGTGAGTCTTGCAGAAAAAAAAAACCTTCTGTTTTGCTTGAATCAAAATATGACCACGGAGCCAGGTTATATCTGCACTTTCTAGAATATTTCATGCTGTGCCGTGTGCTGCTTTATAGAGACACCAAAAACTTTTTAAGGATTTGACATCTTCTAGGCTACCATGCCATAGGCTGATGGTGAATACCCACTGAAATCACATGTGTGCAAACAAGGCAACTGTACTTGGAGAGTAGAAACATTACACACAACTGCATAAGCAACTCTTGTTTTCCACAGGATGTAATGCTTCTTGGACTTCTCGCTGATAGAATACCCCTCAGGGTAGAACCTGTAAGTTACAGTCCATTATGGGTATCTTTTCTCAAGACATTATATTTAAGTATGATAAAAGCAATGGGCTACAAAGTTAAGGAAAGCTGTACTTTGCATTATTTTCAGATAAATATTTTTCTGCTTCTGATATTAAAGACTAAACAGAAATCTTCCTCCCAGGGCAAAGATTAGCAGCAGCCTGTAGAGCCAGTCATCAGGACTGTTATGCCATGAGAAAACTGGGGTAACTCTATTGCATCCAGTTGATTTTCTTTTGCAAATAAAGAAGAGAGGTTAATAATTACACCTCTTTGGTTTGTTACAGCTTTCTGCTGAGATTGACCACAAAGATGCCTCATGAATGTGGAACTGTACTAAGACAGCAAATAAATTTAACATAGGTCATACACTGAGATTGTTCCTTTTTCAGTACTGAGAACAGTAGGGTCTGCAAATAACTCTAATCTTCAGACCTCACCCCCCAAAAAATCCAAACAAAATTAAAGTTGTTAGCTATTTTATTATTTAATTGTCTTTATATCAACAGCTGCATCATTTGCAAACACTCAAATCTGATTAAAATTAAAGATACAGAATTTACTAGCCAAATATTTCAGATTAAAGATCACTGACATGGCAGTTTGCCAAAATATTTAATAATTTAATTTCTGATAGTGCATACTAGATGAGCTCCTTAGGATCCACTGCCTCATTAACATATAATTTGTTATGAGTTTCTGAAGTGCTTTGTACCTAAGTTGTAACTTCATGAAACTGGTTACTCCGCATTTTTTCTCTTGAAGGAAATTGTCTCTTGAGAAGTGATAACTGATTGCTTGGATTGGTTTATGAGGATGTTGAAAGTCTTTCAGGTTCTTTATAAACTACCATTTATATAGTTTCTAAAAGAAGCTGAGTGTCTAAATGGACTTGTGTTCTTTGCTCAAGGGCAGTGAAGTGACAGCTCTCTTGAGGGAATGCTGAAACCCATGCTTTAGAAATATCTCCCTTAGTATGGAAGCACTTCCTCTCTTTGTCTCTCATCAATCTCATTAAGAAATCTATCTGATAAAGCCCTCTAAAATATCTGGTTCAAAATAACCTGCATATGTTCTACCTAGAATTTTATTTAGGTGACTGTATTATTGTTTCCATATGCCTTTATTTTCTTTGCTACAGTTTTGTTCTTTCTTTGGCATTAATTGCCTCTTAGTTCCTTAGATCAGGAAATTTACATGTGTTTCTCCATGTGTATAGAGATTTACTGACATCGTAAGATGTTCTAAGGATGAGGAAAATAGATGTTATTAATACAGAATTCTAAATAATTAATAATGACCTACCTTCTCTTTTCAATCCTTTTCTTTTTCCTTATTTCATATACCACTTAATTTCTCGCATATTTCTATTAAAGTTTCTTGCAATGCTGAACTAGTAGGCAAATATACTAATTTCTGCAGGGCTTAGGTGTATGAATGGTATAGATAGGTTCAGATCAGTAGATGACAAGCAGAGATGCTTGTTCTTTTTTCTAGTATGACATTGAAAAAAAAAAAAAGCTGGGTAAAAGTACTAAGGGCTTATAATGTTCATGCTATCAAGATACAATCATAAGTGAGACATAAAAGACCTTACTCTTGCCCTTTCCTGTGGCAGCAGCCCATGTCTTAGCTGTGTAATTCATGTCTCCCATCTAGTCATATGAAACTGTATCTAACTTAGAAATTCCCCTCTCAAAAAATATCTTATAAACGAAGTCCGTAGGTCATATGTACTCTGAGAGGAAAGGTTAAGAAAACCATACCTTGGAGAGTATGGATGACACCTGTGTGGCCTTCTCAGATGTGTGATGAAATTTATGGCTTCAGTAAGTTGTACTTGGCATAGTCAGATTTCCAGCTGCTAGTATCTTGTAGGATCCTGCACTGTTTTATGGTGAGAACACTACTTCTTACTGCATGATAGCAAGAGCTTCATGTCTCTGTTAATCCAAAAATAAAAATATATATGTCCAGGTTCTTGGTAGTGGAATGTTTTAAGCAGAATAAGAGCTTATTTTCAGTCTGAATAGCTAAGTTTTGTACTGAATGCATAGTTAATAATAGTAATTTCTCCATTTACAGTAAATAAGGCAAGTTTGCAAATATAATAACCCACTGAATTAATACAATGCCACCATGAATAGAATGTAGAACAGAAAAGAGGGTTAATAAGGCAGACATTATAATAACTATAGTTTTATGTGTAAATCAAAAGATCTAAACCATAAAGAATTACCATGCATGAGAATGGGCAGTAGAAACAACAGAGCTTTAATCTAAAGTACACTCATGCAGTTCAAGTATAATCAGGGTTGAATAAATATTCATCACCTGTACTTTATTATACAGTACTCTGAAGAGGATGGTACAGAAAAAATACAGGATTGTATTAAAATTCAGTTTTTGGCTTTGCAAGCTTGTTCAAGTTATTCATTTATATGCAGCTTTATAACTAAGGGTTGACCAGTATTGCTGTACAGAGAATGTTCAGTTCTGTCAAAGTCAAAATGCTTCACTCAAGTAGCTAGTTTTGCACAAATTCTATTTCAAAGGAAAGGTATGGGGGAAAATTCCATTTTGATTGGAAGAAAAAAGGTTAAAAAATTAACTTCAAGCCAATTTTGTTTGTTGACATTTTGTATTGTGCCTTAATACAAAATAACACAGTTGAAACTGAATTCTGAATAATCAGAAATTAGTTGAGTTTTTGGTTGTGCTAGGCCTTTGCTTTGCTTTGGAAAAGAGCTGTAATAACAATCTCAAACTTGTTTGTACTGTTTTTGGGTCCTCTTTAGATCAAAATAAACAGACATATAGCCTTATGAGAATAAAATTGGACTCTTCATCAAGACCTGAGCAGCAATTTCTTTCATTTTTATTATTTTACAATAATGATGCCCCTTTCTTAATTCTGACTTCCTGTTGTGGTTCCAACGTTTTCTTTTGCTGAGTAACAGCAAATACTTTGCACCTTTTCAGTCTGCTTTCTGCTTAGGAGCAGAGAACATGAATAATAGAATGGAGATCACTGAAGAGAATCAGGCAGGAATCCTTTATAAAATTCACCCAACACTGTGCCCTCAAAAGCTTTTCTTATTCACAAGCTGACTAATAACAATTAGAGACAAATAACAGAAAGAAGATCTCATGAAAAGAAGACTCATGCAGAGTAAAGTGTTCACCACTTTCCAAGCCCCTACAGATAACATCCTTAATGAAATTACACTGGATCTTCCAAAGGCCAGCATTTCTCACCGGTAAAGACATTGGGAACTTGGCATTTTCAATAAATTGAAATTCCTGAAAGAAAGGACTTATTCCCTGCCTCTTCATCACCTCAGCTACCACACTGGCTAAGTGAACTCAAGGACCGTGTAAAGCATCAGCTGAGAATCGTTTTCACAGCCTTACCTTTGTACTTCAATCTGTTTTAGTTTCATGTGTTTCGGACTAATTATTTTTGTAAAGTGTCAAGTAACATCAACAATTTCTAAAGTTATTCACAATAATCGTTGATTTCTCTCATTATTGTAAGCTTCCCTAAGGGAGACCCTTGAGGAGTTGAAGAGAGATACCTTGTAAGAATATTTTTTTTTTCAAGTATTCTATTCTTCTGGGCCTCAGTTAATTATACCTATGTTACTGCAGTCAACTTAAATCAAAAGTATTCAGTTATACACTGGACTGTGAATACAGCTCATAGCTTTTCCTAAGGTGAAAGTAATTATCTCAATAAACAAGTAATTTCCAGGTAAGGAGGTGAAAACTGTGTGAAAATAATGGATGATAGGCCTCCAAGTAGAAACTAGGTCATCTAGTTTTTGGTCCTCTACCTAAACTATGAGAATATTCTTCCTTCTGTGCTTTGAAATGTCATCCCATTCATCGAGTTAAATATACAGTGGATTAATGATATGAGTGTGTTCTAGGCCAATTATTTCCCTTTTGAGGTTCTGTCATTGCAAATGACAATATTATTTCAGTAAGCTTTCATATTATTTGTAACAATAACAAAAATTTTGGACAATATTGCAGTTATTCATCAGATCCTTTTAACGTAGGTCTGATTTACAAATTGTTTCCTTTCTTCTGTAGATAGATGAATGTATTATTGGTGAATAAATGTTTCCATTATTCAATTAGTTGTATAGATAGCCAAATAATGTTTAATTGTGTGACCCATTCACATTTTTCCATCAATTGATACTAAAATATTTATGAGTAATTATTTTCATTATCCAACCAGCTCTATAAATGATCAAATAATATTATTAAGTTAAATTCAGTTATTATC
Source organism: Urocolius indicus (assembly GCA_013401255.1). Lineage (NCBI taxonomy): Eukaryota > Metazoa > Chordata > Aves > Coliiformes > Coliidae > Urocolius > Urocolius indicus. The sequence continues at coordinate 19,163 of WBNH01010040.1, forward strand.
AACAAATGAAGCAATGAGTGTTATTGTTTCTCAGTATTTATTTCAAAGCATTTACTTTTGCCATGAACCAGCTTTGAGACATTTTCTGTAAAAGTAAAGTCTTTTGTACATTCACACCATCTTTCTTCTTCAATTAAATACTAAACTCAGATTGAGCAATTAACCTAACGGACTGCAGAAGAAAATCACTGCTGTCCTCACTTCACAATTGGTATGAAGGTTGACCATTTTCTTTGAAATGTGATTCTGCCAGTGTTCTAGCATATGCTCTGTTTTTATCCAATATTTTCTCCAATTGTAGACAATCATTTCAATAAATAGACTCTCAATATTTGTATTTTAGTGATGTTAATACTACAAGTTGTAATTTATTGCCTAAAGGCAGATTCATTTGCAAATTACAGTTTCGTCTTTTTTTTTTTTTTCCAAGCCAGTTTCCTGGATTTTTCCACTCCTATTTTTGTTTGGGTTTTTTTTCATCTGACATGGCATTCAAAAACTGCTGCTATAAATATGAAAGAATATTAGTATAGGCACAAGAATACTGCAGTGCACTTGACAGATGGAAAAGGTTTACGGTGAATCTATCATTGCCCTATGGTGGAGAACAACACTGTTCATAGATTAATGTTCATTTTATTACAGCCATATCTTACCCTCAATCTGTGTGTAGAACTCTCTGTGAAGTCATTTTTGATCTGTGTGCATCAATCAAGGGTAGTATATGACACTTAGGGCCACATTTTCAAATGTCGGCACTTGGCATCTGGAAATCTTGTTTCTTGCATGCCCAAAATGTTTATTTATGTGTGCAAATATGAGAGGTTATAGGCTGTTTCAGTGAGTGAGATAGTTAAGCTAGTGGATTTGAAAACTTAACAGATTAACCATTCGAGTTAAGTTCAGGCACAGATTTGAACCTGATTTAAACCAGTTCTGCAAACTTTCCATTCACAGCTGCATTAATAGCCATTTCTACCTCTCTCCATCATTTTTCTAGGATAGTACAATACTCTAACTGTGTAGTTCAGGATAATATCTGTTGTACAGTAGTTAAATGTAACTGTCATTATATATAAACCCAGTTAGCAGTACCACAGTTCTCAAGAAAGCCGTTGAGCCCTATGAAGGCTTATGTTAACAATCACTAATTAAGAGTTACGTAAAATTCGAAAATCTGACTGTTTGTATTCTTTAAAGGTAAGTAATTACTGTTTATCACCATTTCTAATAACTCAGACCTAAAATAATACTGGATAGAAAAGGGGTCCCTAGAACAACTTTATGATAATCTCAGACTTTGTACCATAAGGTCAAATGGAATAACAGTTTTTTCCACAGTTGCTGAGTATGACCTCTATACTTTGTGAAACCAGCAATGACATAGGATTACATTCTTCTAAATTTGTATTATTAGAAAAGTCCTCCAACTGTTCAGATTTGAGAGAAATAATTTACCGTCAATATAATTTCCTGCATGTCCCTTTGTGATTCTGTAACGAAGTTATTATAGTTTGGCCCTTCAGCCTATGACAGATTGAATTTTCCATGACTTGATGATGTGACAAAGTCACTGCTCAAAGGCAAATATATTTTGTAACTGATAAACTAATGCAAATTAATTTATACTTCAAGTGAACTTTACAAAAAGGCATCTTAGTTTACTTTTTAGCTCAAATTAAAAGCCAGGCAATATCATAATTTAGTGGTCTCAAAAAAGCAATAACTACAATCTGTGAAGTGAAAAGTTTTACTACAGGATTAGGGAAGTTTCAGAACTTTGATCTTTTATTTTCTATACTGTTGAACTATGATGATGACCAATGTCCTTTTAAGAAATTTGAGCTATATCAAAGGCCAATTTAGGACAGAAGACTCTACACTTGCCCTTGTTGGATTTCATTTCATTTCTCCCTGCCCAACCCTCCAGTCTGTCCAGGTCTTGTTGAATGGCAGCATAGACTTCTGGTAGCAAACTTGCTGACAGTGCCCTCCGTTCCCTCATTAAGGTCATTAATTAATATATTGAACAGTACTGGTCTCAGCACTGACCCCTGAGCGGGACTCTACTAGACATAGGCCTCCAACTAGACCCTGCTCCATTGATCAACATTGATTTCTGCCTTCTTCCCTTCAACCAGTTAACAATCCAACTCACTACCTGATCATTCAGCCCACACTTTGTCATGTTCATACAAAGAACATGTGAATTATTACTCTAAACAAGAAAAGCTTTACCCAGATAGTCAATTCACTTATTTCATCATCTTTAGGCCAAAACAAGGACAAGGGTTTGGTGCTGTCAGATATCCTTTTCCATCTCATTTAAGTGATCTGGCCTCTGTTTTGGGAATGCATTTTTATTGTGCTGTTAAGCCCTGTGTCTCTTACATGAATATTTCATATATCTACTAAGTGCTTTCCCTGAATATATTAATCTCTGGTTCTTTTTTTTTTTTTTTTTTTTTTTACCATGCCTATTGCCACAAATAAAATGGTAATTGTGGCCTAAATATACATGAATAATCCTTTACGGGATGGGAATTTTCAGATGCCAATAATAGCTACTTTGTCAGGTTTTGGCTAAGCTGATGAAAATGTTTAAACAAAATCTGTCTGTCATATTACGTAAGCATTATTCTATTTATATCTGCCTTTACCAGTCCACGACCAATATAATGAGCAATAAATGAAGCAGTGGCCAAAAGACACGTTTGTGACTAATACAAATGCCAAGGGACCATCCTAATATGGGCACCACTTGGCATTTCTGATAGTGACAGACCAGAGTGTAACTCTTATTTGACAGTATTTTTAAGTTTACAATTAAAGCACGTAGAGTTTATTCATCTTATGGAAAGTAATGTTCAAGTTTCAGCTAACTTATTTCACGTGATATGATAGATTCAAGCGGCAAGCAACACTGGCAATCCAAACTATATATTTTATATCCAAATCACAGTATAAACAATAACAGAATTCATCCTGTACTATGGTAAAACATGTAAATGTGACCATTTACTTCTGTTCAGAGTTCATAATTTCCATTTGACTTAACCTAAATTAACATTAGACTTCAGGTGCACCCTATTTTCTAAAAAGTAAGCTTGGCAAAGATTCATTGGAAAAGTAATGGCAAAGATTCATAACATCATGTCACCCATTCATGTGCTGACTTCAATATTTCCCTTAGTGCATTTCTGAATTCCATAGACTATTTCCCAATAGTAAATCTGCTGATTGTTTATGCATTTTGCATTGAGATGAAAATATATGTGCATCTCCTACAAGAGATTTTGAGATGAGGACGGAAATGAAGCAAAAGAATGAATTCCTAAAAGGGTAACAAAGATGCCTTATATCATGTTAGAGAGGAAATGGTCTGTGTTTTTCTGCCCTTGTAGAAACTTTTTTCCTGGGTATGTCAATGAAATTTTAAAAAGAAGGCACTAGGATACTTTCAACTCTTTCTCCAATTCACACATTGGAATAACGAGTCAAATGTATGAATGCTCCAGGAGATGTTCTTGGACTACCTGGATGTAGAGCACCTGACAGATGAGCAGATTTACATAAGCTTTCTAACCTGTTAAATGTTTCTTATTTCCTAAGCACAGTTGCATGTCCTTTTACTGTTAGTGCTAATCTCCGTCTTCAGAAGATACTACAGGAACTATTTCACCATTATTTAAAATCATAGTAGTCTTTTCTGTAAAATGAAAGCTGTACAAGTAAGGTTGAGAAGTAAAACAATGACCTTACTAATGTGCAGTTCCAAAATAACCAATTTTTTTTCTACACAAAAGAAAGACATGCTAACCTTCTGAGTCCTCGATTTCATAATAATACTTTTAACAGAAAAAGTGCTTTGTTTAACGTCCATTTATGCTGATAACAAACTGCTTAATTGATTCCCTGTACTTCCAATGAAACCAGCCTTCTTTGTTCCACATGCAGAACCTCTTCAACAAGAAGTTTATTTGAAGCTTTATGGGAGGATGTGATCTTCTGCAAGACAGGAGGTCAACTAAGCAGGACCATTTGCCAGAGAATAGGAGCCCATACATTTACTACCTTGCATGTTGGGAGCTTATTGACATCTCTGCTTCAGACTGGAGTTTTGCAGACATTTTATACTAAAAGCTTGAAGCATGCTGAGTTCAATGGGAGCTTCTTTTCATTAAAACTCCAGTGCTGGTCTCAAGCCCTAGGTGGTTATTTGTTGACTTTTCAGAAATAAACATGATAAAGAATAATTGTAAGGATGAGGGGAGGCTCCAAATCACCAAATGACTTTTTAATCTATATTTTTTATTTTGTGTTTGTTTTTCAGTTGTCTGTATATTAACATTTGATTAGCAACTGCTTGTTTAAGAGAGCATATCAAGTTATCTGGCTGGAGATAACAAAGCATGTTTTCCATAGAGGCTTCCAGACTAGAGGCTATGCAGATGTGTCAGAGTTAAAAGGATCTCACTGTCTACTTTGAGAAGGGTAGATGGTTTCTGTATTTAGAGCAAACTCATCTGAAGCATCATAAAATAAAATGTACGGAAAATATAATATTCCATAATTAAGAATTCTAATGAATTGCCTAGTTAATCCATACAGTGTATGCATGTTGCAAAATTTTCCTAGCTTAATTAGTGTACTTGCTGATTATGTTTATTTCCTGATGCACACACTGATTAAACATTGTCCATATACTTAGGCTTGAAGCAGGATCAGTCTACAAAATAGTACCTAGTCATTTAACTGGAGACTCAGAACGCAAATAGATCAACTTATGTAAAATTAAATTAGTTCTAATAGAACCCATTTTGACTGAGCAGCTGGTGACACATTATAAACAGAATTCTCTTGTTATGTGAAATAAAGAGCTTCTGCTAACAGATGCTTATATACTTTTAAGCCTCAAAAAAAAATTGACATATTATGTTTAAGGTCTAAAGTTAATGAAAGAAGATAAATTCTGGGCTTGTTAGGTAACAATTCCGCACTGGGTCTCAGCATTGCTATTTGACTAGTGTGTAAGGTCATCTGGTCTTTGAAATGCTCCATGTGGGAACCTAAAAGTGAATAACTGTTAAATCATCAGTCTCACAGCTAGCACATTAAACCTGTTCTCTTTAACAAGCAGTGGCTATCAGCTGATTTTTGAACAAGCTATTAAGACATTGGTAATGTCCACTAAACCCTTAATTATTTTATGCTTTTAATAGAGAATTACTATTTTTTCTTTATTGTTCTTTGAGAACATAATTTCAGAGTGGTTATAACGCTCAAACTAGAGTCAGTGGTGTGCTGTTCCTGGTCAATACTTGACAATGAACTGCAGTTTTTCCCTAGGAGTTCTGTCAGGCACACTGAAATGTGTTAAAGTCCCAGTGACAGGCTGTTTCTTAGTGACAGAGGATCTAGTGGATTGTACAAATGAGGTAGTTGAATTTTGTAGGTGTATAGCTCGTTTATGGAAAGTTTAAGTCTCCAAGACAAAGAACAGAATAATGTGAACAGAACTAAGTAATTAAGGAAATGAGTAAGACATTAAAGGCCTAGATGTGCATTTTCTGGCTTTAATGGATTTAATTCTGATCATGGATTTATTTGAAGAAGACTTTTTGTGAAGAAGACATTACACTAGAACTTAAGGGCTTTTGCGTTTTTGACAGTTCTTATCCCACCAGAATATCTGTCCTTCACAGACTTTCTAAATACAGCAGCATGAAAATGAACGCATATGGATGATTTAAACAGCATCAAGTTAGTCATATCTTTAGTAGGTTAATTAGGAAAAAAATCAAATGCTTCATTTCTACTCAATTTCTAGTGGGTTTTTATATTTTATTTTGATTTTCCCTCAGTGCTACCTACTAAGCAGAATTTAAAATATCAGTTGATCCAGTCACAGTCTCTCAGGTTTTTTGGCCTGCTCAATTTTAATTTAATATCAGAGGAATTTTGGAAATTAGAGGTCTACAGAGCTTAAATCATAATGTTTTAGGGAACACTTGCGGAACTTCGACAAGTATAGATAGATGCCAATGATAATGATTTAAATATCTAATTCCTACTATCACTTGAACAAATGAGCAATAAACCTTGGTTCAAAGAATTTCATTTGTACTCACTTTCTTAAGGCACAGTTGAACTACAAAATGTGGATTTTCAGCTAGAGTAAAACTTGCACTACATTTGTTTCTTCTTTCAACAGCTTGGAAGATACACTACCTTCATATTTAAATAACATAATCTGAATGTACATTTCTTCAATTACCTATTTTGTGCACTTTGTTTGAAAAGAGGCTTAATTACCATTGTAGTTTGGATCACATGGTTTTTGTATGGAAATGGGAATGAAATTTGGAATATACACAATCAGATATACTTTACATTTGCTACATAAAAATTGTGTCTTAGATATGTTATAATAAGTGTTGAAACATTCTACATACAGAGCTGATATATTTTTTAAAAGTGTAATCTCCTCCATGTGTGTTTATGAATGTTTTATGAACAATAAATAGTCTTTCACATGCTTATTCACACATAGATTTGAAGAGTAAAACAAGTTTTACTGCTTGTTCAGGACCTGATAGGTTTTGTTTTGTTTTGTTTTTTGCTTTGAATACATAAAACAGAAAGAAAATATTCTTCCTGGATAAGCAAAAAGACTTCATTCTGTTTTGCTTTGCAAGTAATGTAAGAGTATCCTTTTGAAGTGTAAAATACAACACTCCCATTTCATGAAAAATATGTTTGAACAATGTTACTGTTTTCAATAATATTTGAGAGAGATAAGTTTAGCATGAAAGAAAATATTCTGAATACAGGATAACATATAACACATGTGAGATGTTTAGGCAGTAATGTAAGAAGGTACTACTTAATTAGATGTCAAAATGCAGTGTAGATTATCTTTCAGACCTTTTAGATGTTAAAATCCTTTTAAAGTAAATTTTGTCTTCAAATGTTGTTCTTTATTGCACCATTTCAATTAATAGATCTTGAGAATTAAATTTGTAAACTAATTTCCTCTATAGTCTCTTAAGATTTTAGTACTGTAGAAAGGAATTAAAATACATGAGCCTTTTAGCAATGGTCATTGGTGTATTATAGTTCTACTCCAAAGAGTTTTCAACCTATGAGTCTATCTTTTGTACAAGTGAAGTTTTTTATGTAGTCTACATAAAATGATGAGATCCTTCATACTCAATAGATTTGTTTCTAAATATGGTAGGCTCCTAAGTATAGAGCCTTAATACAAGGTTCTTTAATTTGGAAGGACACCTTGACATGTCAGTATAATGAAAGCATTCAAAAGTGTTAGGCTCACTAATCATAGACACAACACAAATGCTAGCATGATGGATTTTTGCAGATATTAGTAGTAAAGGAGTAATAGATAAGAATGGAATTGAATCTACATAAAAGTTTTGGAGACCGGGACATATATCTGCATTTATATGCACTTAAAACTTTGATCCATGTCACATTTTGTCAAATCTCATCTTTTTTGCACTCTTTTGAAGATATTGGGGAAAAGCAATATGACTATTAAATATTTAAAAACAACCTAAATTTGTGCTTACATAATCTCACTTTTTTACCTAATCTCATTCTTTTACTTGCTGTTGGTTTAGTTTTTCAACAACATTTAGTGGTTGGGAAGCACCAAGCCACCTAAAACCACTTAACACTAGTTAAACCTTTGTTCAATAGAAACTGAGGCTAATAATCTCATACCTGGGCACTGGTTATTATCATCACAGTTTACATTCCTGACAGTGTCTCTGTGGTCTCCCTCATTTTATGCCCAGAAAAAGGAAAACCAGCCAACACACATTCCAGACTGAAATTTAAACAGCCAAAAATCATTCTACCGTTAAGCAAGAAGACAATACAAGGCAAGCAAACAAAATCCAAATATGTTTAAATTGCTGCTTTAGCCTGCCTGGCCTTTTCATACGATTCCTACAAAAAGAAAAAGAAAAAACAAAATAAATTAGGATCATAGTTCTGACAAAGTGCAAAGCTTCGTATTTTTTTTCCCCGTTTCTAAAATTTATCAACTCAATGCAAAATGTTGGTGTGCTGGATGAAAATTAAAACCACATGAAGTGAAATATTGAACTTTGTGCTCAAAAGAACTAAGAAAGTTCCTGAGACATAATCTTAATTTAAAGAAGCAAAATTACGAGAAGTCATGCAGAGCAGTATTCTCCTCCTCTCCTTGTAAAAGTGCAGTTCTTTATTATGGAAAGGCAGTAGCCCCTCTATAGTTAGGGTTGCAATCAACTTCCATTATAAAGCCTTATTTTAGCCCGCTGTAAGTTTGGCTTTAAAAATTGAAATACAAATTGCCATATTTTCTCCAAAAGAAAAGAAGAATAGATGAAGATTTTTTGTTTATTTGGTGAGGTGGGAGGATTAAGTTTTAAATTTACTTTTTTGTGTATGAAATTGAGAAAAAATTGCTTAGCAATTACAAAGTCCCTAAGAAAAAAATAGACTGATCCAAAATTTTTGGGTTTTTTTGTTGCTACTGTATCTGCCCTTATGTGTTGAAATTATTTACAATAATTTAGCAAAACAGTCCTATTGTGCTTTTTTTGTTGTTTATTAAGAGGGATGTTCCAGATGTTTCTCTTGGTGATGACAGCAGCAATATTTTGCTAGTGACTTCTAGAGACATAGCATTGGGCAATTTGATCAACACATTAAAAAGTGATTCACTGGTAGTATGGTGTATACCTCAAAGTGAAGTGTAAAGCACAGCTTGATCTCCCTGGACTTTTTGAGCAAGTGTTTAGTGTCTGGAGATCTCCACAAATTCTTTGTTGAAATTTCTAGGTAAGAGGGAATGGCTGAGTGTTAAACTAAAAGACTGGTTTTTAAAAGTTCAGAAGAAAACATATACTTAGCTACTGAGGGCTACTGACTGCAGTCTAGAGATTGCCTAATGACACTGTGGTGAACACTAGCCACTCCCAGCATTCAACCTTATTTTTCATGCTTGATTTATTTCCTAGGATTAGGTCCAGAATAGCCTCTGGCCATATAGGCTGTTAAACACACTGTGTAATAAAAGAAAGCAAGCCATGGAAACATACTTCCCTCTTTTTTTCAGTTAGTTGTTGTCCCATTCTGGATATAAGCATTTAAAATTCTTAGTGATTAAAGACCTGGCATTCTTGCAGATCTCATTGATTTACTGAGGAGAGAAAAAAAAAAAAAAAAAACAAAAAACAAAAAACCCCCACCTTATCTCTCTCCTGTTACTTTTGTGTAAACTATTTAGACAAAGTTTATAGAACCACTTCCATTCTCTGCAAATGATATCTTTAGTGGTAGAAAGAGCAAGATTTTTCTTTCCTGAAGATTTAATTGCATTACAGATATATAAAGTAATATATGTGTGTTATATACGGTTACATGAAATATGCATTTGAGTACAGATACTTGAAACCATAGATCTTTTTTTTTTGAAAATAAGTATTTATAGAGACTCAGCTCCAAAGCTGTTGTACACTGTGTTATAGTTTTGTAAATAAGTGTATTAGTACAGTAGTTTTAAATGCTGACAGGACACACAAGAATGTAAATTTAGATCCAATTGTGATCATATACTCACAGTATTGCATACATAGGTGAATCTGACTTTGTGTTCTTTTCATGCAAATCTTAAAATGTCCGTATGAGATCACTATATTTCTTTGAAGGTACTGTAGTAAAGTTACTCAAAGTTTAGCAAAATTATTGCAATATTATTTAAACCAAACCAAACCAAACCCCAACACTATAAATCTAGAGATTTTAACAAACAATGAAATCTGACAAGGTTTTAAAAATGCAATAGAAAAATCTGTACTCGGAGGGTGGTTCCCCTGAACAAATCAGACTATTTTCAGGGATCTATCCGTAAAATAAGTCCTAAATATTTAGGAGCAGAAGAAAAAATATTAATCCTGTGCCAGAATACTTGGGAGTGAAAGAGGAAAGACGTGACCATATTTTCTCTTTTTATATCCACACAAGATAATTTTAAAAATTCTTTTTTTTTTTTTAAACTGGCAATATTCATCATGATAATTAACGTTCAGATCAGTGTGAATTTTGCCATTCAGAATTCTTAGAATCCAGGAGAACTAAGTTTACCGTTTCAACAATATCATTAGGCTTTTCTTTGGATAAGTACATGCCACACATAAGCAGAAAAGGCAGCAGAAAATGATGTGCAGGATTTCCCTGAAGGAAGCAGCTGTCAGGGATCAGGTAAGACATTGCAGGCAATAACTGTTACAGTTTTTTGCATGTTGCTGAGAAAACAGCAGAAGACATTGCCTAGGCACTTTACCAAGACACGGCTATCAGAATAAAAAGAGCTCTGAAGAACCACAGCTGGAAGGCTAGGGAGATCTGAGGAAAAGTACTCAGGCTGAAATGCAGGGATTGAGCAGATGAGTGTTTCCCTGTTGACTTCTCTAGTCTTAAAAAAAAAGTTGAATATGAGTAGCAGAAACAAAGGCTGGAGCTTGCCTGCAAACAAATCCAAATCAGAGAAGGGATGTTTCCTGAAAAGAACCTGGAATGCTCCTACTCAGAGAACTATAAGTGGTCTTCAGTAAAAAGACTGTAAGGAAAAGTATGAAGGGAATTGAGGGAGACACTGTTGTCACAGTTCAGAATATTTATATAACTATGTTGAGTTTTGTGTTTCTCAGGGCTACATGGCCAGTGAGACAAATGATATTTGTGTTAAGATTTCTAAGGCTCATTTGCTCTGTTGGAGGGAATGATTTTCCCAAACAAGATTTGTTTTGATACTAAGTACTCCAGAGGCTAACGCTGAAGGTGCTAGAGGTGTCAACCCTACTTCTAACAGCATTTCTGATGGTGTGTGAAAGGCAGGAATGATACATATAGACAAAAATAGACATCAATCAGATTAATAATTCAGAGGTTAAAAGTTCGCTGAAGTAAAGTTGACCTAACTCATTTGAGTCAAGATGTATAATACCTTAAAAATTTCTAAATTATTACATCATCCAACATTGTGACTCAAAAGAGTATTTTTGACTGACCAGCTATCTAAATTACATGTGAAAATATGATAGTATCCATGATAGTTTATCACAACAGTGATATGATTGTTGTTTTTTTATTTATGCATTTAATAATACAATGATGGGGATAAAGATGTGTCTGAGATATTTTTTTAATTAGCAGCAAGAGCTGAGAAAATTTGTTACTCTTAATATTTAGCCTTATTATGGAGTTTTTTTTGAAAGACTTAATCCATATTTGACATCACCTACACCTAATTTTCAGTGCTTATTAAATAACTGCTTTCAGTTACTTATTAAAGCTATATATTAAAGTAAATAAGACTGCAAAGAGAAAAAAATATTTTCATCTGCCAGTTTTAGATCAGCCTGAATTTCATGAAACTGTAACTCAAAACAACAATATGCTAATCTCCCTTTCTATGAGGTACAATCTCAACAACAAAACCCATAAAGGACAGAGACTTCTCTGCAGTACCTTGAGTATTTTTATAGAAAGTCTAAGAGAACTAGGTTCATGCCTGCACTAAGAGGATTTGAAAAAACTCACCTGTCTGTTTCCAGTTTTCCGTGACAGAATCTTTTGGCAGAAAAGTGGTACTCTATAATTTGCTGGCTTTCTGTAGCATACTGTTAAGTAAATAGTTAAGAAAAACGGTGACTAGTGAGAAGATGAAAACTTTCCGTTATTTCAGTGAATAGAGTATTTCATAGACAAAACGCTGAAAACCTTGATGTTCCTATGAGCTAATAAGCTATTTTACTTGAATAGGCATTCTCTTGTTAATATTAAGTCAGGTATCTTTTCTTCTTCATCATTTTCATTCCTCTAAAGTGACACTTTTGAAGTAATAAGTTGTACAAACATGGTTAGTATATTTTCAAAATGTCATTTCAAAGTTGAATGCTTAATAACTGGTTGTTTTTCAGCTGTGTATATATCCAGTAGTTTTCCTGAGCACAAGCTTGCTAACATAACTCATTTCAGGTTGATTTATTATTTTTATTCAACCAGGTGTTACATGAGTTTGGCAACTTTGGCAATGCCATTGTCTATAATGGCTCTGCTCTTGGTGCTTGATGATGCCAACGTGTGCAATGAATCTACTGCCACCAGCAGAAAATATTTCATTCCCTTGTCACTTTGTGAAGAATAAAGCTTTATCTCCCATACTGCTTGTTACCTAATATGTTACATATAAACTCTTTGATTTCTTTGATTTCTCAATTTCTAACATGTTCAGTTATGATTTTACTCTTCTTAGAAGCAGAAATATATCTGTTACATTGAAATTTCTTCATAATGATTTTCACTGCTTCTCATGATATCTCTTAGGCTTTTCTGTTCTGTTCAGGAGATTGTAACATAAACATGTTTTGCCTTTTAAAATAGATCTGGAATATCATTTGGAATTATGTAGAAATATGGACAGTACAATTATTTCTGCAGAGAATGAAATTTTTTTTTTACTGTAGCAGTCTCTTCCTCCTAAATGTGAAGATAGGTGAAAACACTGGAAATTATAGTTCTATTTAATACAATATTAATAAAACTAATTTAATGTTCTATATTCTTTTTGAAGTTTCCGCTGAACTGGAACAGCAGACAAATAACTTCTGTAATGTTTGAAAGGAATTTTTCTTTGTACAGTTTTTGCTGTGGTCTATCTAGTGTATTGAAGCCATTATTTTACAATATTGTTTATAGCCATTGAAGAGTATTTTATTTCTCAATATAAAGTCTTGTACATGAGCATACATATTAGACCTGCACAATTTCTTATCACTACAACTCTGATCGGTGGCTACTGCATATTTCAATGCACGTTTAATTCATTTGTGTTCCTGCAACAAGTCCTCACGCTCCTGTTACATTTCATTTTTCCTAACTTAACCCTTAGTTTATCCTTTTCTCGATATTCTTGTAATCTTTGAATCTCCTAACACTTAGAGGGTGAAAACAGGACAACTGTTGCAACTTATTTTGCTAACTTTGAAGCACTTATAATCTAAGTACATATTTTAGTTTTTAAACAAATTCTCAACACAAAGAATGTAATATTTTCCTGTTTCTCATTACTTCCTGGATTATTAACCATGAAAAATGCAAAGTTGGGTTAAATTTGAACTTATTTAGAAAGATTTATTTTTCTTATTTATGTGTCTCAGTGGAATGTAAGAAGTACCTTTCAAACCTTTTATTCAGCATTAAGTTTTTAATATGCATGACACTATATCCCTGTATATAAGAATCCAGAAGGAAAAGATAATCTGTATCTACAAATTTTACTGATTTCTTCCTGTCATTTTCTTCCCATGATGTGAGAGAATCTGAATAGCTTTGTTAAATGAGCTATACCTTTAAGATAAATGAGAAAGTTCACAACCCAGGACTACACTTAACACTGGAAAATATAAAGACAGTGACCTAAATGTCAGTCTCATTCCATGATCAATTAGAGCTACGCACAGTAGATTACAAAAAAAAAGAAAAAAGAAGTAAGTCTAGGAAAAAGCTCCATCTGGTTCAGAAGAGAGTGGCCAGTCCCATAAATAACACAAGCTGTCAGGAAAACATCATTCCTATAGTACTCTGTGTATTGGCTTTCTGTCCAACTACAGATCCTCTACAAGGAGCTTCGGAGCTTTGCATAGGCTTGGACCACACTTATCTCTTCAGCTCCCCATAACAGCTACATTCATGAGTTACTCCCAAATTAGCAGGCTAGAGAATGAAATGCACAGAAGTATAGAACATGGACATGCATAATTCTAGAATTCTGTTGTACACGCACATATAGACAGAAACAACAACAACAACAACAATGCATTTTAATCTGAGCTTTACTGAAACAGGAAAAGTCACCAGTAACATTGGGAAACGGGATTGCAAATTTCACACCACAGTGTGAGGTAGAGATGAACAATAAACTTTACATTTGTATTTTAAATACTTCTTTTAAGTACTTCTACTAATACGTAGCAGACAATGTTAAAGGCAGAAAAGAAGTATTTTTGGTTTTTACTTCATTAAAACAGCCATACAGCCATTCAGAATATTGTTTTTGTAGTGGAAAGGAAAGATCTTTCAGTACTGAACATTCATATTCTGGTAGCATCTGGTGCTAGGTCAAAAGGTGAGAGTGCTGGGTGCTGTACAGGCATATGACAAATAAATAAATGTTCTGGAAGTTTAAAATATTGGTGCACAACAGAAATGTGTCTGCATTTTGTTCAGGTAGAAGCTTTACCTTCATAAAAATTGATGAATAGAGATGCTAATACAGAACACAAGCACTACCAAGGTGGTACCATGCCCAATCAAAACAGAAGGAGGATCCACAAACCCAGCACTGCCTCTGAAGTTTCCTATCGTTTGCTTCAAGTCTTGTCTTATTGTCCCTGTTTTCCTCTGAGGAGTGTAATACAGCTTCTGAGGGGTGTAAAGTCTCTTCTCTGGCTTCCAATTTACACACCACTTGTGCTTAAGGTATGTGGGCTCCAAGGAGAGCAGTGAAAATTACTTTCAATAATCTCATCAGATTTGAGGACTTCTCTCATGTGAGGGGTGGCAAGCTTCGTTGGTCCAGTTCTGCACTGAATCTCTGGCACGTGATCGAGCCTCGACTTTCCAGAGTGTTTTGTTAGTTTTACTTACATGTCCTCCCCTCTACCACAAGAGACAAAGGAATCTCTGTTTTTCCAAGATTTTCCCTTGTGAAGAGAACAAAATACTTACAGTTTCTATATGTACAGTTTCTCAGTTAAACATGCAGTTCATAGCCAAACTTGATTTTTGAGGAATCAAAAGGTTACTTACATTCTCAAAATGTTAAAGGACATGAAAGTTATGGCATGAACAAGGTAAAAAGAGGCTGTGGATATTTTGTTTGCTCAGAGGTAAAATGGTGATTCCAACTCCTTCATGTTAATCTGTTGAAGATAAATAGCAAATTGCTGCCTTTATTTTTTCTCTCTGTTTTGCATTTAGAAGACACACAGAAAATTCACTTTGAAACATTTCCTTAAAGGCACATGATAAATCCCTAGGCAGAAATTCGCAGACTGAGAGAGCCTTGTGCTTGGGTTTGATAGTGACAGATAGCAATGGAAATATAGTACTTGGTGCTCTGAACTAAGAGACCATTATGTGTGCAACTCACAGCAGACCATGGCAGAATAAAGCTTCTCCCAGCCCCACCCAGAAGTGTGGCTGCCTTTGTAATTTTAATTGGTCTGTGTTTGTGGAGTGGGGCCTCTATTTACTTATGGCTTGGGGCTTGTGTTTACCAAGCCTGGTGGAGGCCAAGTGTCATATCACTGAAGCTTAGTTCCTGCAAGCTCTCCTGCTATATCTTGAGGCACTTTTCTTTTCAGTATCTGTGCCTGTCTAATTCGTGAGCTTCTGTGAAACAAGCACAGGAGGGTACAAGGCCTACAGGGAGGAATTACACCTAATTACTCAAATAATTGCTAGGCTGTTGCCTTCTTAGTCACTGAAAATAATTTCCAGGTCCCTGGCTTTTATAGATAGTCTTCTAGAGGCAGGAGGACACAGCCCCCTTTTTAACTCAGCCCATTCACTCACAAAATCAGAACACTCGAGCCTGCAAAATTAATAAGCACCACTTCCATTACATATATTTTAGGTTGTTGTTGCCGTGGCGATAAAGTCAGGGACATTGAATCTCCTCTGTTGAGCCATTGTTATCATCCCTGGCCATCTGCTGCAGAGGAGTGATATTCCATCTCATTTGCATGATGACTGATATATGGGAGGTTTGGAAGGACATATGCCACAGCAATCATGTGATGAAAATTAAAGTGAAAGTTTTGGGCCCAGAGCCGAAAAAAATCTGTGTATGCGCATGAGGCTGTTGATGTGCAAATGTGAATCATATTGAGAAGGTTTGAATAGGGAGGTGTGACGTAAAGAGGGGACACAAACGCAGGTGCTTATCTCTAGGCAGTCAAAGGCACTGGATGTCATATCATGGGAACTACCTTTCAAAGACACAGCTTTAGTGCACAGTTCAGCACACAAGGGAGGAGAAACAAATAAGTTTTGGAAACAAAAATAAAGTAAGTTTAACAACTTTTTCACACTATTCTGAACCCATTGATGTTTAAGCAACTTGTACTATTAATGACTTTCTGTCTTTTCTGTTGTTTGTGCTCTTATTTTTCCAAAAGCAAAAAATCTTGTCCATATATCAACGTTGAAAGCTTGAGAGATTTGTATTAAGAAGTTTGGGGGATTTTAATCCATGTTTAAAATGCTCTCTGCAAACTTTTCTTTTTGTTTAAATGACACTAATGCTGTTTCTTCCACAATGTGTGCTTGGTCATTATCTTAAATGCTATTTGGGCCTCAATTAAAAAATAGCTACTTGTAACTGCTTTGCGAAAGCTTTCTGAATAAAATGTCATGGTGTAATTGCATTTATACTGCCTCAGTAAAGCCTTTGTTCATATACATTTTACAATTTTGCAAATTTGCAGCTCTGGCTATTTGATTTGAGGAAATGATCACAAGGACAGTTTTCCTCTCATTTTGAAAAGTTACTTAACTTAAATACTATCACTGAAAAAAAAGAAAGGGAAAAAAATTATACAGGAGAAGAGAACCAGGGAATTTGCAGGAAATGTTTGATAGATGCAGGTCTACTTGCAGTTATGTATTACACACCAAAGAGCTTGTGACGTTTTAGAATGCTTTAAAATAATGTGCAGTGTTTTTAAAATTGAGATTGTTGATCTATTTATTTAATAGTATTACTCTAAGTAAAATTAAAAGGGTCTTTCAAAGCATGACATTTTTGTCCTTTAAATTATTGAGGATTCAGAGAGTGAATTGAGAGCTTCTTATTTTAAAAAGCGAATACTATACTTTAGAATGAATGTCTTTGTCACGAAAATGTTTAGGAAGTTAAATGATGGTAATATCAGGCAAAGTTGAAGAATGAAATGGACCTTCTGGGACAACATTTTGCAGGAGGATGATTTTTATGAAACAGCATTTGATGCTAGAGAAAGTCTGTTTAACACTCTGATCAGTAATAGCTCTCCCTCTCTCTCTCTGACTTTCTTTTGTCTTTAACAAAGCACTTAGTTCAGATGTTTGTCTTCCTTCATATGTAAATAGCAAGACAATTTTCTGCGAGGTGCTGCGAATTTTTCATTTAATAGATTATAAAAGCACAAATTCCAGACTTCATCCTTAAACTCCATAGGGTGAACTTTGTCAGTTAAGGATCTTTTTAGAATTCAAACCAACCATTTATTATATCTTTTGTCAATTAAATTAGTTGTTAATTACGTAGATGTGTCTTCTTTGCTTTGACTGTAGAATGGTTTTGTAATTCTTGGGGAAAATTACAGCATTTGTGATGAAAGCTTTTTCTGAGACAAAATTTCTGCTGTAAAGTGGCTAATAGATAATCCAGATTTGGAATGAGAAATTTTTAAATACAGGCTTTGCCTCTTAACTTCCCAGTTTGGAGCATTTTATTTTTACTTGTAAATATCGTCTGCGTATTATAGTACTTTCATGCCTGCAGGCTAAGATTACCAGTCTTCCTTTTTTTCCCCTCCTTCTTCTAAATATTCAATTACTCAATGGTAATTATTATTATGTGGCCTTCTTGGCTTACTGCATTATTAGATTAATATAGATTTCTTGTGCCAAATTAGCGGAAATCACTGTTATACACAACAACGAATCACTTTTGTAAAAAAAGTTTTATTTACTTTGTTGAATAACAGGAAGACTTTGACTTCATGAGGTTTTATTCTTCAGACTTTTAACAGAATGTGTCTTTGAAAACTAATCAGGCGAGGACATATTTTTGTTTTGCTTTCTCTTTCTCAGATGTCTAATATTAGCAAGTTTTGTTAAATTATAATTTGGTTCGTTCGGAGATCTTTAAATGCAGACCCTTGTGGGTCAAATCAGAGTAAAAAGTTCCCTGATCTGTGGGTTTCAGAGGTGTGTGACAGAGGTAAGAAAACCAAAAATTAATGAGGAGCTGTCCAGGGTACTGCAGCTGGTTATTATTTCTGTTGTGTTACTGTACAGAAAAACATCGTTTACTGAAGTGTTTAAAAAACTGACTTCATTTCTACTGTTTTTTTTTTCCTTCAAAACCAGATAAATCTTATATTAAGGTTAACTGTAAAAAGTTATGTGCACAAAAACTTTTTTCAGGCTGTTTCTATGAATAGCGAATAAGCCCTCAGGTCACATACAATTTTCCAAATTGCTTATGAAAACTAAGTTTTCATATAAAAGTTTTTGCCAAAGTTACAGACAATAAACTTTTCCAATCTAAAGCAATCTTTCAGTATAACACAAATGGTTTCTATGGTAGTGTCGTAATGTAAACAAAACAAACAAAAAATCCCCCAGATCCCAATCTTGCATTACTTGATTGCTTTTGAAATGAATTCTTGTCCTTATGTGACCTGAAATGTGTGGTTACAAAGCTATAGAAATCCAAACGATCATATTTGTTTGATATGAAATGAAAAAAAAATAGTTAAATTGAAAGTTTAACATCATGAAATTCAAAATCCCAAGCGGTATATAAACATTAAAAGAAACTTTGGACTGCTAATCCTAGGAAATGAGTTTTATGGATTGAATTCAACAAGGCTTCAGAAATGGTTCCATCTGCTGCCTAGCAGCTGGTGAAAGGATAAATTTAATTCATTAATTCATTTGGAAAAAAAGGATCCAAGTAGTAAAGACTTCATTGCTCATAATGCACATAGGTGGAAATCAAAACTGAAATTAGGTCCAGTTGATCATCTTTGATAATGAGGAATATTTTCTTTGTTATTGTTATCATGATCTTGATCAGGCAATTGACAGTATATTGACTATGTGCTGTTAACTGGCATTTTTATGTCTCAAAAAGTTGTGAACAGTTCTGCAAGCATAAGTCCTCTTCCAGGGAGCACATCCCTACTTCGAGAGTAATGATTTACATAGATTTGAAAAGTTCTAATGTTTTACTGAAACAATATTGATATCTTTCTATGGATACTTGCAATTTTTTCCTATTAAGTAAGTTTAAGAATACAAAATAAGGAATCATTAAAATTAGAAAATAATATTATTCAGTTTAGTCACTGTAATAACACAAACACAGAATGTCAAATATAATTCAATTTAAAAATGGAAATATCCAGTTTTAAAGGCAAAATTAATTAAAAAAAATGCTTCAAGAATAACTCGGCACTTAACTTCTAGATAGAAAGTTATCCAACTTACAACACATACATAGTTTTTTTTCTTTTAAGTGTTTGCTTCTATTCTTTTAATCTCAATCATAAACAGTGAGTGTAAAGTTATTTAAAGTTATTTAAGACTTCCAAACCATGCTATAATCAAGTAGCAAAGGCTCTTGTTTGCCTTATATCAGGCACACAGGTAAATGTGTGCCTCATTACTTGCTGAGCGATACACAGAACTGATGAACCTGTTATTCTGAAACCAGTTAAATATCTGGCAATGCCTATTTTCAATGTTTCTGCTTCAAATGATGACTTCATGAATGATATTTGGCTTTTCCTGTTTCCTCTGTAGCCCATAGCTCACTGTGGTAGGTTTGTTGGATTTACTATAAAGGTTCTGTTCGCACCCTGTGGGTTGGGTTAAGAATTAGGATTTATGAATTTACTTCTACTGTTGCATTGTTTATACAGCTTTGGTTTAGTTTTGATCCCTTTTTTTTTGCCTTTGAGGCTCTTCCACAGTGTCAGCTGCTGACTGATAGTAGGAGAACGGCCTCGTGGTGTGAATGAAAGGGACCTAGCGGTTGGTAAACAGAGATAAGGAATAAATAGAGCACAGGCAAAAGGAGATAGTTCTGTGGGAGCCCAGATTGCCGCCAGTCTGTTCAAGTGAGATGCAGTGCCTGTCCTTTTCCCAGATTAAATTAGTGTGCGAAATCTCCAGTGACCTCCTCCCCTTCTCCCTATACTCTTTAGCCAAGCTGAACAGCCTCTGCTGTAAAGTATTCATTTTATCCAGGGACAAGTTGGACAATAGAACTCTCCCTGTTACTTATGGACAGCTGTCGTGATTCATAAGGCTTTTCAGCATTTCATTTTTCATAAGAGTTAAAAGGATTTTACCTTGTAACTGACGAGAGGTTAGAAATACAGATGCCAGCCCTGAGGTTGCCTGTAGTAAGGAAGTTAATAAATAAATAATCACCCCCCCACACACCCACATATCTCCTCCCCAATGTGCGAAAGGCTATGTGTTTTGTTAGATCTGCTCTTCTTATTTAAAGGGGTTTAATTGTGATAACATGATTACACTGAAGCATGAACTGCATGGAGAAATTAACAAGCAGAGAGACAGTGATATGCAGGGCCCCCAAGGTTCCCTAAATTAAAGGTGACCAGTGCAAACTCAGTGAGTGCCCTTTTCGCTTCTTTGCCCTTGCTTTTGCCAATGTCTCCTATCACTTTATTACCTGCAAATAACTCCCAGGAAAGAGTAAACCCTCGTGAGATGCCTCTGTGGTCCTGTATTTTTTTTTTTTAGTGATTTACTGCAAATATATTCAGCATTTTGACTGATTAAATAGACCTTCGGCAACCTTGAGGGTCACTGTGTAGAGTATGTACATAGAAAATGCATCAGCCCATTGTACCCTGGCAGCTAATGAGATTGGTCGTTAAGTAAATGACACAAAGCCTACAAAAAAAGCTTAGCAGCTCACTAGAGTATCACAGAGTGTCCCTGCACACCACACAACGACACAAACAGTGGACTAACCTAGCCCACCCCTGCTTTATTCTACATCACTGCTTCCCTGATGTCAGCGTGAGAGGCAGAACAAAGGCTAAAAGGCACACGGTAAGTCAGTCTGACAATTATGCCCTAGGGAGAAAGTAGAGCAAATCTTAGCCTAACCGTGGGGTTGAAAGTCCGTTTCAAGACAAGTAGGTCATAATGAAGGGATTTTTTCCCCCCTGTCACTTCATGAAGGGCAGAAAAATATCTCTGGAATCAAGGTTGGGTTTGTTTCTTGTTTGTTTGTTTCCTTTTCTCTCTGTCTGATTCACCAGCTTACAAAAGTTTCTGGAATTTCAAAAGTGATGTGAAAGAGTATGCTTTTTGAACTGGATATTGCAATTATAGTGTAAGGAAATAAATATTCTTTGTGAACTGCCACACAGTAAACACTACCTCAGATGTACATTAATGTCTGATGAACTTTACAGACAGAAAGTTTCTTTTTCCTTCTCTTTAAATATCTGCTGAAAATGTTTTATATGCATGAATACACATTTTAATCCGCTAACCAGCTACGTACACCTTTAAATATCTGGTCAGTTTTTACAACTATGAAGATATAAGTTAAGTTATTAGTATATTTTTGAGGTGTTCTTTAAAGCAGATTTTTGCATAATGTCTCTCTCAGTGTTGTCTTTTTATGTGAACTGAAATAAAAGAGTTGAAGATTGCTGTTAAACAGTTACACAATTACCTATTTTCTTTGCACAGCAGCAGTATATTCAACTGATATCTTAGAACAGCAGGTGCTTGCCTGTATAACCAATGATAAAATCTTTTCTATCAGAGTTTTAGTTTAGCATCTCAGGACTCTTTATTTTGCTGAAAAAAAATGGCAACAGGAAGTTGCCAGAAAGTCTTGTTTGCATTGCTATAATATTTCTGTCTGCTTTGCACTTCGGAAGCTCAGGGGATGTTAGGTTCAAAACAACATGATATTATTTCAAAATGCCTGTGTGTATTAAGCAATGCTTCTTCCCTGAAACCAGCCAAACCCATATGTTTTTAGAAAGCTTTCTTGAACATACACAGTTAAAGAAGTAAGATTTATATATCAGCCTGCATTACATTTGTGGATTTTTTGGGGGTTTTGTGTTTTGTTTGGTTGGTTTTGACTTTTGTTTGGTTTGGAAGAGTTATTTGGTTTGGGAAAACATTCGTCAATATGTGTGTATTTAGACATGTCAGGATAACCTGTTCACTTAATTAAAACTCCTCATTGGTCAGAGAAGTCAATTCACTACAATATGTTGCTTACCCAGAGACATACTTTTTACTTCATGGACAATGCAAGTATCATCATAACTTATAAAAACTAAGATAAAAGTATGATATTTAAACATGTGCATTTGAGAAGTTCTTGCAAAGGAGTGTGTGTGTATACATATATATGAATCTGCATGTGCATATTTATACAAAAAGTATACACATGTGAAGAACTATATTCATCTATCTAGTATACCAGTTCTGTGAAACTCAGTATATATATCAAGTAACAGTTATGTCTGCTCATCCATTTCCCAGTAATTCTAATTTAAGAAATTTCTGGAGAAAGGAAATAAAATCAAATAAAATTTTGTATTTAATTTTATTTTCCACTGTTTAAGGCATGTGCATCTCAGCAATATGTTTTCCTTTGAGTACCTCTGAAAATATTGGATATGCAGGCATCAGAAAACAAGTGTGTTTTATCAGCTAAATCCTATAATTCATATCTAATTGCTAGATCAGAAGAGATTTGATAAGATACAGCATTATGGCACAGTTTTGCTTTAAACTTTGCTAACTGTTATTAAGTTTTCAGTTAATTTTAGCAGGTAAGATTTGAAAATATTTTATATTCAGGTACATGATCACAGCTTTTAAAAATGAGCACATCCTTATCACACAGTCATCATGCTTTTCACATACCTATGTGAATGAAAGTAAAGAGCTTTTGGTATTTCAGCATTCACCCCAGTAAAGAATAAGTTCAGCTATCCTTTATTCCATTCAAAGTAGCAAGTGATTTTATTGTGGTAATGTGTATAGACAGTGTCACAAAAATCATATTGCTACTGTAATCTGACAGGTTGAGTCACAGTAAGTTTCACGAGTTTTTTGTAACTTCATTATTTTTTGTCTTGTCTGTCATTTCTTTGGTAAAACTAAGAGAAAAGGCAAAGAAACTGGAATTTCTCATAACTAATGTTGTTCATCTGATCTCTCTGATAAACTACATAACAATTTTTAGAAACTACTGTTTGAGAGACTTTTTGAAACTTACAATCCAATCTGAGACCTTAGCTCATACCTTTACGTATGGTTCCAGGGGTCAACAGTGTATGTTGTGAACGTGGATCAGAAAAACTTTATGGCATACACAGTTGATTTGAATATTTTTTTTTAATTATTATTGCATACTTATAGATTTTCAAGAGCAATCAAAAGATATCTGATATTCCTGATAAGCAAGTATCTCCGAGATCAGACACAGACAATCCTTCTGAAGGCCTGTCTCTGTCATTCCAACATAAAACATGGCAAATAGAATGCAGATTAAACTTTATATTCTACTACATCCATATCTGTTTTGAACATGTAGACCAAAATCTATCTGTTACTTAACTGATAAATTGTCAAAGTGTACATATATAACTGGGACTAGGTCACTTCTTGTAGTTTATTTGCACATAGTTCTGTTTTTTAATAAACTGCATAGGTAGAAAAAGTTCTTCTGAATTTAATTATTTTTAATCACTTCAAAAACAGAAATAAATATTGTCTCTTAACTTTTTCTATTACTTAAATAAAATCTCTTTGGAGGAGAAGTGGTCTCATTTATGCCGCTGGAAGACTCCTAGTAATACTAGCAAGTTTTGCCTTTCTACATGAAAGATTTCTGTTTCAAAAAAAATTATAACCTGACAGCAAAAGTTACTTTGTTATGGAAACTGGTCTTACCTATTTCAGTAGGTGAATATTTACAAACACATTTGTATACATGGGTGGTTCCACTGAGGTTGATGGCTCACTTCAGTACAGCAGTGAGTATGTGTTTTAAAGATGAGAGGTTTATTGATTTGCTTAAGAGATTTGGATAACATTTGTTAGCTCATTTTTCAGGTTTGGCTTCAAATGTGACCTTTTTCCTCCATTAAGGAACTTTGGTTGAAAAGAGACAGCTTTTCATTTGAAGATATGTATTTGAACTCCCTCCATGAGGCATTTTATTAAAAAAAATGTTTTCACAGTTTTCAAAAATCTCATTCTATGTGAGGATTAGAGATTCCAGTTTCTTCTGAACAATTTTTTCTTCAGGTGATAGTAAAAGCCACTAGGTCAGCTCTCTAAATCTTAGAAAAAAAATCGACACCTTCTTTGCCGCCCTCAACTTAGGGCACACATACAGCAGCTGGATTGGCACACTAAAGTAGTAATGGCTCCAAAGGCACTGTTAGGGACTATCAGGTCAATAATCCTTATGCTAAGAAGGATTTACATGATATAGCATAATGCCTCTGTCATTTCTGAAGTAAAATTCCACTTTTTAATGAGCATTAAAATACTCTTTTGCGCTTTTCACATAAGAGATATAAGGGTAGTTAAAAAAAACCCCAACAGACATACTTTCTTCAAATAAAAGTCCACATTTAAATGTTTTAATAAAATAAATGTTAAAATACTGTAGGCAGGCAGCTACAGTATCTCAAATCGAGACTTGTTTGAAAATGTACTTTTTACTGTTCTCAAATCTTTCCTTTTTTGCTACATTAGAAGAGTATCTAATATTTCCATCATGTCTCCAAATAACATTTTTATAATGCAGTCCACAAATAGGCTTCTGTTTTAATGTTTCTGCTCTAGGATTTTCTCATACTTGTGACAGAAGTTTAACACACTCTAATACACAAGCTAGATCTTGTTACAGAAGTACATTTGAAAGTAAGGACAGTGGTCATAGAAATTTAAGGTTGATATTTTTATGAATGTATTTTCCTTTTTATGATTAAATTTCTTATGATTAAAACAAAACAAAAACAAAACAGTACCCCCAAACCAGTGTAAAACATTTAAGGTATTTCTCACACTTTGAGAAAAACATTTTCTTCCCTAATAATGTGGTTAGCTGAGCCTCCATATAAGGTATGGAAAGTCACCAAATTCTAAACAGAAATAACTACCATCATGTCACAAATGGAGAGACTGAGTACATGTGATACTTTCTTTGTATCTCTAATATTTTATAAAATCAAACAATATTTTGAAGTATGAGTCTGATTGGAATCATCCTATATATGAGCGTTCAATATTTAGCGAACAAAGTGCAACTGAACCCATAAATCACTCTAAATAACATTGACACTTGGTCTAAAAAAAAGGTATATTTAAAGCGCAAGTATATGGTCAAGGTGCTTTATGGAGAGCTGTCCAATTATTTTTATGAGAAGCAGTACTGGCTACTAAAAGGGTTAAAGAAAATGCATTCTGTTGCATCTGCTTACTAAATCCCTTACTTTAGTAGAAATTCAAATTTTGTAAAGATTATTCGTTTTATTGATGCATATAATTATAATCACAAGCCATCTGCTGATTTGGCAGGCATGGTTAAAATTCTCTAACTCTCATAACCTTTCAAGTACAGTGCCCTTGGGACTCTATTTCACTTTTATATTTTGGAAAACAAGTAGGGACAAACAAGAGAGGTCATCTGCCGAAAGTCAGACCTGTAAAACATTAAAAGAATAAAGATCATGATAACTGCCCCTGTTTTAATAGGAAAGAAAATATTTTCTATTTTATTTCTGATTTCAGGAAGGATTACACTGGTTTCCATCACACACTTTGGGAATTTTAATTTTTTTAGGGATTAAAGTGCTCTTCTAGCACTCCAGGGATCTGGGTTCCAAATCTAAACCAAAAGAACAAATATTGTTCATTTTGGTTGTCAAAGGTGAATTAAACATTTTTTACCTTGGTCTTAATTTTTCTTTTTTCCAGAATTCCTATTACATTTCAATTTGAAATGTTTTAACAAACATTATTGTCCTTTAATATTTTTTTACTTGATCGTACTGAGTTTCAAACAGAGGCACCTATCACATATTTAACTTTTCCCCATGAAGCTCAAAAAAGTGTTTTAGTTTAGAGGGCTATGTACATTAACTCATAAAACGAGCGCTTAACATTCTTCAGCCAAATCCTTTAGAAATACATGTCTTTATTTATATTAGCCTAACATGGATTGGTGGTTAGCCACAGTTATAAATGTTTGGGCATTTTGCCTATTAGAAGTCTTGTTCTGCGTTTTCTTCTGTCCTTCACAACGTTTAAATTATTTTGTACTTATCAATTCTTTCTCTTTTTTTCAGTCTTTGTTATTGTTGTTGTTGTTGTGTTGCATGTGGCATTATTCTACTGCTTCTAGCACAAAACACCCACAAAGGAAAAAAATCTAGGAGATACTTTCTCTGCCATATTACAAAAACAGATTCCATCGTTGTTGGATGTTTTCATTGCTCTGAATTAGGAAAAAGGGTGTTTTAGAGAGAAAATATTTGAAAGTGGAAAAACTTGGTGCAGAATAGGGCAGTCCAGTGACTTTCCGATACTAGCAGAAAGCAATCACCTCTCAACAGAATTGTCTTGCTTAATGCTGTATGTACACATATCTCCCAGGAACAAAAGATGCAACTCTCACTTCTCTTTAATTAGTGTATCTAAAGGCCTGTATGCAGCATGCATGCTGCTTTACTCCTTTTGGAGGTTTGATTCTCACCCTACACCCTCATTATGACAAGCAGGAGGGAAATGCACATGTTTGAAAGTGTCTTCACAGCTGAAACTAGGGAAGCAGGCCGAGAGTAGCTCTGGTTTATTTCACAACCAATTAAGTATGACATCTGTTGAAACTCAGGAAATAAGTCTCCCTTCCCCCTGTTCATATACTTACTTAAGCTGCCAGTCTTTTGTTTGGATATGATGAATTTTGCTCACAAGACTTGTTTTTCTTTGTAATAAATATAGAAAATAAAGACAAGAAGACCTAAAAGCTATACTTAAAAAAACCCAAAAAACCTAAGTTTCACTGAGTATGTATGAAAAAAGCCTTGCTTGATACTTACTAATTAAGTAAATAATTGTAGCAGTAATTCTTTGCCTAAACACTCACCTTACATGCTGAAAAGGGGCATGTTTGTGGTCA
The DNA here is from genome assembly GCA_013401255.1 of Urocolius indicus. NCBI lineage: Eukaryota > Metazoa > Chordata > Aves > Coliiformes > Coliidae > Urocolius > Urocolius indicus. Next base: position 46,227 of record WBNH01010040.1, read on the forward strand.
GAAATATATCCACAATAATATATTAATTTTTTTAAATCTGGCTCTTACTGTCTCACAAAGGCCAACAAAGGTTGCTAGAAGGAATTTGGATTTTAATTTCTTTAATTTTGTGGTTGAAAACTTGGCACTCAACAGAAGACACCAAATAGAACAGGATATGTGTATAGTTAAACAAAAAAAAAGGAGGCAAATGCAGAGCAACTGTCACTGGTGACATCAAGTTTATCAAGTATACAATAGTTCATAGTAAACTAAGGAAGAAACACAGATAAACTTAAATAGCAAACTTAGACTTTACAGAACTACCCTATTCAGTATCAGAAAACAACAGTTCAAGCTGTGAGACTCTTCCTATTTACCAGACACTAATGCATGTGATGCATTGGCTTTTCAGAAAAACTTTTATTGCCTCATAAAGGATTGTCCAATTAAAATATTAAAAAGATGGTATTTCAGTCCACACTAATTCTTAGAGTTTGATTTCCTTCTGTTATGCATGTGTAGATAAAGAAATATTTGCCATATCATGCTGATCATTTTATTTCTCTGCCTCTTAACACTGGACTCTCCTGTGTCTCTGAAGCCACACTTCTCATATCAAAGCTGTGGCTAACTCTCCTTTTCTTTAACTTACACCATCCACTAATGCTCCCTTTTATTTGTTCATCAGCTTTGTTTTGTTTGCCAGTTCTTTCCTACAAGGACTGGCACTGCTTTCATTCCTGGAAGATAATTCTCTACTCTGTTTCTCTATTTTTCATCTCTATTTTAAAATACATCTCAGAGCCACATAGCATATGTGTTATTTAAGCTGTAAGATGCCGCTAAATGATTGCCATAGGTTCCTTGGTTAGAAATCCTTAGATGAAATGTCAGTTTGCATGGTGAAAAAGTCTATACTTGAGCCAGTATTCCCTTTAGAGTCAGTGGAATGAAAGACATTTCTTATATGCAGTTCTTCTCATCCTGAAGTAGATGTATGAAATAAGGTATATTACACATGTACATGGCAGCAGAAATGCCTGCAGGTTTCCTCTCTGGCTATCCAGAGACTATGGGAAGATAGCAATTAATACTTAAAAAATATGTATCTGCAGCTTCTGCAGGGGGATTGGACTAGATGATCTCTAAAAGCCGCTTCCAACCACTACCATTCTATGATAAAGTTAGGGAAGTTAATCCCATCTTTTGTGTCCAGACTCCAAACTGGATTTGATTTCTTCTTGTTTCCACACAAACTTACTGTTTCTCAAAATTTCATAAAAGATGGAAATATGCATAATATGGTACACCCTAAATCATCATGGTATTGATGAAATTAAGTGTGTGCTTGGATATTAATGGAGAGCAGAATAGAAAACTTGAATCTTGCTGTGCAGGTTAGAGGACCAAATTTTGTTCATGAAATGTGATATTTACAAAAGGGAAGGAGGCAATTATTATTTTCTTCTTAGATATCATTATACTTTATTTCAGAAAAGATATTTTTTTCCTTAAAACTAATCCATAAAATATAAGAAGAATGAACTGTAAAGATTTAAAAATGCTCCATTCATTTCAACATACAGTAGAAAATTCTGTATTAACTAGGTGGATTTTTGAAACACTCTTGATAGAAACATTTCCAGACTCACTTCCACATTTCTTTCTCCCACTGGTCAATATTCCATCTCTGTGACTTCTCTCTCCTCAGGCTTTCAGGGCTTGGTTATTTAAGCTTCAAGGCAGTAGAAGCGTAGATTAGATGATGGTTTTGCACTATTTCTGTGGGTGATTTTAGTGACTCAATGGTCCTCCATGCTATCATAAAAACTACATGCAAGCTTTCAGCTCAAAATTTTAGTTGCTGTGCATACTTTGCATAGATTTCAACTACATTTTTCTATGTTTGAAGAGATTTTATGACAACTTTTGATTTTTTTTTTTTTTTTGATTGTCATACTCATAGCTTTAGCACATAGGTGTGGGGTTTTTTACACAAATTTTCATCCTTTACAGCTCTAGGGACAGCTTATGAAAGTTTCTTCAGACCATGGGAAGGTGCTTAAATTGTATTTCTAAGTGGGCAACTCAGAATTTCTTCAGGGATCAAAACTCTGCTAATCTGTGCTAATCCTTACTTAGTGGATGGTCCCTATGTAACAGCATGTGGCTATACACTACCCTAATCTACACCATGCGAGGCATAGGTTGGACTTGGAAACAGGGAACTATGGCTAGAGCTTTGACAACTCTTCCTCTGAGCGAAGGATAGCCACAGTAGTAAACTCTGTCATGAATTTATGCTTGGTTTGATCTAATTTTGTAATAATGACTTTTAAAGGGTTAGTAACTATGTGTGTCCAGTAACACTTCAACAGATGAGACTCAAAGTCAATGAAAACCATACCCATAATTGTGGACAGGAAAGTTAATTCTGATATAAATAGAGACCAGTACAATAAACATAAATCTTTAGACTGATTTAACCTTTATCCTGAAAAGCTCAACCTGATCTCATATAACATTCTCAGAGTTTTCTTCCCCACAATCAACATTTTAGTGATTGCCATTAAAAATTGTTTTCCTGAATATCCTTAATTCATTCTGAATAGCGTGAGATTATAAATAGTTTTAGCCCTGAATGATTTGAGTCCAATGTTATTTATAGAAATAACATTAGTAATACCACTTATTTTTATTGTTCTTAATGTGAATAATGTTCTACTATTTTGTGATCATGGGGAATAATACTATAATAATGAAGAAGTGCAAGTTGCTTTCAATCAATGGTTGACAGTCTTCAAACAAGAAGTTCAGCACTGCAAATACTCTTCAGGTCATATAGTTTGCTTCAGTGTCTGTTTGTGAGGGTTTAGTATTTATTGGTTGCATGATGATCCTTATCTTTTAACTTCAGAAGTTGCTTGGATGTTTTGAGGATATTTTAAAAGCAATGAACACAGTACAGAAGAAACCATTATTTTGGGTCCTAAATTTTTAGAGATACCATTTGGTATGACTTCTCCTGAGCCACCAAGATGGATCCCCACAGTAAGACTATCATCAATCCAATGGTCTTTTTAGAGAAACCAACTTCTAGCATTTGAGCTGCTTCAGTATACAGAATGAAGTCTACCTCTAGGAATCTTGACAGAAGACTGCATCGCAGGAAAGAGTGAAACTCAGTTCAAGAGGTTAGATTTTCCTGTTCATCAGATGGAGAGGACTCATTCCTAGTTTTCCTGCCTGTAGATGAAGAAGACATAATGTTCTTGAGAATTTGGGAAAAGATAAGCTAGTAACATGCAAAGATCTTTGAGTAGCTAGAGGATGTTTATCCCTGAGGATTGTTTTTAATAGCGAGAGACGGTGTGTTGGAAGAAGGAATGTCTTGAGCAGAGGGTGAATCTGAGACAAAATGGGCATTATGTAATAACAATTTTCCCTGGCCTGACCTGAGTGATCAGAGGTTTCTGTGAAAAATCTTTGTTAATGCATCTTCAAGAAATTTACTTTAACACAAAATTCCAAAACCAAGCAGAATTGCTTCTAATAGAGCCATAAGTAAACATCTACTTTCTTAAAGACCATAACCACACAATTCATGTTGTCTCATTGCTCAGTGTCCAAGGTTATCAATAAAGCTTGCATAACTTAAGATGCTTGAGAGAAAGATATGATACAATACAATCATGTTAAAGAAAAGTATACTACTTATTTCCCAATTGACTATTCCAGTGATCCCTTGGAATCTCACAATGCTTTTACCTTAGTATACAAGCAAATATATCATATTTTCAGCTGCCAGTCTTGCAAGGTTGGCCTGGACTTGCAAAGCTTAAGCTTCTTCCTCCAATATCATATTCAGATGACCATACTCCTGCCTTAGATTTGCCAATTACCATTATCTCATGTGATATCAAGCAAGGAATTCAGCCTCAGATATCTTAACGTACAGTCCTGTTGCAGATACAATTGTGAGTAGCTGAGTTCATTGTCATATAACACATTCCTTTGGTGTATGGTGAAAATTTACTTTCCCTGCTAGCACTTACAGGTCTTTCTCTCAGGAAATCTCAGATCAAGACAACCTCTGTATAAACAGTTTTAGCATAGAATTGTGTTTTGAAGAAAATACAAGCTTAGAGCCTTCAGTCATATGAAAACTAAGTATTTTCTAATTTTTGACACAAACAGGACTTGAACTTTCGAAGCTCTACTCAACTTTACTCTTTGTAGCCTCCCATAAGAAAGTTGGAATAACTACTAGTGAGTCACTGTAGGTGCTTGCTGTTGCCATGGGGGAGCCCATAGCCTTACTTACATGAAGAGGAAGGTAGATATGAGACTCTTACTTGCTATTAAAGTTAGCTTTCCTAAATACCCTTCAAGTTTTATACACTCCTTAAAGACAACAAATAAAAGTGATGGATGAGGTTCACTCTTCATCTTAAAAGATTATAAAGAATACATCCTGTTCACCTCAGCTAGAAAACCATGTGTTCTATTTATTTGCTATTGAATTACCTTCTATAATCATGTAAAAACATTAGCAGGTTACTGAAAGCCTTAAATCATTGTCTCATTAGAGTTTGCTATAAAAATAATACAAATTTGTTCCTTAAGTGAATTAATTTTCACACTATTATCTGTTACACTGCTTAAACCAATACTTTATAAAGAAGTTTTCTAGTTCATTGACAAAAGAGCTATAAATCAACACCCTCATCTAACAATCAGGTAAGACGAGCTGGATAGCTACATGAATATAATCTCCCTTACATAAATTATTGTACAATATAACAAAATCTGATTTTTTTATTAGTTTTCAGGTCCTTAGATTTCTGCTCTTGTTGATTATTTCAGTAAACCTTAACATGGTATTGTCCTGAAAATTGCATTTGTTCCGATGAAAAGAGACACTGGAATGGAAGCATTTTTTTTTAAACTGCTTTTCAAATTCTTTGCGCAACAAACCTCACCAATATGTAAACAGAGCTCTAGCTACTGTGTTTGTCCACAGCTAGAGCTACAGATGAACACAGTGTAGTTGTGTGATGACAGGAACAGCTGACTCATTAGTAGAGAGCAGTGAAAGGTAATTAACCCTGGGAAAAGTACAGCTGCCATGCGAGCTGTTCCTTTCTGTAGGATCTGATTAGAAATTAGTGTTAAACCACTGATTCTTTAAAAAATGTCATTGATAATTCACTTTCTCAGGTGTGGCCATTAAAAGAGGCCTAAGATAAAACTAGTGTACAAAAAGTCTTCTATGTATAAAGGCCTTTTCTGAGCAAAGTATACTCCTGTTTGGCCACTTCTGTACTTTTCTTAACCGTGAATATTGTCCCAGCTTTGAATATTTTGAAAACTCTCTCCAAGACTATGGGCATTGCAGAGAACGCAAATTCATTTAAAGTACAAAGTTATTGATTGTCAAATGGTGCCTCTATGGAGGCTGATTATTTAAAAGTCACAACTACTATTTCTTGCATCAGGACATAGTTCTGATACAAAGTGATTCAAATCTCATCAAAAGAAAACAGAAATTTGTCTCCTGGGGTAGGTGAGCACAACAAGGGTAATACCTTGAGCACAAAAGCTACCCTCCAGCTTGTTCCTTTTCCTGCACACATATTGGTGTTTGAGATGCCAAGAGAAGAGGTTAAATCCATGATTTAATATGACAACAAAACAACAAACCGGCCTACTACATATATATTAAGGCCTCTGATACAGGATTACTTATCAAAAATGATGCAACTAAAATAGCAAAATTTCATTAATGTGCTATAGGAATTTCTAAACTGCTGATTATTATTTTCTGCTGTCATTCCCAAAATAATATTGCAAAGATATGTTCCTATATTATTTTTAACTCAGTATTATTTAGTTGCACAAAGGGCCATTTTCTTAACACACATCTAATATGATCACATTGAAAGCTCACATGTATATACATATGCACATACATTTTGAAAGCAAAAACTTTCTAAGCTAAAGGGTTAAACATATTTCCTAGGAGAATGTTTCTCTTTATAAGAAAACAAGTGAAACAGATCTTTAAGATAAATACCTGACATGCCAAGAGTATAGTTACCTCCAAATAGCCAAATATGTTTAGAGAGAATAGAAACGTATTTCAGGTTATTTTGCCGTTTATCATACATTAGTTAGCACCTGTTCTTCTCAGAATTGTTATTTTTGTTTGCTCGTTTTATTTTTAGCAAAAAAGCTTGAAGAGGAAGAGGAAACTTATTTTTCTTGGAAATTGCAAGTCATAGCATACTCTTGAAGTATCAAATTGAGTTTCAGAGGAAGTTAAAGCCTAAGCAGGATATTAAATTAATGAACATGAGGAAGAAAATAACATTCACTTTAAGCATGGTTAGAAATGCACAAAAGCACTTCGCAGCACTCTACATGGTTATTCTCATTTAGCTGAAAGACGAAGAGACTTGCTGAAGGTCACAGAATAGATCAGTGGCAGAGGCAGGGACTTTCAGAATCTCTTTTATTCCAATTATTTTCTGAAGCACGGTGCCTTCTGTTTATGTTTATGACAGAAGACAGGTGCCATTTTAGGAAATAACTTTTGCCTCACTCTAGAATAATAGAAGTCTCTGAAAAGATAATTTTAACTGCTGTTCCTGGTGCCACTGAACTCTTAACATAACTTTGAACAGACTGAACTCTGCTTCCTTGCTCCACACACCTGTCCCAAACATTCAGTGAGTGAAACCTTTTCACATAATAAGTCTGTGCCAGTGAACATTTTACATGCCTGTTTTGATATTTGACAAATATTAGTCAATCTTTTTGCATATACTGCTTTGGTTTTCAAGGTGATGTTTTTGTTCTTGGTAGGTTTTACCTGTGTGCTTCAGCATGTTTGCAGAGTCTTCAAGGCAGTGTAGTACAGCAAGCAAACCCCATTATCTTTAACAGTTAGGGTCTTTACAAGTCTTTTAGATGGTGGCAGACTGTACTTCACATGGCACTCTTGAAGTTAATGAACATATGTGATTTGCATGTTGAGAGAAGGCACACTTCTTCCCTTTGTGTCACTTTCTCTTTCTTGGGACATGTCTGTCATGCTTAATGAAGAGAGCTTGCTGTTTAGAAAGGGAAGGATGAATGCATAGGCTAGCAGAATGGTAGTTATATTTCTTTTTATAAAAATATTTTGTATTTTTAGGTTCATTGTTCCCTTTGACTCCATGTCAGAGAATGTTCAATGAGCTAATTAGCCACGGTTTTGTCCAGCAATAAAACTGTGATGTCCTAATTCAAGCTACTAAGTTAGCCTCCCCAAAAAATGTGGATGGAACAGTCAGAAATCACAGGGAAAGAATATAGTATAGATGTTTGAGGATTGACCACTGTTACTAAACCTAATCAGCTCCAGCACTTCTGTACGGGTTTGTGCAACCATTACAACATCCCCATTGAATTGCTCTTCAAACTCATTGATTCCTGACTAGCTTGCTGGAAACCGCATGCTGTACAAGGAATTGTAATAGTGATGGCTACACAGCAGATGAACACTCGGACCAGAATCTTCTTGATACTGAAGGAGGCTATAATACACTAGTTAAAACAACATGATTTCACTGTTCTTAGTAATACTGAGCTGTGTGCTCAGACATCTCTGGTTGGCCTCAATCCTGCAACCACTATGCACTTGTTTTGATGAGCATGGTCATCTTTTGCTGGAGTCGGTAGCGGTTCCCCCACATAGTACCTCACAACAGAGATGACTCCATGAAGGAAAACTTATCCAGGCTGAAAAAGAGTAAACATGTTTTAAAAGAAAACAAACCCTGTGTTCCAGAGTCAATGACGCATGCTCTTTGAACTTTCTTTTAAAATTACTCTGAAATCATACGGCTGTTATGGTGTGGTTTTACTCAAAATACTGCATATCATTCTACCACAAGCCTTGAAGTTAAGTGGCTACTTTAATGAAACATAGTTACCATAGTTACTGCAGGAGAACAAAGAATAACTTTTAGTTCTTTTGAAGCAATGAATTAGTTTAGAAAGAGGAAAAGAAATGAACAAGCATGCAAAAGTTTATTATTCAGTGTTTCATGGCTGATCAACTCTAAAAAAGAAAAACTCTCCCTAGACTAGGGCATTAACATTTTCCAGCTGAAATGTATAATTGCCCATTGACAAATACAAAATTACATTCATCTCTTCAGCATGTCTGATTCCATGTTGTTTTTCCTGAGTCAGAGAAGAAGCAGATTTTTCCAAAGTTCTGCTTTGAGCATTTTGTTCACAACTGATATTTTACAGCATCTTGGTTACTGAAAAAAAAAAAAAAAAAAAGTCCTAAAGTGAATAATACATTGCCAAACACAACTAATGAAATCTATGGTCTAGCTCTATTATTCATTATAAACACTATCTTAAGGCTGATGAGTGGGAAATGCGAATTTATCATAGCGAAGATGTCTTCTAGGACCAGCCGCATTGTTTTTCAGTTTAGCATTGAGATGTGCTCTATCTCTGAAGTGTTAATGGAGGTCACTGCTGTTGCTCTCCTTTACCATGTCAAAGCAAAGGAGTTCCTACATAGTTGACTATTGAGAAACAAAATGATATTCTTTCCAGTATATCACCTTCAGCTTATGAGCCTCTAGAGCAGTGGTGATTAACAGGACTTTTACAAAGTTTCTGTGTAGTTACAAGGACAGCTTCAATCTTCTGTCATTTTTTTACATTAGCTATGATTATGCTTTTACCACCAAAATGCATTTATTTTAAAGGTAACAATACAGACTCAGAGAATAGCTTATGTTTCATCTATATTTATCAGCACTCACTGTACATTTGTGTCTTCATTACCAGGAAATATTAAGGGACATTGTGCCATCTATTCCTGTTTACAGTTTATTATGCAGAGATAGGAAACACTTAGCATGTAAAATGAATGTAGAAATTATTCCTGGATAGAAACACGGACATTTCCCACTCGTTGGCTCTTTCTCCTCCATCACCGGATCAGAGTGTAATTGTCAGTAATCAGGCCTGCTTGCTGCTGATAAAACCACTCTGAATGCTAGCAGCCTTCTTTGTGTGATGACTCAATTATTCCAGAAGTGCCTCATCAAATCTGCCCCATCAGCTGGGCTAATAAATAAGGAGAAGAAACTGGCCCCCCAAAGCAAATTATAAATCCATTTGCATTAACCATTTCGCTGGTCCATGATCTAGGCAGAAATAAGCATGGCAGATTGTGTTAAGCTTATTTGAATATGTTTATAATGTTTACAGCATGCAACCTTTTTTTTTTTTTTTTCACAAGGTGTTGGAATTATCAGTCATGAATAGCATCTAAATGCAGTTATGTTAATTACAGCAAAGCCTCAGGCACCTTTGAGGGATAGTTTTTACTTAAGTCTAGTGAAAGTTAAACCCTTCTACTGGGCAAAATATGGTCTTGCACATGGCATCGAAATTACTGCTGAGTGTGAAAGACAGTATGAGTGCAAGGGATGTGTTTTTCAGTTTCTGGAAGGACAATTGCCTATGTTACCAGGCTTTCTTGCACTGGTAACATGACCTCCTATTCATTTCAGGATAGAACTTAGTAAGGCAAAGTATAGTTGGGGAAAAAAAGTTGCAATAGTCAAAGCAGCAATAATTCTGGTTTATATGGGCTCCACACTTGATAAATTGAGTGCAAAGGGTACTCTGCCCCAAGGAAACTCCTTTCTGAATCTCAAGTTCCATAAAAATAATGTTTCCAAGTAGATTTCTAACACCGCCCATGTATATTGCAGTGACACATCAGGAGGCCAAATGAAATTTGTTTGTTTACTCATATGCCGGACATTACACATGCACTTAAGGGTCTCATTAAGGTGAATCACGTTTGTACAGAACTTAATGTGTAACGTTACATACTTCAGCCCATACAGGATAAAGTTCTGACTGCGGTTAAGAAGTCAATATGCATTCATTCATTTGTAATGGCATCTTTTGTTTTCAACTGTAGAAACACAAAAAGTGTTGAGGCATCATGATGGTGAATACATTGGATTTTGTTTCCTTAACTGTTATTTCCATTCTGAGTTTAAAAACCACGAACCGTTGTGATCACTTGTTTCATATTTGCAATATACCAACTAGTGATGTAAATGAGAGTAAATCAAATTCATCTGTTGGAAATGTTATCCATTATGGTCCAAAAAGTTGTTGTCTTTTACAGACATAATACAGCTTTGTGTACTGGTATTCTGACATAGAAAACAGTCTCAGATTTCTGGGGAGATAATTTTTGAGTGTAGAATATGTCTTGTGTCCTTATTAAATCCTCGGGAACTCCCTAGTAATCTGATCTGAATGAGCAGATTTTTACCCATAGACAATGGATCAACAAGAATGGTTACTCGCAAGGATTTGTCACACACATCTGATGTTCCGGATCAGGGCCCAAATGGTGATTTACATCAGTATCCTGATATGACTCATGGATCCCAGTAGGATGACACTTCGGAGTCAGTACAAAATCATGTTCACTGGAAATCGCTATAAACCAAAGAATGAATCGCAAAGGTTCCAGGTGACTTCACTGAACCATTACATTGAAAAATCAAGCAACTCTTTTATTACATCTCTGTGGGTTTATAAAGTTTATTATTCTAGTGGAACTGAGGTGCTGGTTGAAAAAGGTGAAGGTTTTCTTTGTAAGCAGGCAAACTTCAACTCGAGGATTAAAAATTCTATACAGATATAGATGGAGTTGAAGTGTAGGCACAAATTGCCACCTGTGAATCCTTTTGAATTCTTTACTAACATAGACAAATGAGTTTATGCAAACTATGAAGAAATTGGGACAGAACAAACTATGTACGAATTCAAGGGAAGTGATCTCACAAAAAAAAAACTTTAGTTGTCAAATCAGTTAGTTCCACCTGCTTTCCATCAACAACGATCTTGCCAATAATCTACAAAGGTGTTAGAGGCTCTTGAGGCTGAAATCTTAAGTTTTGAAGTTGATATTGTAGAAATATCTCTGCACTTCTTGCAATAGCTCAAAACTGGCCTATGATCAATTTTAGAACTCATATACAGAAATAAAGTGTTTCTCAATAGCTTATTGTATAAGATCTTGACATTACTGTGAAATCAGCACTAACTCTTGTTTTCTGCTGAAGTATCAGATCCTAGAACTCATGTTTGAAAAGTAAGTTGGTTCCTGGAATGTGGACAGGGGTGACACATATTCCATTAGCGATATGTCACATCCCGTGACACAGCATAATCCTACACACCCTGTTTATAACATTACAGATGCATTACATGGTATCAGATTTTTTTATGAAACATAGTATCTTCAAATGTGAGCACTCATGCACGAATCAGTTGTATGGCAGCCAGCACTCTGTTATGTGAAAGATACAGAAAATAGTGCATTTAAACTTACTAACCAGTAACTTCTCTTGTGATTAAGCACAGAAGAGAGGTTCAGGTTTAGTGCTTTATATGTGGTCTTGCTTTTGTCCTACTATAGCACTCTCTGCTTTACAAAAATAGCTAATGATGTCACATGCAAGGCAGATGGGAGTAAAATAGCAAATGGCATTGTTGCGTGTAGTTTTCCAGTACAATTTTAAAACCTGCCCCCCCCCAGCCCTGACTCAGCCCAGACTCCTTTTCTTAAAAGAAGGATTTCCAGTGTATTAGCTGCTTATGTAAAGTTAAATGTGAAAAGTTTTGTATCTTTTCCTGTCCTTTGTGCACTTTTCCAAGTGGATCTCAGCTGTGCTGTCTTAACTCTTCGTCCCTTAGGATAAGAGAGACAGCAGATGGGGTTAGGGCAGAGGGCTGATGCTTCTGACAGCAAACGGCCTGGTTGTTGAGTGGAAGCTGTGAGCGTCAGGAAGCTCCTTTTCCCCAGAGAACCAACTAACCACTGAAGAAAGTTGAAAATGAGCCCTTTGAGAAACCCTATTAAAAGTAGTAAAAAATTGCAATTGTGCAGATGATGTGCTGCTGTGTGGTTATTCGGATGCTAATGAGTTTGACATTAGGAACTCAAAGGGTTTACAGCTACTCCCTTATGTGATTTAGCTCTTTATTGGCAATCTTTGAGAAAAATAAATGAAAAATATACTGCGAACATCTACATAACCTGATAGGATTTTAGTAAAAAAAGCTGCTAAGTTTAAGGCTTTAGAAATAGCTTTGTTCACCCATATAGATATTCTTAAGAGACCTTTAGTTTGGGTTAGCATGTTTGGAACAAAGAAGAAGAGGCAGGTAGAGAGTTTTAAGATTCCTTCTTTTTTTCTTATGATTGTTGAAAAAGAACAATGAGGGAAAAGGCTTTTGAGGACAAACATCTTTTTCCAGCTGGAAAACTGCTAAAAGATTAAAACATTTCAAATTGGGCTGTTTTGTTCTGGGTTTTCTCCTTTTTTTATCATCTCACATCTGTTGTCTGTTTCACTATTTGATAAAAGTATATTTTTTTTTACTTAAAAGTTATTGATGAGATTCAAGTAATATTCTGTCTATTGGGCCTTAGGCAGAAATTAATCACTCATTAAACTCTAGCTTCCCTGAGAATAAGTTTAGAATGGACCTTTTCAGTTTCACAAACATAACATTATAAATTTCACTGATAAAACTTCATCAGATATTGTTAGAAGGTTAGTTAGTTTATCTTCAAACTTTGTCATAATTGGAATATATTTATTTAATAGTTCTATTTCACTAAATGCACTGGATATTGTTTTAAAAGGGCCTCTGGAGTGATAGTAAAATTTTTGTATTTTTATCACTAGTTCAATAAAGCCTACCCATAATAACTACTCACATCCAGATTTTCACAGATTGCGTCTACAATTTCAACTGTCCAAAGAGTTTGGGTATTCATTATTTCTGAATACAAGGCCACCAGTATTGTCCACTCGGACATAAAATTCAGCAGCCTTTCTTCCTTTGCTGTTAATGTTTAGAGTAAGTTTTCTCACAGAAAGCAATAAAAATTGAGCATGGAGAAATGTCAATGATTTCCTTCAGTTTGCTTCTGGTGAGAATGCTATCAGTCTGCCAAACTTTAAACTGATATTCAAAATTAAAAAAGAAACAAAAGCAAAAACAAAAACCAAGGTGTTTTGTGCTATGAAAATATTTTAGAAAGCTTCTCACTTATTTCACATTATGTACTCAACCATCTTACCTCATAAAAAAGTATTCTGATGTAGTAAAACATTCAGATAAAGATTTCCACATATATAAACAGTGGATTTTCATCTGTACAAGAGGAAAAACTTTTCTTAGAGCAAGTCTATTTCATAGGCTACCAGAAAGGGCATAAACATATAAACATATAAAGAAAGTATGATAACAAAAGGAAAATTACTATTCTTTCTCCTTTTTAGGAGCATCATTGATGCCTCTATAGGACATTTTTAAAAGCTACACAAGAAAAGAATGCATATGGAGTATTTGCCCATTTGATTTATAGAACATCCTGTTTCACCTGTTTTATCTTATAGCTGATTTTTGGTTTTCTTTTCTAAGAGTGGTTTTTTGTTTGTTCGTTTTTTGGTTTTGGGTTTTTTTTTTCAGAGAATGGATTTCAGGATTATCTGTTAAATCAGGCAAGACCTCTGGGGCTGAGTCATAAATTTTTTCCTTTGGAATCTACACATATTTTCACCTGGTAACACGCAAAGAATCCTATATACTTTCATGCATAGTGTCTTGTGCATTAGGACTATTTTTCTTGCATAGTATCTACTGATTTAGGAACAGCAGTCTTCAACGGTCATTGAAGACTTGCATTGAACAATATTAAACAATTGAAAAAGGTACCAATCTTTGTAAAAACATAGAAATTATGGTTTTTAAGTTTTAGAACTGCATGCTGTTAGCGTTACATACTGACAGGAACATAATCATCTTTGAACCTGTATGACTCTAGGAATAAGAATGTATTTCCTAACACATTGCTTAAATTTAATCTGTGAAGGATAGCTTTTTGTTTGTTTGTTTGTTTGTTTAAATACTTACTAATGGCTTTTTAAACTGTATATCATTTTGGTGGGATAAAGGCTTTGGTGTATTTGTAAAAGATCTCAAGGTCTAAACGTTTCTTTTTTCTTCTTGATTAGTGAAACTCTCTTCTAAAAAATTATAATTAGTACATAGTAGCCCAGGAAATAGTGAAAAGAGGGCAAAAACAAAAATTGAGGGAAAGAAGCCTCTAGAAAGTAGGATCACACATCAGCTTGTATTGAGCTGCATTTCAGCATGGTAGACTATAATTTTTCCCTAAATTTAAAAAGCTAGCAGTTGCCCCTTAATTTCATAAAGCTGTGACTCTGCCCTCTAAAGCCTTGGTAAAGCAGACTAATAGAAATACTTGGCACATGTTGGTTACCTAAGGGAATAATAGAACTATTTGCTGTAGTCGTTTGGCAAAAGGACATAAACATATGGCTTTGGTTTATATTCAGCACTGCCAGTTGTGCAAAGTTGCATGGATGAAGTATACAACAGAAGTGACAACTCAGAAATCAGAAGTGAGAATCAAAATAAATCAACCTCATTACAAAGCTCTTCAAGCTTGCCTCTGAATTAAGGTTTATTTTGCCTCTACATATTTTCAAGTAGTGACTGCAATAGAAAAAACATCTATTTCTCAAAAATATGCATACCATTCAATCACATGATAAAATGACAATTTTTTAGTAATTTATGTGTTATAAACATGCTTTAAAGTTTGCACTTAGTAGATGTCATTACTTACTATAATTCTTGAAGTGCAATGTAAACCAATTGTTTCATGTTATTCATCTTTCTCCTACAGAAATCAGGAATAGCATTGTGTAAACTTAAGTAAAGTTTCAAAAATAAAGGTGAGGTGACTTCTTTGTTAAGAATAATCAAAATCACAAAACAAGGTATATTTTTAGTAATAGTTTTTAAGGACATATATTTTGTAAACAGATTTTTCTCCCTTCTGGTCTTCAATATGTTATTTAAAAAAAAAAAAAACAAACCCATAACAAGAAACTTTAACCACAGTACAATGTTCCTAAAAATATCATCGCTGAGTTCTGGATTTTATTACCATCAGTAATCAGAACATAGAACCATAAAACCATACAATCATCAAGTCTAACTATAACCCTAATGCTACTGTACATGTACTTTGCATTTCCTTCTTAGACTTTACTTTTCACTGTCAGTCTACCATTAATATTTCATATTAAAAAAGGTATTGTAGAGTGAAAGAAAGATGCAATCAACACACATATACACACAGACAGGCAAACAGTGCTCTGTACTTCTAGATAAGTTATAGGAAATTTCAGATTTATATTTAAAAAATATTTTTCTTTACAACATTATCCTCTTTGTATGTGTTAAATTCTTAAATGAGTTATTGTAAAAACCTCTTTAAAATATCAGTACCAGAGTGAAAAGCCTGCTCTGAGGGTATTATAGTGTCATGTCACCTTGCAGCACAACACAGATGTGTTTGTAGTGCTTAGCACTCCAACTTTGAAGCTTGTGGCTTGTATTTGAGACTTGAGGATGGATTTTGGTGCCTCAAAAATCATCAGGTTGATTGATTTTTTGCCTTTTTGGGGGTTTTTTGTTTGTTTATTTGTTTTCTGGTGAAGTTCATTAGTCTAGTGGCATATAGATATTGCCTTTATATAAACTTCAGTGGTTTTCAGACCTCTTAAAAGCAACTAACATTTGTCCTAGAGAAGTTGTTTTCCAAATTTCATTTTGAAATTCAGATGTAACTTTTAGTTGTGAAATCACAATGAAATGTCAACTTTTACACCCCTTACTGCTAGAAAACATGGTGATTTCTTTACCTAGTTATGCAAAATGAAAGAGACTGCCACTTGAGCAGTGCAAAACTCACTCTGGGAGGTGATATTTCTATGAAGACTACAACAGAAATTAGAAAGTGCGCAGCTCTTACATTAGCTCCTTCCAGGAGGTATATTTCACTTTTACCTATGTCAGCAGCACTGGCTTTCCCAAGTCATAGTTTATTTCAAAGTAATGAGCTGTAAAACTATCTTACCAAGATAGTAGTATAAACTATCTTGGTAAGATAGTTGTATAAATTTAGTTTTTTGCAATTCATAATTAAATTTTTTCAAGTAATCTCAAATAGTTGTTATTAGTGTTGTTGTTATTATTACCATTTATTGTACATGCCCTGTTTTCAGCCATCGGTCACATTCTTGGAACTCATTATAACATCAGTACTTGCACATGTGCACAGATAGACTCCATGCACACAAAAAAAACAATCTCTGAGCCAAATCCTGATTCTTTCACTCAGGGAAGTATTTCCAGGTGCTGCTCTTGAGTCTGCTGACTGCAGTGGGATGGTACAAACAGAAGAAGTAGCATTTCATTTCTGCAGCCAGGAACTCTGAAATAGTTTGCTCAGAAGTTATCATTGCTGCTATTCCACCAGTAAATTCCTCTGGAGAAACACGAATCCCTGTAACAGTCACATGGCAAGTTACTTGTTTTAGCCAAGTAGAAAATGTGGTATCATCAGTGACTTCAGTCAGCTTTCTGGAATCTAGGTATTTACCCTTTAATGTCCATCAACATTGATGTAAAAATGTAGGGAGGATCAAAATGAAATTCACAAAGTCAGGCAGAAAACATTCATAAATTTAGGAAGATTTGTTGACACATGCTTTCAGAAAATAATTCTACATCCTCAGTAATTTTCCAAATCAGATAAATAGGGTATAACTGAAGCAGTTCTAAGGCAATATTGTTTTTTTTCTTTTCCTGTTTGCCTAATGACTTGGGACTGCATGGCTTCTACCCTCCTGTCGCTGTATTTCTTACTACACATATCCCATTATTTCCTTTTGAGTCCATTATTTAGCTTCAACTATTTCTGAAAAGAAAATGTTTAGTCGAGTTTAAAAACCATCAAATCAGAGAATCTAGAAATAAGACACAAAGATAAAGTAGAATTAACTCTACTATTTACTAGTCATCATTTTTTCCGTAAAAAATATGGGAGTATAACTATCAATAACATTTTCCAGGCAAGCACTTAGATGTAGTCCCAATGATCTTGATGGCTAAAAAACAATACTCCTGAAACATTGTGCAAAGATTTTGTGCAGACATGACCATTCTATTTATTCATTATGGTTCTGTGTCTCAAGGCAATATCTGTACTGGGAGGGAGGGCTGACCATCCTGGCTTTGAGATCATAAAGTATCTTCTAGATTCCACCCATTCATCTTTAGAGTACACTGGAGTAATATGTGTCTCAAATGGACTCATTGGTAACAATTACCTCTAAAAACTTTGAATGGAATTTCTCACTTAAAGGTTAATTCTCTTGTTCCATGGATGATTTTAAAGTTTGAATACTTCTTGCTGACCATCTATAACTGTAATTTCATGTAGAACCATAACTATGCAGACAAAAAATAGTATCAGGCGATCTCTGAAAGGACTATCAGACCCCAAAGATATTACATTTCAGTTTTGAGCAAGAGATGCCTTTTGCTGACACACTTAAAATTTATTCAGTTACATTGGTATCATTCTCAAGTTAATGCATGGGACTTTTTGTAAGTTAAGGTGGTTTTTATGCAACAGAGACATGATGATTATTTTAATATATGGTATGCTCTAGGCTAAACAGTTCTATAAATTTTAGATTTGAGTTGATTAAGCATCTCTCATAGTTTCAAATTATTACAAGGAAAGAAAATCAATAAAAAATTACCTGCTTATTTTATTGGTGGCTTTTACTCATTGTACAGTTTTAAAATATTCATCACAATGCAACGTGCTATTTAGACCAAAGCAACTGCTGTTCAGTAGAAGCAGTGGACACTTTTTGTTTCGTAATTAAAAGAGCAGCACTGTGATTGGTGTGGTATTTATTATGAAATGATGACAAAGGAGTACCAGTGGTTTTAATAGTTTTAGCTTATAGGAGCTGTTGTTAATTTTGTCTGTAGAGTTGCAGGTGAAATAATGCACAGTGGATAAATAGTCTATATTGGTTTAACTGAACATAATATATAGTGTGTTCTGGAGTTGTTTGTCTCAATAGACTATAGTAATCAAAAGTAATGAACCTATTATGTGCAGGACCTTGGAGAGCATAGAATGGCAGTAAAAGTGTGGCACATAAAAGGTTTATTAAAGGAAATTAAAGTCCATCATTGCCACACCTGCTCCCCTATTATAAGTCTATGGCAGGTCAGTGCCTTCAATCACAACTCAGCATCATAGAACAGAGCCATGTTTCCCATTACCATTGCAGTCACATTGCAAAAACTCATTCTCCAGGTTTTAAGGATAGTAACAAGTAGAGGCTGCCATCAGCCCCACTACGTAAACACGAGCCACTTGTGTTCCTTCCCTGCTAATAATCAACATCAGATGTAAATTTAAACAGGGAAAAGATATCATTGTCTTGCCTTGAGTTGCATTCCAATCATTTTATACTTTCATTTCAGTATCACTAACCTCTGTTCTAGAATTAGACTTCTTCAAGTACACTAATACCTTTTTCAAATGTTTATGTCCTCTGCTACAAATAGGTATTTTGATTCCAGTAGCTGTATACAATGTGTATACATAAGAATGAACAGGAAAAAAACCCTCAGGAAATTAGAGAAATGCTTTTTCTCCCCTAGAAAGGCTGACTTTACTCTTTTTCTTTCTTATTTCTCTGCAATGTTCTTTCAGATAAGACCATCAGACCATCTCAGTTGTTTGAGTCATATAAAGCTAAAAATACAGCATCCTCAGATCTTCAAACTCTATACATGGAAAAAAAGCACAAATAAAGCCTATTGCTTCTCTCCTCAGTGGGGCAAACCAGTTCTGCTGATCCTCAAAAAGGAAAAGTAAAATAACAGACAAGATCTTCTGTTGACATTGTTTTTTATCATGAGACCTTTTGCAGAGAAAGATACCAGGTATAGGCAGCTTTGGTATCCACAGAACAAATCTACCTATTATCCAATACATTTATATAAATCAGATGCTAGTGTCTGCATTTATTCCTGCAAATCTATCTGCAGAAACACATGGGAGTTGCTTCATGTACAGTGTGTTTGACCATCATCATTTTATAAACAGAAAAACTGAAATTCAAAGCAAAGATTGATAGCAAGATACTACCAGAAGACGAAGAAGAATTTTAGATTTTCTGATATTTTACCTGGACAAAAATTCCTTGTGAGAGTCTTCCATACATAAAAATTAAAAATTACTAATAGAAAGAAGAGGCATTTGCCTCCCTGGACATGGTCAAAATTACACTGTTGCACAATCTGCTGTATGTCACTGCAGCTCTCCACACCAGACCATGAAATCTTTATCCCTTTGAATTTCAGGGGCTTGTAATAAAATCCCTGGACTGAAAACCTGCCCCTACAATTATGAGTCTGGGCCATATCCAAGAGCAGAAGGTGCATATTTCCAGTGTGGTTTAGATGTGGCCAAAATTGTCATGAGAACAGCTGATCTTGAAAGGTCTCTCTTATTTCAGTTAGAAGTCTTATGGGAATAGTTAACTTTTTGGGGGGTTAGACTTTTTTTGTTGTTTGAGGTTTTTTTTAATATGAAGTACAAACTTGAACACTACTTTGTTCTCATACAAATCTGTAACTGCCTCTTTGAACAAAACTTCTGTATGAAGTAGTTGATTGAGTGATGAAGTGTTTCAAAACTCTGTATGTGCAGTTGTACACATTTAAGCAAGAAGATTTTGTGTTTTAAATGTGAAGTCAGAAATGCAGGTTCCAATGCAGCTATTAAGATATGCTTCAGTTACAATAAAGCAGTCTGCCTGTAGGCATGGTGGCATTCTGGGGCCTTTTATTCCAGGACATGGGTGCTGAAAGCAGCATTTATCAGCATTTCTGTTTCTAACCTTATGCTTCAGCTAACACCTGTAGACCTTGTCATTAAATCTTACAGAGTGACTCGTAACCATCACTTTATTAAACAAATCTATATCGTTAAAGGTATCTCCTAGGTATTTATTAGATATTCACAGATGGCTTTTTATCTCTTTGACAAGATTAATAAGGCATGATTATTCTTCTTGCTATTACTGTCTAGCCTTTGGAAATGGGGGGGGCCAAAAAAAAAGCAATGGCAAAAAGAATGAATTAAAGACTTTGTGTTAATATTGCAGATGGATGCAGATGGGGAAAATAAAAAGCTGCGCACACGCTCAAAAGGAACCAAGGGTGAGTTTGCAAGCACGTTGCATGACCCTGTGCCCAGCACACCATGAAATATGATAGTTCCTGTGCAAAGTCCCTAATGTGCAATAAGAGAGTGTGTAGCTTCCTTAGGGGTGCTTTTTTAATCAAGGCAGGACACAGACTGCTGGCATTAAGAGACACAATGTTATTAGCTTAAAGAAAAGCAGAACAAATCTACTCTATGCTATTTTCTTTGAGCCGTTTTTCAAAGAAAATAAAGGTTACGGGTTTTATTATGCAAACAAAGGTTTTCCATAGGGGAGTAGTTAGACAATATTGAATAGATGCTTTTAAAACAATTTAGAAAACTTTGAATCAGATGAATGTTTTTCTGTCTATTGCCATTAATTATCTGTAAATTAGCTGTGTAGATGGTCCATAAGTAAATTCACTTTAATCAAAAGATGCAGGTGTATGCAGCAGAGGAGAACCCTGTGCTTTTTTAAGCATTGGTGCTCCTGCATTTTGCAAAGTTATGACTTAGTTGTATTTCCCAGCTATTACTCTCTTTTTGTAAGAAACAGATGGAAATGAAGTACTAAAAGACAAATAGGCCCTTAATGATCTCAACATCTGGAAAACATGATTGACTAGCAAAACACGCCTTCCAGAAAAAATATTTTTTATTTTAATTCATAACACTTTTTGTGACTTTTGACAGTGAGGGGATCAAGGAGATACCTAAAAGTAAATGTCAAAGTTTTGCCTGCCCTGTGAAAATTTTTATGACTTTTTTCAGAGGTGCAAAGCAACCATCTTTCACTATGATTTTTATATTAATTGTGTCCTTTCAGACTGTGCAAAACAGATTAATTTGATTCATTGTCACAGTTCATTAGTTTTGGATTGTTAATATCATGCCTTCAGCTCCAAGTTGGGTCAGAATGAAAAAGGAAAGTGCAGTTTGGCTTAGTTCTCTAGTTTCAAATGGAGTGAAAAGTGCCAGACTTCACATAGGAAAAGACAGAGAAAGGAAATAGAAGTGCCTCAAACTGCCCACAGACAAGAGGATAAATACAGACTAGCCTTTTTAAAACACATATACATTGTTCTATCAAAAGTTTGTTGAATCCCTCAGTTATGTTCTCTGAAATGAATATAAAATTCAAGTATTTTCCAAAAGTACCAGAAAAGGTGACTTGAACAAAGTTATTGAGTAGGAAATTTTTCACACCTCCACGTTAGAGCATGTCTTCTCTGTTGGTCAAGTCTGTAAGTTAAAACAGTCTGGCTGGCTTAGCCAACTTTAATGATATTTGACAGTGAATTCATACCCTTTTCACTTCTAAAATCTAAAAATATATTTCAAAAACTTATTAATTTTCTTTCTCTATATTTTTTGTAATACACATCTGTAAGTATTGATATATCAGGAACATCTTACCAGAGTGGATACAACAGAACTTGCCTATGCAATATGAGTAATCCTTAGAACCACCTGTTGACTTTGATGATACGCTGTATATCCTTGTGTGAGTAGGTACATGTAAACACTAGACTTTATCATTTTCAAATTTAATTGAAATACAGAAAAAACAGGGATGTTTCATTTTATTTTCAATGAAAACAAGTGCTTTCTCTTCTACTTTTTTAATTATTATTTTTCTCATTGTTCCACTGAACATCATACTCTAGGTTTTATACAGCCTAACATAATGGCAAGAATTATATGTTCTGTTAACATTTAGCACTAGCAGCTACAATCCTTTGGTTAGCTGAAATAATCACCTGTGTTTTGATAGCCACTCCTCTGTCATCACAGATAGGCAGGTGCAAGGTTGCAGAAAGCACAAGTCTCTAAGTGTAAACTAATTCATTCTTTCCTGCTTTTATTAACAGTTCAAGTGGACTCTATAGCTCAAGAGCTCAGGTAAGAACCCTTGTTTATTCTTTAGTCTTATTTTCTGACTATACTGATAAATGCATACCAATGGTATTGATATAAAATCAAGAAACTAACAAACCGTTCATTATTTACAAATTTAAATTAGATTTGACAAAGAGTACTTGGTGCAGTCTCTTTTTATACATACCAAAAATAAAAGCAAAAAAATGTTAGCAATAATTCTACAAATATAAACAAATTATTGAAAAGCGTACAGGATTCTGGTATGTTGCCTTTATCTTCAGCTTGTGTCAGGACACACGATAAAAGAGTATAGTTTCTGATCAGCCTTTAGTCTTCTTTTTCCTGTAATAAGCATTATAGTATTTCAGCATCTGAAAATTGTAAGCTTTTGTTTGATGGCTTTTATAAAACAGATAATCTGTATAAACTACTGTACACTCTCAATGCACTAATAGCTGATCCTTCCTCAAGTGCTTGCTGAGGTTTCATATTTTATTGAAACTGCGGAGTATTTTTCAAATTTACATAAAGCATGGCAGACCATTCAAAACTAGAAATTGTAAAAGGATATTTCTGATCTCAAATAATCTAGTAAAAGTTTAACATTACTAATTTCATCTTACTATTGCATGCACTAGCTCCTAATAACTGGGTAGTGCTTAGAACAAGCTCTGGAAATACTGCCATATTATTCAGTACCAAATGTTAAAAAAGGAGATATACCGTGAGATTCAAGTTTCCTCTGGGACACGTTCACTCTTTATGTTCCACAAGGAAAATGTTTACAGGTAGCTGCGTATTCCTAGAGTTATTAAGCAAAATTACAGTGGACTACAGCTGCAATGTAAATACTGAAAACATTGTTTTACAAAACTTCTTCAGAGTTTTTATGAAATTAATATATTTTGCTTACACTCACTTTTCATCACCTTGTACTGAGTTTCTTTCTTAACCAAGGCAGACATCTGGAGTATGTGCTTGTGGTTTCATCCATCTAGAGAACAGAAAAAAGCATGTGATTTATTTATCGATCAAAATGCCACTCTCTCTTAAGACAGGACTTAAAATATTTACTGGAAGTTATTTGCAGTGAAGATATACAATATTTCAAGGTTTTGTTTTATAATCAGAGGAAACCATAAGTGTCTTATAGATATTCTATGAACAGAAGTGGAATCTAACTTTTCAGATAAATTATTCATGGTGAGTCACTCCTTCAGCTCTACTGTGAATCTCATTTTTCTGTATGGCTTCAGTTTCCTGAGATTTAGTGCTTTTCCTTTTTCCTCTGTGCATCCCTAATTTATGCACCAGAAGGATGCATTAATCCAAAGAGGCAATCGTCCAAAAATGAGGATGGTCCATGTGTTCCTGAGAGAAAAATGTTTGAAAAATAGAAGATGTACAAGTTTCTGCAACATCAGGGAAGATGTAATTTATGCATTATCAATTACTGTAGCTTTCCCAAGCAATTTTGCTTTTCACTGATAAAAACATGCTGTCTTAGAACTATTGTGTAACAGACCACTCTCTCTGTCATCAGTGTAGACTGCCTCCATAAGGAAACAGATATTGGTTTAAAACAGTGAGCTAAACAGCCAATAAAGTCATTGCCCAGTCCATAGTTTGGTATTTGTAATTTCTACACTATCCAACTCCATATTGGGTATCTTCATAGTCAAGTGGCTTTACTGATATAAAAGTCAGGTGATCAACTCTTATGAACCTGTTTATGAAAAACTAGAGTAAGAGAGGCAGGACATGTGTTTTGGAAATGTAGCCTACACAGCGCATTTCAATTACACATATCCACATTATCGTGCAAAAACTATTGAACATTTCTCAAAAATTAGAGACACAAATAATCTCTTGTGTTCCCTGCATACAAATATTGGAACCACTGTCTTTTCTGACCCACGTTCTAAATGCTGTGTTGGCTGAGAAATTTAAATTCATACTTAATTAATTTCCCCTTTTCCCCTGCCTTATCCTATCTGACAAAGCACTTTTGCACTCCTTATTCAGTTTCTGTTACAAAGTGCCTTGGGATACTGCTATATAAAAGGCACAACTCAAGCTTACATGCTCACATTGTATTATTATTTGTTTCATAACATTGATTGGTTCTAGAGCATTTGTTAGTCTATCCTTATTCTGCAAGTTGTGTTTCACAAAAGTAGAGAATTAAATAAATTCAAAGTAAAACAAAGAGTTGCAATCACCAATTAGATTTAATAATGGATGAAAATTTCTCTCTCTCAGGCATTGCATTCTTGTTTAATAGAATTCAATGCAAAACCTACCTATTGATTTCAAGGAATCCAAGATTTTACTCAGAAATCTTGCTAATGGCTTTGCTATTATTCATCTTTTCCTGATAAATAGGACCAGCACTTTGCATAAAAAGTATATTTTCAGAAAAGCATCACCTTAAGGGCCAAGTTGGGGTTTATTTTTATTCTGTTTCATAAAATAACAAAAAAAAAAATCTTGCACTGCACTGATTTTACAGAGAAAAGTACTTTTCTTCCATATCCTGACCACACAACTCTTATTTAAGTGTTCGACCTGTACTAATTTCATGTAATCATATGCCTTAAGGAATGGCAGATTTAAACATTTTAAACCAAATTTTATTTATACATTAATATTGTTGTTACTGTTGAGTCATTAGTTCAGATGTATAAGAATATATTTTTACTATATCTACTGTATATGCTATAGTGTTGAAGCATATGAGTCTTAATTATTTACTTATGAAAAATATGGTTTAATTTTTCATTTAGGAATGTAATGTGAGGATTTCATTGGTAGCTAAACTACCCATGGGAAGAGGTGAACCTTTTATCATAATCTAAACACAGCAAAACACAGTATGTGACAGAAAATGAGTGCAGAAGCCAGGAGATCTCCGTCTCATACTCTTCAAGTTTGAATCTGATACCTTCTAGACGTTACAACACTGTTGTATCCATCTTCTGCAAAAAGCAGAAAGAAGAGGTCTTCTCTTAGATGATTTAGTCACAGACCACTGAGAGGACCAGGACCTTTAGCTGTGTTGAAGATTAGAATGGAAGCCAAAGGAAAGTGAGGAATATTGGTATGATGTGTTTTCATTAATGTGTTCTGTTTAACAGATGGGATACAGTAGGATGAACCATCTGTAGGTTATGGAGTGGCATCTGGGTCAAACAAAGAAGGAGCAAATTGGATTGATCCAAGCATAGGATTACAAAAGCATAGATCAGTTTGGCTAAGTCCATATCTGAATAGAAAAGGTACTTTTTCTGAGTTACATACACGTAAAAATAAATCTTTCTGGTTTCTGTCAGTAATGATTAATAGACACTTTCCATGGCACTGGTGTTTCAAGTCATGGAGAATGGCCCTGCCCTATGGTGGGAATAGTTACACTTCCCATTAATGTGTGGAACAACTTCTTCAAAAGAAATATTTCTTCAAAAGTAACGAATGTTATTTTTGCATGTAGAATTCTTCTTCCAGATGTTGTGGGACACTTCAGATATTTCGAGAAGTTGAACTGTTCGCTGTGAATGTATAGAGATATGAATATCTTGAATGTTTTATCAGACAGAGAAATAATAGACCAGAGCTATCTGGATGTTTATTTGATAGAGGACCCTTCACCCTTTGCTGATGTGTCTTGATTAAGAGTTTGAGAAACCAGTAAAGCAATCCTGCAGTCAACAGTATTGAAGTATTTCAGAAGGTTTATGTTACTGAAATGTATTCCCTAACTTTATCCAAAATGTTTAAGAGGTATGTCAATATAAGTGACAGTATTGACAACATATTAAAAAGCATTCTACGAACAGAAATATTATCATTATTAAATAATAGATATTATTTATTCTACAATGCTTACTATTTTACTGGTTTCCTCTAAGCACTGGTAGATGCTATGCATGCATTTCTATCTGAACTCTAGCTTCAGACACTAGTGGAATGAAGGCAGACATTTTGTTAAATCGAAGATGATTTAACAGGAAAAGTCCATAGCATAAAAAAAAAAAAGAAAAAAAGAAAAAAGAAAAGGCCATGCACACCTAGCTGTATTTAAAAAGGAATGATTCACTGTCAAGTCTCTTTCTGAGCTTCATAAAATAAGCAGGTTTCTAAGAAGTATTTGTATGAGAAGGAAGCAGTAGTTTGTCAGATGACCTGAGAAAGAGGTAAAAGTAGTGCTTAGATGATGGAAGAAGCAGGCATATTAAACAAAAACATACAAAAAGCCCTAAGATGTTCCTCAGTAGGCACTGAGTTTATGATCGATTTAAGTAGCTATCACCTTCACACTACTGTTATCCCATAGCACTGCTTAAAAGTGAGACAAAGCTGTTTGTTCCTAGCCTGCATCTGGAAAAACTGTCAGGTTTGTCCTTTCAGCTTGGCTGTTTCCACTGCAGTTGGTCATAGACTCTGATGTTTTTGAAACTGTTAGGGAAAAGCACATTGTCATAATCCTGAACAAATATATTTGGAATAGAATTGAACTGGGCTCTTGCATTTCCTGGTGACTCACTCGTCTTCTACTGGCAGAGACAGTGGGACTCTCACAGTCCTTAATGTGCTTTACTGAAACAAAGTTTATTCCTGACTCCAACAAGACTTAGTAGTAAATGGTAAGTGAGGATGCTCACTAGTTATATCTACTGACAGGATGTTTATTTTGATTTTGTGTAGACATGTCTGAGCTTGACAAGAAGTGGGGTTTTTTGCAATTGAAGATTAGGTGTCAACAGGATACATTTCCAGCTCTCATCCATAGCATCTCCTCTGATGATAACTAACTGAGACAAAGTTGTATCACCTTGTCATTTAAATGTTTCTCCTTGATACATCTAGATTAGACATCTCACCTGAGACAAAGATCTGTATTGCAATGTTTTAATTTATAAGTTATCTTCAATTAAACAATGATCATTAATCTTAAGACCAGTTGTTTTGCAAGGTCTGAGAACAGAATCAAGGGTTAAGAATATCTACTACTTGCTCTCTAACTTGGAAAGAAACTTCCTGCTTGCCCAGGCCATTGTAGAAAATGAAATGGTTCTGGAGTTTTGAAAATATTAAGCTCTGACTCTTACTCCATGATTTCTGGTATAATCAAGACTATCATGTTGTTATCAATCATACTTTCTTAAATTTCAAAAAAATCTTGTTCATTTCTTATCCTTTTTAGACAATACTGTTAGATTCTTAAGGAATTTAGTCTGGCATGCTAGTCAGTACTCTCCTCAAAGAATCTGTGGAAATCTCTGTTTTATGCTAAGAAAAAAATGATTTTTGTAATTGATACTTGATAAAAAACATTGATTGTACAAGATATGCTCTAGAGGTCCCTTCCAATCTTACCATTCTATGATTCTATTATTGAACAGTCAAGCATAAACAAACACTGAACAATCAGTATGTGATGTGGCTTACTGTGAGGAAAAGCTAAGTATATGTTGGTCATGGAACTAATAAAATAATAGTGCTGGAATTCACCTGTAAGTCAACCATTCTCATCATAACTAAAATAAACATTAATGTAAATTGTAATGGTAATCAAATGTATAAATTTGTCAGGTCTAAATTCCTCCTTTTTTTCTTCCTTCATCTTCTAGTCCTCTAATTAGCCCTCAGATTGTGAAATCTACAATGCTGTCATTCATCCTTTCTCTTTTCTCTGCCTCTCCCTCTCCACTCCTCCTCTCCCTTTCCTACAGCTCTGATGAGTTGATAGACCCCAGGGTTTTTGCTTTTTTTTAATCCTCCATACTTTCATACTTCAGAAACAGGTTGTTCTTTCAATACGGTGTAAACTGTAATCAGGAAACAGTAAACAAGAAACAAACAAACAAAAAATAAATTCAAACTTCAAACATTTTCTACCTCAAGTTTTCTAATTGAAACATTAATGTGAGTGGGTTAAGACTCGCATAAAATGTTATACTGCTGTATGGAGAACATCAAAGTAAAGGGGTTTTTTCTTTCCCATAAAGGTGTCATTTTTTGTGATTATAAAAGGTAATAAAAACCTCTATTCAAAAACATGTTCAATGTTTCTGAGAAGAGAAATAATACCATATTGTTCTGGATGCCCATAAGTAATGATTTCAACATTTTGCAGATAACACTGAGGTTGACAGTTATGCGACAGTAAACTGTTCTGAATAACATCTACGACTGTTGCAATAAGAACTTTATCTCATACTCCTTTTGAGATACCTATGGCTGGAGATGTTAGTTACAATGAATCATTTGCCTAATTCCTGTAGAAATTAAGACCTTTTGACCTTTGCACTGTGACCGCTATCTTTTGCTCCTGAATTTATTTAGAACACTTTAAAAATGTATTTCATGTTCATATTTCCATTTTAGTTTGATTCAATTGGTACTTTAAGTGCATTTACTTTATAGGTGACTTTTACAACTTTTTAAAATAACAAATGCATTAGATATGTTTCTAGCATATTATAGGCTTGTTTTAACATCTACTTTGTTTATTTCTAGCTAACATCTGCAGTCTCAGAGTCTCTTTTCTCTTTGGTATTTTGATTGTTGCTTTACAATTTTTCTACTTAAAACTTCCGTTTAATATTTTTTTTAAGTAGCGATTATTAGTCCAATGTATATTTTTCTATAATAATTTTATAATGCATCTCAAATCCATGTCACTGTAATCATGGGTGTTGGAGGGGTAGATAGTTAGTTGTAGATTTTTTTTTTCTACCTGATATCTTGTTGTTAGAGTGTTCCTTGCTTTGGACTAGAACTTGCATGTTATTTAATGTGTTGCAGCAGTTGTTTTCTCCATTGCAACTTCTGTTTTCATCAGCACACAGTACTTGTTATCCTTCCAATCCCACACAGAAATTTGATGTTGCTTATGCCTTAATGCCTTCTGCTCATGACAGAATGCTATAGCACATTATAGCCCAAAATGGTTATTTCCTCTTCAGATCTTTCCTCTGTAGATGACAAGCCATATAGAGATCAAAATGTGAACCAGTGATGTCTGCCTCATATATATCAATCATGAGTTAAATATTATGACTGACTGAATTGCTCTGTCTGACTGATGTCAAGGGTGGGTTCAGCCAAGCAAAAACAAGCCGAAACAGACTGTGGACAGCCTGGAGATAGCAAGGAAAGAAAGAGAATGCAGCCATGGGACCTCCTGTTATATTAAAGGGAGGTACTGGCTCCTGACAATGAATTGCTGTCCCACTGTCTACTGTCAAAAAAAAAACCACCACCAAAAAAGTCTTATCTTAGCAGTATGCTTTTTATTTCAGCATTTACTGGTGTTAGCAGGGCGACCACTCAAATGCAAGGCTTTCTGGATACAAAGGTTGTGTAGATCTGTGAGGATCTGTAGATTTGCCTAGAAACTTAATCCATTCTAAGCCAAATTCTTGGCTTGGATCCCACTGGAATTTATTGACTTACTGAACCTGGACAGATTGAGTAAATAGAAATGAGGCTAGGGAGGCTGGATATGGCCCAGATCTTGGACATTCATTCATAATACTGACTTAAAGAACTTCTTGAGCTCCACACAATAGAAAATGCTTCCTTCCAACTGTTTTTACTAAAAATAACTTACCTGTTCAAAAAAGGTCCAAATATATAACTCTATCCATATAGACCTCTTGGTCTATGAGCTGTAGAATGACACTGTGAAGAAGTCATCACTAACATAGTATTTCATTAACACAGTGTTTCAGTTAGAAGGTTTATATGCATTATTTTTTGTGTGATCTGAATATCCTTATGATCCTACAAATTTGTACACTAAAACCAAGAAAAACAGAGAAGAGAATTTAAACCTCTGCTGTTTTTTTCTGAGTTGCCTTTCCTATGGGGAGAACCCTGCTAAAATAATAGAGATTTTTTTTCATGAGCCTATTGCAGCCTGAAATCATTGTCCTTTAGCCTCAGGCATTACAGTGAGCTTGAGGCACAGCTAGATTTCACCCTAACTGCATGCCTTTTCATATGTTATTGCTGACTTACCATTGCTCCTCGCTTTTTACATGCTTCTTTTTATTTGCTCATTCATTTCACAGTCCAGTTGTTCTCTTCGGTCAGGTGGCCTGTAACATTTAGTTTACTGTCTGAAACATCTCCAAACTCAGTACATAATGACTCAACACCATTACTCATTTCTCCCCAGTCTCTTCTTATGGAGTCTAATAAATCCTCTTTCAACAACAAGGCTATGGCAGATCCTTTGTTTTTCTTATATGTCTTTTAAAAATAAAATATATATTTTAATATCATGCTCCAGCTAGCCTTCAGTTATGATACTATATTTTATCCACATTATTATCTGTCCAGATCTGTTACTTTTTTCCTAAGTAAACCTTTCATTTGTGTGTATAGACAGACACTTTAATACCCTCAAGTTACTGAGCTAATTTTGCTCTATATTAGTGTTCATAAATATGAATTTCCCTTTTATCTTTCTTTCCATCTATATCCCATGCTTATTCCTTTCATCTTGGTTCAGCCTTGGACTGAACTTCTCACAACTCTGAATTTTACAAAAAAAGCGTTACCTGTATATAGCAGTAAACTTTTCTGTTTGTAGAAGACCCTTTAACCCTGGAATGATTGCTGCAGTGAACAAGAAAAGCTTCTCTCCCTTTCACTGATACAGCTTGCATGTACAGCTTTATTAAAGGTGTGAAACATATCTTTTGTGTTGTGTGTGAAAGTCAGATTTTCTTTATTTGTCATTGAAGCGATTCATGCTAGTTCTGAGCTTCTATTACAGGCAATTCACCAGGTCTAAATGACTAGCATTTTTTTTCCAACACATTTTATTGGTTTAAGTTCTTACCATTTTCACACTTTAAAATGTTGATGGAATAAAATTATTTCACCTGATGAATTCTCTCCCAAATGCTTTTTCAGGAATTCCTGGATGGAGATATTTTCCAGATTATTTTCCTCATCCAGGCAGTATACATTGTCATGGAGTTCGAACAGTACAGATTGTCTAAAAGTTACTATGTTTTGGCTTACTTTAAAAAATACAAGAATACATTAATGTTAATTCTGACTTCAGATTAGCAATCATGGCAGCAAATAAATGTTCAGCTTCTTGTCACAGAACTCAGCAGTCCTTTCTAGGACCAGTATCCAGAGTTTATTCTCTAAAAACTCACATCAGAGTTCTAGTATGACAGAACGGTAGGAATTGGAAAGAATGTTCAGAGATCATCTAGTCCAAATCCTCTGCTAAAGCAGGTTCACAAGGGAAAGTGTTCAGGTGGGTTTTGAAAACTTCCAGAAAAGGAGACTCTACAATCAAACAGCCTCTTAAAACATTTTTTGCAAATCTTTCTCACTTTTACTTTTTAGATAGGTAGAATGATCATTTCATTTAACAGTGTGTTCCACTATTCTGGAAGAAATTCATGGGCTTACAGAACATCCGTAAGACTACTTTCATAACCCACTGAGTAGAACAATGTTTGGAAATGGGAAATACATTGCAGGATGAAGCATCAGAATGTAGTGCTGTAGGAATCCTGAGAATATATGTAGTCCATATAACAGACAAGACACAAGGTATTGTAAATCTTTGAAGAGTAAAAGGATAAAGTCATTTGAACCTTCTTGTGAACTACCGTTCTCACTGGTGAAAACCACAAAACAAACAAACAAAAGGGTTGATCAAGTCTTTATTTAATATATAAGTAATTTGCTTTATGTCCTTGAGAGACTCTGCCTAGTTTTGCATCTAGCATCTATACAGATTTTCAATTGGGATACAGTAAAGATAATTACTGTTTATTTGCAATTTTTTCAAGGATATAAACTTATAGGTTTTATATTCTAGTACCCATGGTCTGAAGTGATGTCATTTACTTTCTTCCCTTTTGAAAACATTCTTCTCTCTGTGTATAAATATATGACTAAACCATGTCTCTTAAAAGTAGCTTCTATCTAGTTTCCTGAGTCTAGGGTTTGTCTGGATATCATTAGTATATGTGAATTCTTTCATATTCCGTATGTAATTTCATGGCATTGGAAACACCACCCTAGTCCATGGATGCTGAATACCTCTGGTAGATCTGACTGGTCCTGTGCATTTCCAGAATTTCTGTGGAGACACCAACTTCTGACTTTGATGAAACAGAGTGTCAATATCATTTTTCTGTCTCTCTTTCAGAGCAACATGAGCTGAGAAAGCTATCACTCTTACTTCCGTAGGGTTATAAAATTTATGTGCACTCTTAGCAAACACCAAGAGTTTGTTAAAGAAATGGAATATAAACCTGTCATAAACTGAAGACAAACAATTGAGTCATAGTCACTCTCCTCCTTCCACCCCAATTTGTCCATCTGAAGTTTCTGTAATTAACAGCTCTCATTTGCACAGTGATCAGACTACGAACACTTTCTTTTTTTGGGCTGGATTCCAGGTCCTCTCATGAACCTCCAGCATTCAAGGTTGATGTAAACAATAGCATGAATGTCATTTCAATTGACATACGATACATCTTAGGAACAGATCACCCCCTTTCTGTATCCAGTTCTAGTAATTTATCTTGTTCATCCTTAACTTACGAGGAAATCAGGATTTTTGGGTGATGTTGTGAGAGATTAGATACTTCCAGCTACAGCTTAAACCTTGGGAAGCCATTGTGCTAAATGGTCAGACAGAATCCATCTCATCTGTTTCTTAGAGAATAAGCTGACATGGAAGAGGACTTAAATGGGGAGACATTCTGAATTCCTGTTATTTTTAGGTACTTTTGATTCAGTCTTAAGGTTCTTAGAAGAAAGCCCAACCATGACAGATATTTGTAAGCTACTGGTTCATCTGTGAATGGCAAGTGTCCTTGAATTTTCCAATATCCATTTTTCCCTCCTGTAATAAAAATGTAGTATTTGACTTCCAGTGTCTTGTGACATCTTCAAGTTTGTGAACAAAACCTGATCGGGGCTTAAAGCATCTGGCAACATCTTTAATCACAATGGGATTAGACAGTAGTTAGACTAATCTTCTTGTAACTACTGTTGCGCAGTTAAATGGTTCTGCAGATCAGAAGATGATGTCTCCTTTAACTGTAATTCAGTAGTCTAGAGTTTACTTTAATAGTATGGTTAAGCTAGAAGTCAAAGGCAATTAAGGTTAAGAATGTAAAATTATTTTCTCCACAACTAAAATGGTGCAATAATTGTTCTTGCACAAACTCACATGAGGAGTGAGCTCTTTGAATAGCATTAGGCAATAGATATAAGTCCCTTAATATTCAAAGACATTTTTTCTCTCTTGAAACTGAGGACTATACATGTGATTCACAGTCTTTCGTTCTTATTTTACACGGCATCCATTACAGGCAATAGTAAACACCAGTTGTTAAGTTGAATGTCTCCCTGATTTTACCCACTATAGTAATTCTTTGCTCTGATACATTTTTTTAAAGTAATCTGAAGGCTGCGGTGAACAGGAACAAAAATCCCCAAAAAAATCTTTGCTGGCTACAAAGTGGTTAAAGGTTGTGCTAAAGGCTTGACATCACTTAGATGAACCAATTAAAAAAAAAAATGAGCATGACAATGTTTAGCAGTAGCGAAAGCTGCACATGGTTAGGGCTGCTTAGAATCTCATTCTTCTGATGTATTGCTTTGTGGTGGGGCTTAAAGCACTGTTCTCCCTGTATGCTACTGAGGTATGCCCACACTACTCAAGTTGTATTTGGAACAGAAGTAAAGAGAAAGAATTAGTACATGAAGAAAAAAGAAGAAGAAAAGGATAGGAATGAAATATATATGAAAGATTTATTATGGAGTTTTTTTCCAGCCCATGTAACCAGGACTTACAGGTCCTAGATTTTAACCTCTTGGCTCATACTGTGAAAACTGACACAAGACTGGTTTTGGTAACTGAGTCATTGACTAAAATAATAATAAAAATCTGCTCATTATAGATTAGTACTAAAATGATTTATTATTAATAAAATTTAAGTATAGCTAAATTGAGGGGGAAAAAACCCCCATGTATTGGCTTTGGGTTCATAACAAAATGAGCTTCTCCTGTTTCATGAGCCTGACATTACCAAATAACCTTGACAGCTGAATCAGTGTTCCATGACAACAAGCAGGCCATTGATAAATAGCAACAAAACTATTAGACATTGAATTTATGAGATGAGTAATAGAGAAGCTAAATTATAGGTTTACCATTTGACAAAATACAGCTTGACAAATCTATGTTAACGTACATGAGTATACGTGTGAATGTACATAAGCAAAAAAGAGAAATAGAAACTTTTTAAGACAAAGGTGAAATTGCCATATTCTTTTCATAATGGTTAAATTCCCAGTGTCCATTATCAAATACTTAACAAACCATGTATTAAGTCCTTGAAAAAGGTACCATTTTTGAAGTTTCTTTTTTGGCTTTATTTTCATTTTTACTTTTAAGCACAGACAGGCTAATGCATCAGCCTTTCATAGAGGAGAAACTTTTTAACAAAAAACAAATCTGCTTCCAGACAGATTTGTGGGCCTCTTATCGTAACATTGATGCAGCAGCTTTTGATTTAATGCTATAAACTGTTGTGGTTACACTCAAGTGGGATTCTTATGCTCTTGTGTCCCAGGGCAGATCTGCAGCTGGTGGCTGACATTAGTATTCCTGCACTGGTCTTGGGCATGATATGCTACTATCTGAGTTTGGCTGGCTTTCACAGTTGTGGTGAAAAAAACAATGTGTTTAATGGCTGTTATGACAGCCCATAGTGGTGGACTTAATATTGTAAGTTACTAGAAAAAGATTGCACTTAGTGAGCAAGAGTACAGCAATCAATTTACAGGCTTACCATGTTTTCCCTTAACTTGACTAGAAGATACACGATACTGAGACAAATTACAGGATTAAAGATGAAGAGCTAGATGAAGTTCTGTGACTTGTATTGCACGGGAAGGCATACTAGAT
This sequence comes from Urocolius indicus, assembly GCA_013401255.1. Classification (NCBI taxonomy): domain Eukaryota; kingdom Metazoa; phylum Chordata; class Aves; order Coliiformes; family Coliidae; genus Urocolius; species Urocolius indicus. The sequence goes on from WBNH01010040.1 coordinate 81,299, forward strand.
GATCTAATTGGATCTTCTGTTCTAAAAATCTATTAATTATACTTCTGTAAGAAACAGCTGTAGCTTTGTCAAAGGGGAATTAGACCCTAGAAATTCATCTTGTCCTAAACAATCTCATAGTAGTTACTGGAGCTAAGCTTGAAGTTTGACAAATAAATGAGAAAGATCAAAAGCAAACCTGGTGAATGTTTTGGTTGATAAAAATAATTGTGTGGGAAGGGCTTCAAAACATTTTTTATTCATTCAAATTTCCTGAAACAATGTGAAGGATACGAACAACCATTCACAATTATGATTTAAGAAAGATTTGATTGTATTTTTCAGGAAGAAAAAAAGTGTAATTGTTCACACAATATCCATCACTAATGTAAGTTATATGGGCACCATTTCCAAGGAGGTGCATGTACCATTGTGATTCTGACCTTTAATATGATATTCATGTTATCCTCAATAGACAGAGAAACAGAGAAATAACACATAAGCTGTAATACACTCAACTACAGAAGGTGCTTAGCATTCCTTCAGCTCTCAGAAGATCAAGAATATCTGCTGTGTTTGAGAAGTGTATGGTAGAATTTTAACATTCTCTCTAAAATGAAGACCTTCGTATTTCCACCTCCTTCACGTTTGCAATGATGGATTGCCAAAAAAATTGCTTATCAGAAACAAGGTTGGGTTTTTTTTTAACAAAAAGCTCAAGTTAGTCCTATGCTGTCATCCAAAATAATCAGAACCTGAGCCAATGTAGTTTACATAAGATACCTTACAAGAATTGATTTATGTTGTCGAGCTTGTAATATGTGTAACCAATAGGAGTTCTCTGCATACATGGATTTTTTTGTAAATCTTGCAGCTAAGTCAGTAAGTCAAATGCAAAATCCAACACCTAAGGGCATTGTGTAGATTTGTAATGAATCCTGAGGATGCCTAAGGTAGAGAAACCATTGAATGGATTACACAGATTCATATATGTAGCTTTTTTCATCTCTGACAGATATAATGTGTGCACTATTATTCACACTACATAAAATTCTTAGAATACTCTATGTGAGGTAATGATGAAATCATGCCAAATCACTAACACAAAAATTTGTTAATAAAAAGGAGTTGAAAGTTCAGGCCTTTTTAGCGCGGTGTTGTATGAAGTAACATCTGTATACATACAGATCTGTTGTGTGGAGGCAAAGGCTTTGCTAAATATCAGTGAAAGCAAATTAATGTGCAGATCAACGTGTGGGTCTTATAGGAGCTGATAAAAAGTATATCAAACCTGCCCTTTCAAATATTGCATTTTTTCTCATGTTGATCACCTGAAAGTTAGGTGTCTAGACTGGATAAAGCCTTTCCCAAGGGATGGCTCACCCTGTTTATCAGATAGATCTAGTTTTAAGTGGGATGAATTGACCTCTTGAGGAGCCTTATTACAGAGTCTATATACAGGCCCGAGATGAGTTTAAACTTGGTATTTATAGCTGGAGTTAATCAAGTACCACCAGCACTGGGAACTGATACTGAAAGAAGCACCTGTATTGCAAAATGTTCTGAAGGCACCGTGTGCTTCGCATAGGTTTTATACTGTTGAATGCCAGGTGTATGATTGGATATCCACACTGATGTAAAAGTAACGGAGCCAAAGACTCAGGATGTTGCAATATAATTCATGGTATATTTTTCCTCTTAGGTGTTTCTCTGGATTATCGTGCGAGACTACAATTTTGTTCAACCTTTCCTAAGTGTAATTATTTTACCAAAGAGTGGGTCTTAGATTAGCATTTGTTTACTAAGAATTAAGGATGTTTGGTTATGGGATTTTTAGTTTCACTTTCCTCCTCATTCCCATTCCTGTAAATGGATTTTGTCAACAGTGAAAAGAAATGGGACATGCCTGCACCCTAACCTTTGAGTACCACGAAACACAACTTGCTGAAATTGCAAGTGAATCAATATTTTGTCAGTCCTCACTTTTATACTTAGAATTAAACCAAGGGATGGTGCTATTTTTAAAGCAATTTATCCCTCATCTCTCCCACTTTTTTCTCTATCATGATGATTGATCCTTGCAGTGCCTACAAATGCTCCATGGCTAAGAAGAGAAAAGCAGAAGAACAGATATCGGGTGTTCCTGTCAACAAAAGGAAGTCCCTGTTAATGAAGCCCCGCCACTACAGCCCTACCTTGGAATGCAAAGAAGAAAATGAAGACAAGATGGATTTACAAGAAGAGATCAGTGTTCTTCAGAGTAACTCAGCTCCAGGTAGTCGTGTAGTGTGCCTCCGCTTGAACCTGAATTCCACAGGAAGGGAGATATAAAAGAGTATTTTCAAAGAGGATGCAGAATGTGTTTGACTTCTAACAGAGCAGGAATGGTGCATTTCTGTCTAGGTTTAACCATCCTACTTGAAATTATTTTCTACAATAACTCCTCCTGGAGTTGAGTAAATGTTTTGTAGGTCACACAGAGACACAACTACTGCAGCAGGTCAGGTATGAAGCAGCATTTGTTTCTCTGCTAGCTCTGTCAAAGAACAAGGTTAAGCCCACCACTGAGAAAAACACATTTATGAAGAGCAGATTTTCACTGGAATATATAGAGCTCTTAGCAAGGAAAAAAAAAGCTTAGCAAAACATTGTTGACTTTAACATTTAGCAAAGCAATTTCATGCATGTGACTGCTACGTGTGTTCTGTTTAACACGATTATTAGACTCAGCACTTTTATACTTGTTATTCCAATTCTGCTAAGCCAAACATGTCCAACAATTTACAGAAACTTCTACAGTGTGTATGCTGGAAAATATGGAAAAGCACAGAGAGACAGAAAGATATAGATGCAGTATATCTTTATTGCTCTTTCCTTCCAATATATATTTTTATATAAGATGAATATCTTTAAAATATATTTTTTAAAACATTAATATAAAACTAAATTGTCACATCTTTGTTTAAGTAGTTCTGCACTAATGGTTAATCAGGCAAGTGAGAAAATATCAGTGGAATATATTCTGTATTTGTTTTAAAGGGAAGAGCCAACACAAGGTAGCAAATGTCAAGATAAAAACAATGTGATCTGGCACTGGGAAATTAATAATCCGAGGTAATATAAAATTATATTTAATTTACATTCCACTGAGTTTCTAGTTGCTGTGGGAGTTTAAAGATGGGAGTTTATTTTTCACTCAGTTTCTTATCTATTTTGAAAGGAGATGGTGCTAGATAATCTCCTCTAGGCCCCCTTTCCAACAAAAGGTTGGATCAGATAGATGATCTTTCGAAGGCCCTTCCAATTAGGGCTGTTCTATAAGATTAGGAATTTATATCTTTATGCCCTCTAAATAGGATTTTCTTTAAAAAAAAAAAAAACACTCCTCCCAAATTTATATGTGTAAACACTATAAAACATATAGAAGAAGAAGAAGGCTGGCTTTCAGATTAAAGAATCAAATACCGACTCTACCAAAATCAGTGTAGACTTTTGTGTCATTTCTATATGGCAAAGATTTCTGCCAGTTGTCACTTGTAAGTCTTCTAGGAGTATCTTCCAGAGCAGAAGTGTGAAAACCTAGAAGGTAGATGCTTCTTCAAGCAGAATATTAATTAACAAGGGGATATGCAATGTCTCTGACTTTTGGGTGACATTACTAAGCTAAATTAATCAGAAAGAAAGCTCCATGGTAGTCAGTTGCCTGTCCAGTCTGCAAAGAGTATTTTGAGGTCCAATACCTGAAGGGAAGCTATTTGAGTAAGAATTCCTGTATGATTTTTTTGTTTGTTTGTTTGATTGCTTTATTTGTTTGTTTGTTTTAAAATATATAGATCTCAGCTGATTTTTCTTATATTGATTCAGTCTGGTTCCTGGCCATCCAGAGCTGCACTCAGTAATGTGTTTTTCTTTCCCATGTGTGTCCTCTGCACAGCTTGAAGAATTTGCTGAAGGGAAAGTACTAGGATGGGTTTAAAGTTGAAAATCGTGCTATATAAAGATGAACCTAAGTTACTTAAATGGTTCTTTATTGTCAAAAGGGCAAGTGTTGGGCCAGATCCATTAATATAAATGTAGAGGAACCCTATTTGTACTCAGCCCTTCAGTTAAGAGAAAAAAAAAACACTTGATTTGAAAAAGATTTGATACCAGTAAGATTTCTCCAAATCTGTTTGTGTCAGTGATAATACAACCTATCCCTTTTTCCTTCAGCTAAAGGATACAGCTGGCCTGGGTGTGTAGGTTTATTTGTAATTTCTTAGTGTAATACTGCTCATTTTATTATGAACTCATGCTTCTTGTCCATTGATCAGAAAGTGCTTCAGTTCATATGTTGATGCAACTGTAAACTAAGCTGAGTTTTGATTATTTTGAAAGTACATTACAGCTTGTAGAACTGAAAAGCAAAGCTGTGACAGCTGAACCATTAAGACTGGTTTAACAGCAAATTTTTAAACATTGCATTTAAAAAAATGTTGATTATCTGAGGAACAAAAATTTGTTCTCATGTATTTATATTATTTTTCGTCTTTCACGAGGAAAGATAACTTAAAAGACTTGTTATTAATGCCAAATTTTGTTTGTGGGTTGTTTTTTTTTTTTTGAAAGATGAGATTTCATTTAAAAAAAGAACTTCTTACTGTTTGAAAAGACCCACTGATGGGATTCTGTTATTTACCAAATAGCAGAAGAACAAATAATAAAAAAAATTTGACTAAAGTTGCTTATAGGGCCAAATCATCATTCTTACTTGCCGAGACGTGAAAAGGCAGCAGACTTCTTTATTCAGAACACTTCTATGTGTGTGGTACTAGACCAGCTGCTACAAAGTTACACTAAGGTTTATAGACTTTTTTTTTTTAACAACAACTTTATGCACACAGTGCACAAGGCCACCTCTCCCTGCATGAGTCCAATTTTCTGAAGAAGAATAAGAATTAATCAATATTTTCTTTTAACATATAACAAACAGTTGAACCAAACAATTATGTAAACTGGAAATGACCCAAAATGCTAACAGTTTGGCAGCAGTAAAGTGAAATGCATTGTGGTGCACATGTGCATTTTTGTCCCCCTTTTCCCCTCCACAATAATCTGCACTTAATAGGAATATTTTAAACTATGTAGCTAAGCAACAGAGGTAATTGTTGCTTTCTAGAGCTTTTGTTAGGCACTCTAACACAGCCCAAATATGCATAATTAGGTATAATGTCTATAAATCATTATTGTACACATGTGGGTAGTTAAGTGGATTGAGAGAATAGTTCAATGAATTGGACATATTCACTGAAAATGCTTTTTATTTGTTTTCTGTAGTTCATAATACTTTAAAATTATCATAACCCTTTACACTTTCTCTTAATAGCTTGCAGTGTTATTGAGAGAAACTTCATTTGCATTTTAGACTATGCTTAATTTATTATTTAAACCTGGAGTTCTTCTGATTCAGAAGAGGACAGACACATCTTATGAAATAGTCTGTGCTTGTTTATTCATCCTCCTTTCTAGGAAGTAAAATGTTAAATTTTTCAGTTTATGTTGAATAGATCCCAACAAAAGAATGTACCCTATAATCAGCATTATTGAAGGGGCTAGTGTTGTGACTAAATTCTTCCCTTCATCCAAAAATGCTTTTAGTTACTATGGCAATATTTACTTGATCCTGGCAAACCAGTGTTGATTTTAGAGAGATAATTACCAGAAAGGAAGATGATGGAGATGTATTTTTGAGTGTCCTTGTCAGAGGAAATGTTTATAAAAAATTAAATGAGATACAAAAGGCATATGTCTTCCACACCAACAACCTCTCCTACATGCAGCCTCTATTACCTGCTGGCTGCTGTGTTTCTTCTGAAGAAAGATGTTTATAAAGACAGGATGCACTTCAGTGATGTCTTTAACAAGTCCTTTATGAGTCTGTACATAACAACCATTTCTGTTTGCCTGTGCATGACTTGATCTATCACTTAATGTGGCAATTGCAACAGTGACCAGGAGCTTGCCCTTTGTGAAGTATTGAGGTTTTTTCCATCAAAGTCTTTTATGGGACCTGAGGTGACTGAGAAAGTAATTAAGGTCTATTTTGAGAAAATATTTGGGAATCTTAGATGAAAGATTGTGTCTATATATATTGCATCTATCTATTGCACATTATATTTATATGAATGTGTGTGTGTTCTTAGATAATACATGTCTTCATCATCAGTGAAAAATGACGACATATACATTTCTCATAAAACTTTGGAGCTATAATATAGTGTAGATATAATCTTGGAAGGCCTTTTCCTGATGCTACATGTAGTCATTTCAAACACAGGCTTGGTGTAAATTCAAGATTTTCAGAGTACTTTTAGTCCAGAAATGACAACTGGTAAGTAAATATCTTTGTATCACTATTGCACAATATAAAAAGTGGTTATCCTTATGTATTTTTCACTTATTTTTTTCTCATGCAGAGGAAAGTACTCCAAAATTATCTGAGGAAACCCTTCATTCAGATGGGCAAGAAAATTCCAAGCAAATAAAAGATAACTACTCCAGCTATCAAGATGCCATGGCCAAGTCTTTGATCAACATGGGAAAATTAGCAAAAGATGCACCCCGTCAAACAGTGGCAGAAAATCTAAATGACAGTGGCATTCAATCCTTAAAAACAGAAAGTGATGACACAGATGAATGTTACATGATCAATTCATCTGAAGGAAAGGAAAAGACTGTTATTTCTGACCCAAAATACTGTTCCTCAGAGGAAAATGAAAGTAACTCTGAAATTATGGATGAGTGGGACAGCTCCTCAAACTTCTCAGAAGAAACTAGTGTAAGACCTCATGTAAATCGGAAGTATATCATAGAGTGTAATCAACCAAGCATCCTGGAAGTCCCAGAAATCAAGAAGGAAGAGGTAGAATTTGGCCCTTGTGAAACACTTTGTGACTCAGAAACAGAGCCAAGAGCACCCCAGGAGTCTCACTCAGATCCTTTTGAGAAGAGAACTCAGAATCCTTTCACTGAAAGTGAGGAAGATGACAACGAGTGCCTGTCAGAAACTACAGAAGTGTCAGTTGAGCTGGACAAAACAAAAGGGAATTTGAGTTTGCTGGAACAAGCAATTGCTCTGCAGGCAGAGCAAGGGCATGTGTTTCACAGCACCTACAAGGAACTGGATAGATTTCTTCTGGAGCATCTAGCAGGGGAAAGGAGACAAACCAAAGTTATTGACATTGGTGGAAGACAGATATTTAGCAACAAACGTAAGGAAGTGTTTTTGGCTGTTCTTACTGGCTTAAGCATTTATCCTGTGACTGATAGAGGATTCTGAGCTGGGTTTTATAGCAACAGTAAAGAATTTGGAATTTAGCTGGTAATTTTGTTAATTATGTACCTTCACACTAGTGCCTTACATCTAACCAGGTTAAATGGTAGGTACTTGGCTTCCTGCCAAACCGCTATGTGAAATGATCAGTAATGGGTACTAAAAGGGCTGTGTAGCTGGCACTGATACTCATTCTCCTCCTTTTCCTCCTCCTCTGCCTCCTCCTCCTCCATAGGGCACTAATACATACCTCCTGAATTCCAGCAGCCAAAAGACAAGTCATTAAAGCAGTACTTAAGGAAAGGTTAGGGTGAAAAATTGGCCTGTTCCAAACATACCACCTAATTTGTAAGCCATGTGTTTTCTGAGTTCAGTCTACTTCACGTGTCAACCTCACATTTTGCTACAGCCAGTGCTTCTGAGCCAGAAAAGCACAAGCCATGCTCTTCTGCCTCATTCACCATCAGCAGAATTACCAGTAAGGTCCAAAATCTTTATTGTTTCTGATGGTTTGTGGCATCCTACAAAGCTGTAGGAACATTGCTCCATTTTCAGTACTTAATCAGGCTTCCAGAAGTGGAGATTTAAAATACTTAAGTTTGATTTATAAACTAGGCTATCTTGTCTGAAACTCCTCAATTGAGTATAATTACAGAACATCAAGAAATGTCATTTTATAACCACATTCTTTGTTGTAGTAAATAACAATACATTCATCTATCCTTTGACTTCTTTGGGGTTTCCAAACATAGTGAGGTCATCCCAGCATTGTTGCAATTTCTGCTTTTAATAAACTATTTACTTCAGTATTTCTAGTGTTCCCTTAGAATAATCCCTGTGGACATTGCAAATATAGTAACGGTTTAGTTATCTAAAGCATTTAACTAACAAGACAAGTGATGAGGTTTTTTAGGAGATGCAATTGTAAAATATTTCCTGTAGTATTCAAGAAGAATATGCGTGTATCTCAATTTTTTGTCTCAAGTAGTCTTTACGTTAGCATATCTTAAGATATGCCTGCATGGTATTATTCTACCTCCTTGCTAAACTGTAAGAACCTCTATATGCACAAATTTTATAGACTCTTTTTCTTACCCTAAGACCAGTTGTACTCACAGGATCACAGAATGGTAGGGGTGGGAAGGGACCTCTAAAGATCATCTAGCCCAAGCCCTCTGTTAAAGCAGGTCCACCTAGATCAGGTCCCACAGGAACATGTCAAAATCCTCCCTGGGCAGCATGTTCGAGTGCTCTGTCACCAGTGAAGTAGTTTTTCCTTAAGTTTAAATGGAATTTCTTGTGTTCCAGCTTTTGTGCATTACCCCTTGTATATAAAAAAGAGCCACTTCATCCTCCTAACACACACCTTTTAAATACTTGTATTAGTGGTCTCCCCTCAGTCTCCTCTTCTCTGGGCTGAACAGCCCCAGTTCCCGCAGTTTTCCTCATAAGAAAGATGTTCCAGTCCCCTGATCATCGTAGTGGCCCTGCTCTGGACTCTCTTCAGAAGTTCTCTGCCCTTCTTGAGCTCGGGAGCCCAGAACTGGACACAGGACTCCAGATGAGGCCTCAGTAGGGCACAGTTGAGGGGGAGCAGAACCTCCCTCAAACTGCTTGTCCATGAGGGCACATTGCTGGCTCATGTTCAGTTTGTTATCAACCAGCAATCCCAGGTTTCTCTCTGCAGAGCTGCTCTTCAGCAGGTCAATCCCTAGCCTGTACTGGTGCATGGGGTTGTTCCTTCCAAGGTGCAGGACTCTGCACTTGCCCTTATTGAACTTCATGAAGTTCCTCTCTGCCCAACTCTCAAGCTGGTCAAGATCTTGCTGAATGGCAGCACAGCCTTCTGGGGAATCAGCCAGTCCTCAGCCAGTGTCATCAGCAAACTTGCTGAGAACTGAATCCTGTGGAATCCCACTGCCTCAGGACCTCCAACTTGACTCAGCTCCATTCAGCACCACTAAGCCACTCTTGATCCACCTCACCATCCACTCATCCAAGCCACACTGCCTGAGCTTTTCAATGAGGACATAAGGGTGTCAAAAGCCTTGGTGAAATCAAGGTAGATAACACCCATTGCTCTCCCCTGATCTAGTCAGCCAGTTATGTCATCATAGAAGACTATCAGGTTGGTCAAGTAGGTTTTCCCCTTGGTCAATCCATGTTGACTCCTCCTGATGATAACCATCTTTTCCTTCATGTGTTTTGCAATGGCATCCAGGATTAGCTGTTCCATCACCTTTCCAGGGATGGAGGTGAGGCTGACCGGCCTGTAGTCTCCTGCATCCTTCTTCCTCTTTTTGAAAACTGGAATGACATTAGCCTTTCTCAGTCCTCAGGCACTTTGCCTGTCCTCAACGATCAATCAAAGATGATGGAGATTGGCTTAGCAACCATATCAGCCAGCTTTCTCAGCACTGATGGGTGCATCTTGTCAAGTCCCATAGATTTATGGGTGTCCATCTTGCCCACAAGGACTCTAACCTCATCTTTGTCCACCAAGGGAAAGTCTTCCATTCTTCAGACTATCCTACTATTCTCCAGGGACTGGGCTTCCTGAGGGTCAGCTTTAGTGGTGAAGACTGAGGCAAAGAAGGCATTCAGTAGTTCAGCTTTCTTTGCATCCTTTGTCACCAGGACATCCTCCTTTTTTATCAGCAGGTTCACATTCTCTCCAAGCTTTCTTTTGCTGCTGATGTATTTGAAAAAAACCCTTCTTTTTATCCTTTAATTCCTTTGCCAGGTTTAATTCTAAAAGGGCTTTGGCCTTCCGGGTTTCGTCCCTGCATACTCCATCTATGTTCCTATACTCTCCTCAGGCAACCAGGTCCTTTTTCCATCTTACATAGCTTTCTTTCTTCTCCTTAGGTAGTCCCAGTAGTTCTTTTTTCATCCATGGAGACCTGTTGCCCCCTTTTCCTGATTTTCTGCATGTGGGGACGCACTGATCCTGGGCGTGGAGGAAGTGGCGCTTGAAGATGGACCAGCTTTCTTGGGCACTTCTACCATTTAGAATCATGTTCCATGAGATTCCTCCATGCAGGTCTTTGAAGAGGCCAAAGTCAGCTTGACTGGTGTCCAGGGTCGCAACCTGGCTTGGTTTTCTGCTTCTTCCACCCAGGATTTTGAACTCCACCATCTCATGGTCATTGCAGCCAAAGTTGCCTCCAGCCTTCACATCCCCAGCCAGACCTTCTTTATTTGTCAGCACAAGGTCCAGCAGCAAACCTCTCCTTGTTTACTCCTCGACCACTTGTGACAGGAAGTTGTCACCAACATTCTGTAGGAACCTCCTGGACTGTGAGTGCTTGACTGAGTGGCTTTGCCAACAAATATCAGGGTGATTGAAGTGTCTCATGAGGACCAGGGATTGTGATTGTGAGGCAGCTCTCAGTTGTTTGTAGAAGGCCTCATCAACTTCCTCTTCATGATCAGGTGGCCTGTAGTATATTCCCACAATAGAGTCACCCACACTACTCTGTCCCTTAATTCTTACCTACAAGTACTCAACCCACCCCTCATGCCTACCTAGGCATTGCTCTCTGACACGGAGAGCATAATTGCTTTCTCACATGGAGAGCAACTGCACTCCTCTCTTTTACCTGTTCAGCAGGTTTACATTACTGTCAAAGTGACTTTCTCACAGCATGTATAGGAAGGAGCAGCAAATGGCAGCATCTTCCCTTTCCTGATTTGCTTCATATTAATACTATCTGCAGTCTACAGTAAGTTCAGAGGTAACAATTGTGGAGGGACAAGCCAGACTTTTTTCAGGTTGTATAAACATCATGGGATTTTAGTCATTGTAGTATCAAGCACATAATTTCTTAACTTTACATAATTATCTGGGTTTTATTTCTTAAAAAAAAAAAAATCCACCATCAAATCCATCAGCCTTTAATTTTCCTTCTTGGATGCTACATCAGAAAAACATGGCCTAAATATATGTTTCTCAATTTTTTAATGATAAGCCTTTCTAATTAATGGGGGGGGGGAAATAATATTTCAGTGTTCCTCCTTATATTTGTCAGCTATTGCGGCACTTGCCATTTGAAATGACTCTAAAAAGCATGTGGTCTCCTGTTGATGCTCAGTCTATTTTCTTTCCTCTTTTTTTTTTTTTTTTTTTAACCTAGTGTCTTGCCAAGAATTTTAACCCTCAGCTGTCTCTGACAAACCTGTCCCTAGGCACATCCTACCTCTCAGTCCAACAAAACGAGCTTGAAGGAGGCTGCTCCCTGAGCTGGCTGCAGCTGTTTACTCCCCCAGCGCTGAATGCTGTTGGCAGCCAATCACAGATGGAGCTAAAACCATCTTCAGCAATTTATGCGGCCACTTCCTCCAGATTTTTCACAAGAGAATTTCTGGACCAGAATTCATTCTTTCCTTGCCCAGATTTTTGATCCTGCACTGGAAATCAAATAAAGGCTTTCTGACCAGTGGTTCTTGCACAATTCTAGGTGCTTGAAACAAAAAGTGGGAATGCACTGCGACCATTATAGAGTGGTAGCTGTGGGGCTGGGCTGAGACCTCGCCTTTGAAAGGGTATCGGCTGCTCCATGTTTTCACTGTCATTGTGGGCTGCTCCACAAAGCGGCATTGCTATGTGTACCAGAGGGAGCTGCTTGCCTTGCCTCTCAAATGTAAAGTGGCATGTATTCAGTTTCCTAACAAAGAACCTACAGCCTAGAGATCTGCGATATTTAAGGAATGGCTTCTGGTTGAAATGCTTTTTGTTTGTTTGTTTGTTTGTTTCACACCTCAGCTTTTATTTGGTTGTCCCAGCTTCCTGAAGTCTGACATTAACAGAGTAAAAGATTGTTTCTGCTTTTTTATTTGTTCCTTTATAGATCTTTCTGTTTGCTGATGCTGCCAGTTCTCTGGCTTATTGGACTGTGGCTTCTGTCCTGTTTAAGGCTCTGAATGGAATAAATGACACTGCAATGTAGCTATATAGTTTAGCACATAAATGGCATTGGGGGAGGAGGGAGCTGCTGTTTAAAGGACACAATGTGAAAACCTAAATTGGAGCTTAATTTGCATACATCTCTGTTAAATCTTTGTGTAGGAACTATATCTGGAGTACGAAATAGAGAGTATCATGCTGCTAGGATCACTCATCTGAGTGCAAACAGAGGCTAAAACCAAACAACATCCTTGTCTGATTTCTCTGCAGATTCACCCAGGCCTGAAAAGAGAGAAACCAAATGTCCCATCCCAGGATGTGATGGCACAGGGCATGTGACTGGGTTGTACCCTCACCATCGCAGTCTCTCAGGCTGTCCACATAAAGTCAGAGTGCCACTAGAAAGTGAGTATCACCCTGCAGTTCAACAACTAGATTTGGCCCAGTATCATGAGTAGTGTATGCTCATTCTAGAAAAGAAAGTCACTTTTTCTGAGTGAGATTACAGAATGGGACTGAGAGAAGAGCCATTGCACCTTCTTTGTCTTTCAACCCTTAATCACAGTCCTACTTCTCACACTGGTGAAGCTCAATGACTCCTTAACAGTAGCATTATAAGCAGCAGTAGGCACCACAGGTGGCCTCAAAAGAATGAGAGACAAACTATCCCCACCCTATCAGCAGACTTGCACACTGTGGTTGTGTGAATCTTCAAGATCTTGTTTGCCAGAGCCTTTGCTAAGGCATGCAGCACAGAAACCACCTGCTTATTTCAAAGCTGTGACCTGATTTGCCATAATCACGAATCAAGGATGATGGTTTTTTTGCCAATAACTGACAGGCCTAGGCACGCATATTCAGAGATGTTTCCAGTGTCCCTCTTACCACTGAGCTCCAAAAGGTTACTTCCATCAGTATATCCCAGTGTTGGCCTACAGCACATCCTTCTCATATGCCTGTATCGTGCTAACCCTTTCATGTCCTGTCTAGCCTGAATTTCCCTGCTTATTTCTAGCTGTGATGATCTGATTACATTGTTTTTTTTGTGTGTGTAATTCTGCAATGCGATGTAATGAAATGCTGCATAATAAGTGAAAACCTAGTGAGAAACTGTGTTTAAACAATCTAGTTAGTCAGATTGGGTTTTCGTGGTAGCACGTATAACAACAAATTTAGAAGAATACTTGTACTTTATCAACGTCCTGTTCCTAACTGTACCTCATCTTTATTTTTTTTTTTAAAATCTGGTACTAAACGGTACTTATGGAAACATCTACTCAGTTGAGCAAGCTGCTTCATGTAGAAGGCCTTAACAACAGTAACTTTCTAAAAAGTTAAAATTAACAAGTCCTTGTTAATTACTACACTTTCAATCAGATGTGTTCTATCATGCTGGCAAAAAAAAAAACCAAAACAAAAAACAAACAAACAAACAAAACCAACCTAAACCCATAATTTGGTTCCTGACAGAACAAACCTGCTGACTGAAGATGTCAGCTTTTGAAGCACTGTGCATCAAACTGGGTAAATCAGTACTGAATATGAGGGCAGCCATACAAAGACATATTTGTTTTAACACACACATCTCAGTCTTAGCAAAGATGATCCACATCAATGGGAATAAGAAACGTACACAAAAGAGGTTGTAACCACTATCGAGAGTATAAGCACCTGCTTGGGAGCATATCCAACTGTACAAAAGTAGTTCCAGATGACCAAGAAGTATCAGGGTTCAAAGGGGACAGACTCGAGTGAGGTTAGATGACTTTACTCAGATGCAAGGCACAAAAAGCTTTCCTGTACCTGAGAGCTTGCCCTTCCTAACAAAGAGAGGGACTGTGGCTATATGTAGCACAACTGTTTGGCGTGGGGCTCCTGTCACCCTCTTTTTCTAGTTGACTGTTAGTGGTCAGAGGACAAAGGCCCGAGCATGTAATTTCCACCTTTCCACCTTTGGTCTTTTGAAGTCCTCAAAAAAATGATATGCATGTGGAAAGTCACATTATCAGCAGTATAAGCATAAACTAGTATACTGGAGGCATCAGTGTTGCTATGTTGTAGGTCCTTTGCTTTTCCTTTTCTCATGTGGTCAAAATGTGACAGAATTGAGAATCTGAGTTCAAAGAAGAATATATGTATTTTTTAATTGATACATGTTATTATCACCTTTTTTTCTTCTTATTCCTGTTTAGTTCTTGCCATGCATGAAAATGTTTTAAAGTGCCCCACCCCAGGGTGCACTGGAAGAGGACATGTCAACAGCAACCGCAATACACACAGAAGGTAGACCAGAAAAGTTCCTGTCCGCTTAAAATCTAACATGTACTTGGGAGTAAATTGATGAGCATCTCTTGGAATTAGATGTTATGTAATACAGTTATGTACTACAGTGCAAAGTGCCTGTGAAATGGAAGGATAGCCTATATTATTTATAACCAAATAATTGTGTTCAATTTCATTACATTAAAAAATGGATGCAGAAGTGAGGATGGAAAATTCCATTAGTATTTTTCACAGATGAGATTTCAAACTATAATTTCATCACAGTCTTCATGGTGAAACATCATCACATAAAAGTGGTAGGAGTGAACAAACACGTTATTAGTACTGCTACTCCCAGAAAACCTAGTGGAAACAAAAGCCTCTTCATTTTGTACCACATATGCAAAAGTCCTTGAAAGGAACTTCCCACCAATATGTATTCCTTTTTAGCAAAGCATAAAAGTGGAATATTTTAAAATCTGTGTAAAAACTAACTCCACTTATTACCCTCAAGAATGTCATCTTTTTGCTTGGAGCACTCCTGTTGAACTTGCTGCCTGCAGGGAGAAATTAAGATTGAGAAAAACCTCCAGACAAGCAGCTGGGGAATCACAGCTGGGCTGCAGGTGAGGCAGAGAGCCGATATGCTCTGTCTCCAGCAAGCCACTGCTGTCAGCCCAGCTCTTGTCAGTACTGCTTTCTGCTGGAAGCCAGAAAGCCAAAATATTCTATTAAAGTGCTTCTGGAAAAATTTGATGTTGATCTTAGCGATCAAACTTGGGACTCAAAAATTTCAAACCCAACTTTATTTGTTGAACTGAATATTTGTGGGATTTTCTCTTTTTATTGCTGGTGATTGCTTGATCACTTATGGTATGACTGCACCGAAATCAAAGATTATCATTCCATGTTACCATGTTTAATACAAAAAAGTTAGTCTTTACGAAACAGATTGCAAGCTCATCTATAAGAATATATATGGAACCAGTAAATATTCTTTCATTATATTTCCTGTCCTAAATCCCATCATCTTTGCAGCATGTCAGCTGTATCATAAGCAACCCATGAACTGGATAAGAAAAGATGTTGTAATCTAATAAAGCAAATTAAAAAAAAAAAAAAGAAAGCACAACTTGAAATGACAAAATGTGTTCTTTGGTAAAAGCCACTCACAAATGCCTGGTTTTTGTTTTGTTTTTTTTTTTTTTTGTCAATTCACTTTCCTTTTAATCAGCGGGAGGCTTACATGCATGGTTTAGCTGATAAAATAAATGTCATTTGTCAAAAATCTACTAGTGACTTGCCAGCCACACAATATCAAAGCTGAACTGTGGAAAACTGCTACATGATTCAGTTTCCAGATATATCACCTCAAATACACAGATTTCACAGTTTTGCATTAAGCATTGAAAAAGAGGAATCTGGGCTATAATAGCAACAGCTCCTATTGATGCACAGGACACCAGAGAAGTTCAAAGTAATTGGTTTCCACAGCACATTTTTTTTAATTATTACATTTTAATGTTTGCTTTTTGTTTTTTTCTTCTTCTTTTTTTCTTGTCTTTGCCTTGTTTTTCAGTCTTTCTGGTTGCCCAATTGCTGCAGCTGAAAAGTTGGCAATGTCACAGGAAAAGAGCCAGCTTGAGTCTCCAAAAGCTGGCCAGTGCCATGATCAGACTCACAGGTAGGAGATCTCACAGACTAGTCTCTCTATTTTTGCACAAGCTTTGTTGATCGGTCATCAAGTCTTTCACCTACTTCAGATTTCAGCTACAGGGGTAACTGGGTTTTCCAAGATGAATCTCTGCAAAGCTAGTAACTTGAATATATCTCAAAATTTACAAGTAGCTTTCTTCTGTTTTTTCTGCATGTGGCTGACATTAAAGGCAACAGATGTATCTTTTGAAAAGCAGTCAAATATGTTCTACTAAATCTTACTTCAACACAAATAGCCTAATCAATGGTTCTCAAATGTCTTTTCCTGTAAATAAAATCTCCTGTCTTGCAGAAATGTTTTCAACAAGTTTCAAGAACTATTCCTTTGTTACAATATTTTGGCCACTGAAATAAACTTAAACTTTATTAAAGATCTCTTTGACCTTGTTGCACTTTGAGCAGCTCAATCCTCATTTATTTTATGATCCTTTTCAGAAGAATCTTCCATAATCTACTAAGTAGCATGTTGTCTGAAAGGGATTGAGAACTCATCTCATTTTGTTTCCTCATCATTGAATAATTCATATTTTGAGTTTCTTTAAGTTTATTGGTTTAATTAAATATCTTTTTTATATATATACAATGGCATCAAAAAGAGGAAACATTTTTAATCGCAATTGTATTTTGTTAGAGAATTATATGGACCCTACAGACATGCATAATTTGCACATCATTGGCACCACAACCATTACAACCTATTATATTCAGGTCTATTTGGGGACACTTTAATTTGTGGATTATTGACATGATCAGCTCTAATGGTTCCTTCAGAGCCGTTACAGAATATTATGTCCATGTGTCTGCCAAATGCACGTGCTTTAACTCTATATATGAAAAGTCCTTAGGAAATTACTAAAGACAGGTAGTTACTGAAGAGTAACTAAACGGAATAACACAATATAAATCATTGATTCCTCTCAAATAACAGAAGCAACTACTTTGGATAATTTTATGTTATAGTTATACCATACTCATTCACAATAAAGTAAGAACAATAGTGATCCATAATACTGTAAGTCCTTTGACTAGCAAAAATCCAGACAAGTTTTAGAAATAAAGGAAGCTCCATGCTACAGTGGTAATTTAGAAGTAAATCAGTATCTTTTTTGTTGTTGTTGTTTGTTTGTTTTTTGTAAATAGTCCACACGATTACTGGAGAATACTAGATTTTTTTTATGTCCTCAGCTTTGAACCTTTATGAATGCAAAGTACTCTTTGACTACTCGACCAGCCCCGATATTTATGTTTTACGTCTCTAGTATTCACCTAACAATGAGTTTTACATATTTATACGTATAAGTTTACACATTTTCTGACAAAGAGATGCAACTTTATAATATTTTTCAGGAAAAGATTATTTAAAGATATTCTTGTCTTTCTCATTCAATCTTTCCCTCATCTCTGCAGGACAAACTTGGCGAAGCAGCCTGAAGTATCTCAGTACAATTACAGAACTTCACATCCAGTCACCTCCTCCAGAGCCACTCTGGCAAAAGAACAGGAGAAGTTTGGGAAAGTACCATTTGATTACGCCAGCTTTGATGCACAAGTCTTTGGCAAACGAACAACGGCACCTCTAGCACAAGGACGAAAAACATCCCCATTTCTTGACTGTAAGCTTGAAATTACATTATCTCTTGGAAAATGCGAGCAAAATGTTAATGACTTTTTTTTTTCTTTATGGTTGTTCTGCTTTCACACTTCTAGAATTTGATAAAATCTTTTTATGAAGCATTTTTGACCACTTGTGGCCAGAATGCTAAATATATTGACTAGTTTGCTAATTTTAAAATGCTTGAATGCTAAATATCATTACTATAAGGCTTAATATTTATAATTCTTTTGAAAGCAATTGTCAGGGGAAAACAAGTGAAAAAGAATGATTCATCTCTTATCTGTTACCTTCTTCCTTGGCTAAATTGTGATATCTTTATCTGATAAGATGCTGCCATAAAAAGTTCCATGGAATGTGTCTGCACAAGGTGTAATGAATTGTACTGGTGAGAAATCCAAGTTAGGTTCTAAAGGCATTTCAGATACCTTTTAGATGCATCCATGCAAGTATTATTTTCCCTAGATGACCATGTGTCTTGCTGAATTACTTCCAAGCCTGGACTGAATTAATTTTGATATTTCATATTTCTATACACTCATATTTGTAGTACAACATATCCAATGCATCAAATTGTTGTCAAGACTCCTTTGCTCGCATGACTTACAGATTTGCTGAAGTACTGCTCTGTACAAATGAGATACCAAAGTGCGAACACTGATTATTTATTGCAGATGCTGTTCACAATCTGCATGGGAAACTTCAAGATTCTGCTATTATATTGACCATTATAAAATATTCTTTAGTTCAAAGAAAGAAATGTTTCTGCTGTCATAAGGAAAATCACAAAAAAAGTTTCATGGCACATTATTTAGGTTCAGACGATAATAGATCCAAACAATGTGACAAAAGACTCTTTAGATGCTTTTTCTTTTGTTTGTGGCACAATTTAGTAAGGGAAAACAAACAGAGAAAATAAATCGTATCCCAACAAAAGAGAACATACATAATAAGGTGAACAGAAAAACAGAAAATTTCCTATATGTTTATATAAAAATATAATATATTTCTAATACTATATATTGTGTATGTTTTAGATATTTATAAAATTTGTATAATTATACATTTATTTGTGTATGCGTCTGAAAACATACATACACATATATGTTTATAGGTATCTATATGTTTATGAATAAATATAAATACCCTATTTAATATTGCAAATGAAAAGCAGATATTTTTCTGGCCTGGAAAATAGACTTGTTCAAATGAAAGCAAATATGTGCATTGCCAGCTTCTTGGGCGGCAGATTTTCCAATTTTGTTTGTAAAATTGGATATTCCCTATTAGCTGTCTCTCTGCACAGATGTATGTCTATTTCACCGGTTCATTTCAAGGAAAATATGACTGAAATGTTTTTATACGAATGCAAATACATACATATGCAATTTATGTATAATTTATATCAGGAGTGAAGTTTACAGCCTGTGTTTCTTGCAAAGATTGCAGTGTGCAGGTATTATTTTAATGGAAAGGTGAAAGTGAAAAAGCAAGTGAGTGCTTTAACTATACAGATATATAGAAAAGTTGACAATAAGAAGCTGATGATATAGTGATCGGTTCAGTGTCCTATGTAAATATGTAGCTAGTCAAAGGGCCACCATTAACCCTCTGTGGATTCTGTGCTTATAAACTTGATTGTTTAACAAAATATGCGCCATCATAGCCATTTAAAAAAAAAATCTTATAGGATGGTTAATGGCAAATGCACTTTTTTGCTCTGTAAATAGAGTTTGAAGTTAATTGTCTCACAGACATTGTGAGAACTACAGATAAAACAAGTGTTTCCTAAGGGCTGAATTTATGGTCCTGTTTTCCCTGCAAAAGTTAATTGCATCTCAAGTTCCAGAATCCAGAACAGAGAGCAAAATTCTTTCTACCTGTTTTAGAGTAAGTGCTGCTGATGGAGCAGAAAATAAAATAAAATAAAAAAACTAAACTCACTACTTTTATCTGTGAAATTGTTTTTTCTGTTCACCTGTTAGTTTTTCACTCTCAACTGACATTTTTGTGCCTAATGAATCTGTATATCATTCCAAATGATAGCCATAAGACAGTGAGCAAAGAACAGTTTTATTCTGAATGTTCATTGGTATTATTTTGTAAAATTGATTAAAGGATAGACTTAAATTTCTAAAATTTTCCATGAAATCAGGAGTGAATATTCCTGAGAGGTTAATGTTCTTATCTGCTCTGGTTCATTTAGGAGCTTGGCCTTGTTCTCCTTACTCACAGAAGCAAATCTTTTTGAATAACAGACTTATTCATTTAAGTTGGGTAAGCAGTGTTGTTGTAGCTAAGACTGGACAAGTCTATGTTGGTTTTTTACACAATAGAGCTCCAAGAGGAAGCCTTTATAAGATTATTTTTACAATTGCCATTGCCCACCAGTGTTGTCAGGTCATGACAAATAGCAAACTAACACTTGTTCAGTCTTTTCTTGGACATCATTGCTTTTAATGCCTGAGTAAAGAATGAGTAAAATCTGAGTAAAAGTCCCAGATGCTTTATTGAAAGATGTGTGTTTGTCAGGTTAAAATTAAATTATCCTGTTTCTGACGCCATTTTTACAGCAAACCCTCATTGTCAATAGGAAATTGTTTAAAATGTATTCTTTGAATATTTTAATGTATGAAATTGTAGTCTGAGAAACAAAACTATTTACTGGGGAAAATCTCATACATGCAATTGCTAATCAAATCTCTCTTCAACAGCAAAGCATTTTTCAAATCCAGTGAAATTTTCTAATCGACTGCCTAGTGCTAGCGCCCACACACAGAGCCCTTGCCATGCCAACTCTTATAGCTACGGTCAATGTAGTGAAGACACCCACATAGCAGCAGCTGCTGCTATCCTGAACCTTTCCACCCGCTGCAGGGAAGCAGCAGAGATCCTCTCCAACAAACCACAGAGTCTGTCTGCCAAGGTAGGGTAGTCCAAGAACCTGGAGGGTGTGCTAGCTACTGAACTGTGCGAATAAACTGTCTTTCATGTTAGTGACTGCATTAAATCCCCAGAAAGGAGGCTTCTGTTTGCATGCTCTTTTGAAGAGACAGAGAGAAAATCAGTAATGCAGTGACCAGTTCTGATAAAAATAAATAAGTGGCAGGCATTATGTTAACTCTTTTCACAATTGAGGCCTAAATACAAAGGGGGAGTTCGGTGGGAGGAAAAAAGAAGGATATTTGAAATCCAGCAGCAATCTGTGGTAGATAATGAGTTAGATCTCTTTTAAGATGGAATTTTCCTCTCTCTGAAACCTGCCATAAGCAATCATTTTGGAGACTGATTTAAAAAAAGAAAATAAATCTTATGATTGATCAAGGTGATATTTTACTAGCAGTGGAACAAACTACACTTATTGAGTCTGTTGTGTGGAGTTCATGATGGTTTGACAAGGAGGAAAATGACAACCGATTTTGGTAAAATTCATCTTTCTGCTGTCAAGAGAAGAGAGTCAGGCCCACAGCATTTAGAGACAGATAATTTGAACAAGTCTGTCATAATGGAAAGCTGCCTAAGATCGTAGCCGTTTGTGTGGCTTTCATGTTTCAGTTTCTGCTCTGCGTTTCCTTGCAGATCTTTAAGATTTACAAATGGCACTGTATGAGCTATGAGCCTTATGTTCTGTTTCGTTACATAGTATTATACTGCTGATGAAAATAGGTGAGATTTCCTTCTAATGACAATGGTTGTGGGAGCACTGTTGTTTATTATTTATATTAAAGTCACACATGCTTCACTGCAGTGAAACTTTTGAAGGTTCTGTGTAGATGAGAGGGTAGCATTGCAAGAACTTGAGAAGAAATCATTGGGGAGTGGAAAGATATATTTATCAAACATATATCAAAGAGTGTGTTTCTGCTTTGGGACTGTGAGTAATTATGTGTGCTCCAAAAGACAGATCACCTATTTCTCTCAGTGTTGCTCTACCTCATCCGTTGTAGTACTAGGCTCAGTCTGGATACAGGTGACTTCCACAGCTGTTGGTCCATGATTTGGTAGGGCTTTCATTCATTATTTCTAAGAGATTACCTGTTATTCTTCAAGAGGAATCACTTATTTCACTACCAGCGTACCACTTTGTTAGGTATTCCAAGCCTTCCTCTTTTGCAGAGTGCTATCCCCTACATTGCTGCTTTTGATTTCTGCTTCTGGAGTCTTTGATCTTGAAACCAACGTAAGGAGATGCCACAGAGCAGACTTTTCAGAATGCATCCACTTGCATCCTGTGTAACTCAGACATTATCTATCCAAAAGATTGCTTACAGAACCTTTTACAGATGACATATGCATCCCTGATATCTGCTGTAGAAAGGTCCTTCTACCAGTCTTTAACAGAGACTTCTTCTAGCAGGGAAATTGAAACTAATGCCAATGGCTGGATTAAATTGCTGCAGCCTTTGGCTGACCTCAGCAATAGACTTTCTTGCCAGAGAAGAGCAGTAAAGGGACCAGACATAACCCAAAGATTTTCTCTTCCATACCTGCTTCACCGCTGCCAAATCGTGGGGAAGGTTTGAATGGAAGTGAACATAACAGTAACGATATGGAGGGACACTTGGGGCACATGCCTTACTCTTTTTTCACAGCCAGCAATCCAACCTGATAAAAAAAAAATCACCTGCATACCTTGCTATATCTCTGTTTCCACTTTTGCCAGACTTTCTGGAGGGCATACTGCTACAAAACATCTGACAGAAGAATCAGAATTAGCTTTTGGCCAGAACATAGGCAAGTAAGCCCCAAACAGATTTGGTGGCCAAAAACACACAAAACCCTTTTTTTTTTTTTGTTTTGGCTATTTATTACTTTTATCATACTGAATTCAAACAAAAAAAAAAAGTGAAAATAAATCATCATATTCTCTTCAACAAAGGTGCTTTCCTGTTTCAAAATATGAAGCAGAAAATATGGATATTTTAAAAGAGACTACTGTTTATTTATCAATGTTTCATAATTGTTTTGTAGCTGATATTAGCTGCAAAGGTAAATGTTTAACTGCTAGAATACCTTACAAAGTTTTAAATTGAAAAAAAAAAGACATCTTTTGAGACTTTATCAGTATCTGAACTCAAATAATGCAACATCAACATATGATGACACGTTTAATGATTTCCTTCTACTCTTGACAGTACACACATTCACCAGGTCTGAAAATACCTGTGTGAGGTGGCTGTGTTCAGAGCCCAGTAGTATCAGACATCTTAGTCCTGACCCTTATCACATCCCTTTGTTTCTTTGCCTAAGAAAACCTGATTAGCATCATCCATACTTCAGCAGATCAAAGCTCCTGACTTACTAACATCTTATATGAATATCGGGTAGGGTCCCAGCAATCCAAGCCACAAAAATGCAAGTGAGAGTCAGTGCAGTGGTAGAGCAAGGATGTGTGAGAAGGCAAATGATTTCCTGTAAGTCCAGGAAATCCTTTGCAAGTTACACAATTGTGAGAATTTAAAAAAGTACTTAAGCTTCAAACATATCAAGCAAATGTAATTTTCCTATACTCACTCGGTGTATGTGTATGCCACATTGCTTAAACAGGAGGAGATACAACCAAAACATTATGTAGTGCTAATGTATTCTCAAAGTATTTTTTTCCTCTCAAATTGTATTTCTTGACCTCCAAAGTGCTGTCCATTTTTTATGTAAAAGTTGGACGTTTTACCTTGAATGTTAACCACTTTTCTATAAGTATAGATAAAGAAAAAGTAAATGCTTTTTACAGGACACTCCTAAATTTTATTAATTTAATGATTTTTCAAATACATATTTCACACTCTCTATGTATCAGTTAAAAAGAGAGAGTCTAAGCCAAAAAGAGAAGAGATGGGTGGCAAAGGCAGGGAAATCAGATTACACATTAACAGTACTATTGGTAAGTAAAACTTCCAAAGAGATTTAGTGTACAAAAATCATCTGCCAAATATCTCAAGATTAAAATGGTGTATTTATAAATTAAGCAATTTATAGAATAAATTTATTCTGTTATGAGCAGTAAAATGGATTCTAAACTTTCTCTGTGACTTATCTGTCAGCTTCATATGAAATAATAAGATCATCAAATATCTTGATGATATCATTTTCAAAAATATTTAATCATTTGTGTTACATTGCTTGAGTCATTTAGCCTCCACCTGTTCCTCTGAATGCGATCCTGATCAGCTGATTCTTATGTGGTCAGTGCCCCAACCACTCTCCTGGCTGCATTAGATTTGTAGTTCATATTGCTTCAACGCCCATTGAAATCAACAGAAGGATTCCCTTAGAAAGTTTACCCTGTAATTTGTAGTACAGTGCAAAAGTCTACATCATTATCATAGAATCATGGAATGGTAGGGTTGGAAGGGACCTCCAGAGATCATGTAGTCCAACCCCCCTGAATATATATAACATCCAGGGATCCTCCCTGTCTACATCTCTCACCAAATTCATGTCTCATAGAGGTAGCTGAAAACAATACAGTTTATCTGTATACTCATCGCTACTGCTTGCCATACATTTTGTTGATTGTTTGGGTGATTTTTCCCACCTATTTAGACAAAATGACATATGCACACTATGCCTTGAAAGAAAATAAAAAAAGACACTTACTAAAAACATTTAAAATTCCAGTTTTGAGCAAAATCGTGTCATCTCTCCATTCTTGGATATTGATGATGGTGATAATCACATCAATTATTTCAACAATGTAGTTAATGCTCAGCACATTTGTCAGGCAGTCTTTTACTCCAAATACCTTAAACCCTAAATACCGGATGAAAAATCAGCCAAGAATATCACTAGGTTCCATCCTGTTGTACTGCTGTGCTTCTTGCTACTTGAGTATATTCTTGGCTAGATATTTTTTAATTTGTGGATTGCTCTGGGCCTAAATTGTGATTTCATTTCTGTCCCAAATGTTGCAAGCTGGTTACAAGCTCTATTATTTTGTTTCAAATATGTATTTTAATTTGCTGCTGCAGAACTCTGTTACTTAAATTTAAGCCTGAAGAATTGAGGAAGAGGTGCATGAATTTTTATTGGCTGGCAATAAATATGACTGTACTCTTTTGGATGGAGTTGCATTAAAGATAGTATTCATATATGTGCTAAGATGCTAGTTTCAGAGTTATTCCCAATACTAGAACTGAAGAGCTCATTTGAGCTTTCCAAATAAGATTGAACTGGTAGTTAAGACTACAAAAATCATTGATAATGTTGTTTCATTGGACTTAGTATTGAGTTGTATGGCTGCTGCCAACCAGAGACTATATAAAGTCCCTTATATGTAATGACACAATCTCCCCAAGATCAAAGGTCTGAAGTAAGATTCATGCAGACATAATAATTCACTCTTTCTGATCCAGCTATGAGATAAAACTTAGCTTGTAATTGTTACTGGAGATACACTGCAGAGTGTTAAATGTGAGTGATTAGATGGACCAAAAACATGAAAAAAATGCAGGAATAACTTGTCAGAAAAAACAACATCCTTTATTGCCTTAATAGTGTAGTTCAGTTCTAAGGACAAGACTTAATAACATAACAGGAAATATTCTGTAATACTGAGGTCAGAAAATAAAGGAGGGTGAAAAAGCTTGACTTCAAGTCAAAGCATTTTGAAGAGAATAGAGCTGTTTTTTTTGTTTGTTTACATTTTTATACTAGTCTTCATTTTAGTTAAATGTACTACTTGTACCTTTCGATCCCAAAATCAAGAAAATATACATCAGTCATTTTTCTCTGGAGTTCTTTTTCTGACTGCATGTAAAAGCTGTGGGAGTGATCACACTGTCACTGATGTGAGAGTAGATAAGGAGTAACTTGAATTTAATTACTGTGTGTGTCTTCTCATTCTCATTGATTTTTCTTTCTTTTTTCAGTGGATTTTTCCTGGTTTACATCAGTGTAAGTGTAAATGTAAATAATGTCAAAATCAGGCTCCAAAAGTTTACACGGCTGCAAAGTAATATGTTAGGAAATAATAAGATAGATTTGTGTCTTTATTTTGCTCATATTTTTAAGGAAGAATCAGAACACTTTACATTGTTTTGGTAGCTATGTTTTAAATATGTCATGATAAATGGATAAATATAGGCCTGTTCACACATGCACTAGAGTTGACAGTAATAAGATCTTGCCTCCACTGAGGAGAACAGTCTTTACAAGTCTGAGCTAAGCATAATGAGTACCATTTTCTGTCAGCATGTCATACTGCTCTAGTATTTTTTGCCATTTTTTCCTTTTTAGTTCCATTTTA
Source organism: Urocolius indicus (assembly GCA_013401255.1). Classification (NCBI taxonomy): domain Eukaryota; kingdom Metazoa; phylum Chordata; class Aves; order Coliiformes; family Coliidae; genus Urocolius; species Urocolius indicus. The sequence continues at coordinate 107,331 of WBNH01010040.1, forward strand.
AAATTAATGTAAAAATAAACGTGGTAAAACAAGCAAAGCAGACATATTGAGAGGAGGGTAGGATGAAACTAGGAATTAAGCTGGAGCAGTATCTCTGACTCTCCTCTCTTTTTGCTCTGCCATTTGGAGTTGCTATGAAGGCAGGAAAGGGATAGCTCTTTTATACCATTCTGAATAAAAAGCCATGCTGTAAACGTGTGATACATTCTGCAATAGACAAAAGGGGATATTTTTTTCAGTGGCTGTATTTAATTATTGTGTGCATCTGTGAGCTCACTTAAACCCCATCTGTACGCCACTTCACAAACACAGAAACTCTGCCTTCCCTGATCAGAATTAAGTACATGTTGGACAACCCAACTTCTACATGAATTTCAGGAAAGTGCTCAGGAAGCTTTAAGTATCCACATTAGGAAATGTTCCACTTATCAGCCAAAGCGCCTCATCACAGCTTATGGTATCTGTTTCTCAGAGACAACATATGCCCTGATATTTTTCTATGTACAATTTCATTGAGGAGGGAACCTTGATTAGTTTTGGTCCTTTTTGTTGTTGGTGTTGCCTTCTGAGTAGTTGATATTTTGTCAGTGACAGAGAATCTGCACTATTTATGGGTTTTGCACTATAAAACTACTGCAGCCCAGTCACATGGCTTCCTTTCCTAAGCCATCTGTCACAGAGGTCTGGAATTTTATGTGAATGTTGGTTGTGCAGACTTAACCCAAGTTTTTTTATTATGAAAAATGTCAGCAACTACAATATTTAGCATTTTACTTTACATTGGTCATTAAACTTGATTACTGTAGCTCGGTTTCATTGCTATAGTTACATATCAACTATGAAGCCAAAAAACACTGGGGCGATCATGGCAGAACTATATTGTCAGATCCTGGAGTGTGCGCTTGGCACTGATATAGTTAATATCTTGGATTTTTGTAACTAAGGTTTATTAATGCTGGTATAAAAATGTATTTGATATTATACAGATGGCATAAGATGTTGTGGTTACTAAGTTATTATCCAGGATAAGCTGCACTGTCAAATTCAGGGCTTAAAACTATCACAGGAGATTAAACTATTTACTAAAAAGGGGCAGAAAGATATAACTAAAGCATCTTACTATGAACATATTAGAAGTGTATTTACTTCCCATAAATATAATAAAACATCTCTCTTTCTAAGCTATATGATTGAACTTTGCTATGCAAGAGAAGCAAACATAGGAGGTGCCTGAATTTCTGAACCAGGGGCAAACAGATGGCTGGATATGCTTCAGTCTAGGTAGGCATCTGTCTTAGGCACATGGATACAAAATGGAGTCAGGCTGTCTTAGTAAGAAGAGATCATTGGGCCCTACATTTTCATCTTCTAGCAACATTTTCCTTCTGAATAGCAAGATTTCATACAGAAACATTTAACTTTAATTAAGCCACCACCACCAGTGGTAGAAGACAAGGGTGCATGAAGGAAGCTTGTGCCTTCAGTTCAACCAGAGTGGCCATGCTACACTTTCAGCACAGGGGAAGATTTCCCTGTACCACTACAACTCTTTTTCAGATCCTCCAGCAAGGATAAGTTTCACTTCCCTGTCTTTAGCCATGAAATGGTTGACTAGTGATCTAGCTGCAGAAATAGTCAGTAGTACAAAGGGACACTTTCTGACAGTGTCTTATATTTTCCTAAGGAAGTGGCCTAACAAAAATGGAAAATCCTGTCGCCTGGGCACATCGATCTCTTTTCTATCTAATACAAAGAATCTAGGTGATTCACATAGCCTGTGGGTTTAGTTTTATATCACTCAAGGTAGAAAATCTAAACGTGGGTTTATGTGACTGTGTCCTACAGCTGTACAAAACCTAACTTATCTAGCCACATATTCTCAAGTGGTATCCCAGTTTTGTGGTGATGGAAATAAAAAATATCAGTGAAGACAATAATGAGAAAACACAGAACAGCATTAATCATAGCATTCTACATGTGTAGATCTGTGATATTATTATTTATCTCTATAGTCTTTGAATATTTTTCACCTTCTTCAGCTGGAAGACAAAGAACTAAACTACTAAATGCTCCTCTGTAAGCCACCTCCTCACCTCTTCACCTACTTCATGAATTGTTGGCAGTAACAAGGAGTAGTCTTATCTCCATATACAAAATCTGGCAATATGCAGTGTTACTTATTGATTATGAAGGCACATCTTCTTTTGCTTTTATTAGTAAGGTGCACTTTCAGGAGCTTTTCAGTATTCCAAGAAAAGGAGTTTGCACTCTGTTTCTATGGTCAGATAGGGTAAGGCAGAACAGTGAGCTTTCCTTCCCTTGTTGTCCCTTCTTGTAAGCAGCAGCTGCTTTGAGAGCTTCTCTCAGCTTGGAAAGAAAAGTTGGATTTATCCCCAAACTGCACATACGCCTGCAATCAGAGGTTGCTCTTAGTTATAGCAAAGGCTTTGTTAACTCATGCTGAAGGTCTGCATCAGAGAGAATGTCCAAAAGATCCTCCTGTGGCTCCCAGGTTAGCAGTCTCAGTGGAGACCTGTGCTTTAGTGGCCTAGTCAAACTATGATTAAGACAATATGTCATTTTGAGTGATGTACAAAACACTAGGGAAATTTTCTCCTACTCTGATACTTTTAGGCATAATTCTTTGCCCCTCCTTCTCTCCCCCACAATGCAGATGTTGTAATATTTCTGGGGTATGGGGTGAAGGGAGTATATATAATAATAATGCTGTTGATGACCTAAAAAATGCATTAATGCTTTTAAATGTGAATTGGGGTCATAGTTCTCTATAAGAGTGAAAAGATCAAGAAGATTTAAAGCTAAACTTTTTTTAAATATAACTAGAATTAGGGTGTATAGGTTATGCTTTAGAGGCATCTTATTTAAATTCTACTTACTATGCTTAAGCTGAGACTCAGGGATGCCATTACTGAAGCTACTCTTAAGTCTGGCTAAGAGTTAGACATTAACTGATATAAATCGAAAAGCTGGTTTTAGATTCAGATACATTTAAATAAAAGTGTGCATTTATATTTATCCTTTAAAAGCACCACATGGTTATGTTGCAGCCTCACCATGTCCATATCTAAATATGTCTCTGTTTCCTGTTGCATGTCAGGGAGCTGAGATAGAAGTGGATGAAAATGGGACTCTGGATTTGAGCATGAAAAAGAACCGAAGCCAAGACAAAGTTATGCCTCTCACCTCTTCCAGCACAACACTTCCCACTCCTTCCTCTTCTCCTTTCAAAACAAGCAGCATCCTGGTAAATGCAGCCTTCTACCAGGCTCTTTGCGAACAGGAAGGCTGGGATACACCAATCAACTACAGCAAGAGTCATGTCAGGAAAGAAGATGAAAAAGAGGTATTTCTTTGTTTCTGAGTGATTTTTTTCCCCTTGAATGAGTAGCAATCTGATGGTCTTCAGGATGACTGATCTGATTTCCACAGGTAGAGATTTGTGAAAGTTTATCTGGCTTCAGTGCCCGCTTAGATGTGGTATAAAAAGTCACTACTCACTGAAAAATCGTGCTCTCAGAGTCTACTTATAAATGCCTGTAAATCTCTAAAATAAGGAAATAAAAAAATCCCACCATTAAAGATGCTTTTAAAATTTTGTTACTAATGTCTCAGCCCTGTAGCACATACAACCAAAGAGTCTATGCATCACACCGAAAGAAAAAACAAAACTCCAAATCAAAACCAAAGCAAGCTAGCTTTTTTTCATGATGGACAAGAAAGCAATTTTTTGCACACAAACTCTTTATAATTGTAAATAACTCATTATCTAGAAAATTTAATGTATGTTTAGCATCTTACTTATGTTAGCATCTTACTTATTGTTTCAGATACTTTTTATTTTACTCGTAATCTACTTCAAGAAATGTCTGCCAGTGAGTCTTCGATCTCACAAGTGAGTTCAGCGGTCCAGAATTTAGTCTGAGAGTACAAATTCAGAAATATAAAATCCTTAAGAATTTCTGAAGCTTTTAGTTACAACAAGTAGCACAAGGGATATGTACATAACTTCTACCAATTGTGATATTATTTTATCCAATAAGGAAACAGCACAGAAAAACATGTAAGGTGTCTTCCTTTTCAATCTGTCCTAGGAAATGTAATAGCACAAACTTGGAAATGCAGTTGCAAGAACAGAGATAAACAACAAAATTTCAGCAAATATTCATCTTTAGCAGTTTTCCAGCTTTTATGGATAATCTTCTAGACTGCCATTTCCAAACTGGCAATTGCTTTGATTTTGTTCTAATTTCTGTTTCGTTCTTTCATGTCTACTTATCCTATCTTAGTAACACAGGAGCATAGTCTTCCATTTTCTTTCTTTCTTATTCTATTTTACTTGCAAGTTTGTTTTGTTTTGTTTTTTTCTCTTCTACCAGGCTATCAGAATATGGTTTGCTTGCATTTTTCTTAAATCAGGGTTGGACCATCAGCACTTTTAAAGGCTAATTAGATAAAAATCTTGGCACGTAACATAGAAAAATCTGAGTGATAGCTATATGAAGCAGAATAAAATATGTCCCAATTTGGGATGTAATTTCGGCTTCAAACACATTTCTTCCCTACTTAGTTTTATATGTCAAATAATAGCATTTGTACATGATATTTATTAGAAAATGATCTTTTGTCCAAGTATCAAAATTCACTCATGATGAGTTTAGGGGATGCAGGCCTCCAATTCCAAAAGTTCCCAGAAATAAAAGGTAATCTAGGTTTTGAAGAACTGTCATAATGAGATCACTGAAACGGTTTTCTCCACGGTGCATCAATTCTTGTAGTCTGGGTTATCTTGAAGAGCAGGTGTGGTGATGATGTTCTTTACCTCAGTAAGGACAGCACAATCCTTGCATCAGTGGCTTTGAAATGAGGCAGTAGGCTGAGGGCTTGGGCTCTTCCCCATTCATGTCGCGTAATGCACAAGCACATCCAGCTTTGAGAAAACCGCCTTGCTGCAGGGGATCAATTGGTGCATCGCAGACTTGGCAGGAGGCCTGTCCTGCTGCTCCTCCTCCTTGCTGCCACAGAAGCTCAGCAAGAGCTATGGCAGGAGCACCTCTGCATGCTCCGAATCCCTGCTCGATTTTCAGAAGACCATGATGAGTGGCTGGCTATTTCCCTCTCATTTACTGGCACAGGGAGTTGAAAGCACCAGCAGACTACCCGATAGTGCCCAGGCACTCTTGTCCCTTACACTCACTACTTTGATATTGTGCAGTTTGTTCTTAACCAAGGATCTGACCCCAGATCTATGCTATGAGCTTTTTTGCATCACATGGAGCATTGACATATCCGGTGGTCTCAGGGCTAGTTTTGCAAATCAAAGACTGGCAGTTAACCTCATGCAAAGAGAATGACTGATTATATCTATTTCTAATTCATTGTTATCTGGTTCATATGCACAACAGTTGCTTAATTTTGGTGGTAATTTCCAGAAAATATTGTGTCTCTCTCTCTCAGCAAAATAGCCTGTCCAGATGCCCCCTTAAAAAAGAATTCTGAATCTGGAAAAAGCTCAAAATCTCTCCAAAAGGAAAGCACTGAGAAATAACTGGAGCTGTCAGTTAGTTCAACTGTCAGTTCTCCAAAGATTTCAGGGCTTAAAAATGTTAAAAGTGCCAGATGCTATTATCTGTTATTCATGTTACCATTATGTTCTGGTCTTTGCTGAAATCAATATAAACTTCCATCTGTACATTAATAGAGTTTCGTTGCTTGCTTTTCTTTCTGTAGTGTGCATGCATGAATACACACATGCTCTTTGCAGAAAATAGTGTTTGGACCAAATGGGCTGGTTCTGATTTTTCTTTGAGTCTGGAATTCTTTGGAATTTTAATAGCATCTAATTGCAAATCCATTTAAATAGGAAAGGAAAAATTATGCATATGATTGGACTTGACCAGCCGTGATTATCATCACCTAACAGTGATCATCGCCAAAAAGTAAGAAGTGCTAAAGATGTTTTCCCAAAAGGTTGTCTCTCTCTCTCTTGTTAAATATCAGGAGAAGCACATAAGCCAAAGCATAATGCTTTACACTCAGTTCTAAATGCAGAGGACCAAAAAAATATCTGATCTCTAGGTCTGACCTACTTGTTTCAGATAGAAGTCCTTTTTGGGCCATATGCACTCATGCAGGGTCCAAGAAAGATTGAGTTTTGATATTCCTTTGTCTTCATTCCCTTTGCACTGGTTTCCTTTTGCAGTTTCTACCCATGTGAAGATTTTTTGATGCTCAAGTAATACTAAATGCTCCACAAGGTGCTAAGACAATACTGAAAATATCACCTGTTTAAATATCTGCATGTGTCCCTCAGTCCTGGGAAATATACACTTAGAGATGTTAACTAGGAAGCAAACCATGTTCCCACTTTTGTTATTATTATGTTTTCTTTTTCAAAAGAGGAGTTACTATGAAATAATAGATGTCTTTAAATATATGTGTGTGCAGAGCTATTGGTTTAAAAATATTACAAATCTTAATCAATCAACTCAGATTTTCACAATCAAGATTTGAAAAAAATTATTTCAAAGATAGAAATTTTAAATACTGCAATTCTAAACACTACCATCAGTTATGCTAGTGGCTGTAGATGTACTTCATGTCAACCTTCATCTTGCGATCTTGCAATTTTTATTAGATTATTCAGTGAAACATTATTAAAAGAGGCTATGAACTGCAATACTGTAGTGGTTTGTCAAGCCTTGGTAGGTGTTATTCTCAACAAGTCCTCTCTGTGCAGTAGGTATCGGACAGTGACATGATAAATAACTTACACATATTTCTGCTCCGTCACTAGAAAAACATAAAGAGATATCCTTCATTTGAGATAAAGAACACAAGCTATATATATATGAAAACATCAATTAACCCTGCAACACAAACAGTTACAGCAACTCTTGCTTGCTGCAATTGACACAGTTCAAGATCCCAATGGAGTGCTGGAGTGGTCTTCTTACCACCCTCTTCTCCAAGTTCCTCTTAGTTGGACATTCGACGAGAAGTGGAAGAGACTGATGTGTGCCTAGTCTTGATATATAGTTAGCATTCAACAAAGACACACAGTAAATTTTTAGAAACACAGCATTGGTCCTCAGTTCAGTGATACAGATATAACCTATCACCTGATAGAGAGGAAACTGATAAGCCAATCATCCTAAACCTTCATTACACTAAGAGGAAACTGCTTTACCTGTGTTATTTTGACATCTGACACCTTCCACCTGGCAACAGAGGGTTACCATTGTGTTGTTTCTTTGGGGAGTTTTTAGTTTGACAGCAGCTAATGCTAGTGATCTCTGTAGGAGCTGTGTTGACGTGTAGGTAAGAAAGGCAGGTCAGAACTCCTGAGCACCATCAGGAACTCAGATCCCCATTCTGCAGTTTGCAGTAGTAAAAACACCCTCATCAGCCACTGGAATCAGGATTCAATTCTGAAGTAGGGTTTGGACTAGATGATCTCTAAAGATCCCTTCCAACTCTACCATTCTGTGATTCTATGATTCAATTCAGTGTTGGAAAACAGCTTTTGAAGTTTCTTGAACAAAGATGGTATTCATTTTTTTCACTTTTGGTTTTTAGTATTTTAGTTGCTATATCTGAAGGACTTTTGATTACTTATTATTTCGGTGGTAACATTTTTTAACACTACCTAGCGCTGTCTTTAATTTTCTCTGTTGCTCCTTATCTGAAGTTTTCCCTTAGGAAAGAAGCATTAAATGTCTGAAATTTATCAGACTTTAATTTAATTTAAAATAATTACTATGAAAAAATGTTTAGAAAAGCTGAATATATGTATTTTTTCTTTCTATATTTGTAGCAGATGAGATTATTCCCAAACAAACTAACCCCACAAATGTAGTTGCAAAAATTGGTAGTAATTGCTACAGCAATAATATGGCATGATTTCTATATGTATGCTTAGTGTAAGTTTCCGTAGGCAGTAGGTAGCCAGTACCAGAAAGCAGAAGGAAGTCATATTGAAGATTGAGTCTCCAAACAGGCAAAGATGAGCTGCCAGAACTGAAGACCATATGGAAGGTTTATCAGAAGAAACACCCCCACAGAGCTTACGAGTCCCATCAGGCAGAATCTCCATTTTCAGTCCAGATTCTCCTCAGCCCTCTGCTCTGTGTTAACAGCTCTGCAGACATCCCTGTCTCTCTGTCCTGGTACCTTCATCAGATGAACAAGCTGAACAAGCCCAGATATCTATGACACCAGCCCCATGAGTTTAGCAGGAGCTGGGTGCTTCTACCCTCAACCAGAGGCAGCAGTTCTTGCTGCTACAGAAAGTAATTGCTGGGCGATACCTACTCAAGTATTGGAATGCAGTCACAAAAACGAGTCCCAGAAGGGATAATACAGATTTGATAACTGATGCTGTGGGCTTCCAAAATGCCTTCCCAAGCAAGTGAATACTCTTGGTCTATATAATCCATCGAATAGCACTGTAGCAGTGATGATTTTAATCTATAAATAGTAAAGATCAGGAGTCACCCTTGCAGCCTGCTACCTGTTTTACTATAAGACACAACTTTGTTCTTTGGTTAACAGGCCATTTCATTCTTCAGACTAAAAAGGTTTTCATTTACACCTGTTTGTGTACAATAAGTTTTTTTAAAATCTATATTTGTAATTTTGTAATTCACCCTACAGTGATACTCATTTCAACTGTATACAAAACTCAGTAGTGTACTTAGAAAATATAAGAGCATACTGAAGTCTTGTTTGGCTCTTTGTATGCAACAACTGCTTTATTTTCTCTGTGTGTTTATCTTTGGCCTTTATCACCATTCCATAAATCTAAACGAATTCTTCCCTATGCACAGTTTAAAATATCATCTGCCTTCAGAAATCCTTTCACAAATACACAGTTCAACTACCTACAAGATCCCAAAATTCAATTCTCTCCATCATTTCTTAAGACTATTTTTTAATGTTTTCCGAGAGATTTTTTTTATTGCCACAGGAAGTTATTTACTGAATATATGAGAGGCCTTGAAGAGAGTAACATTTTATCACATTCTAATCTAACATTTCAGAAAGATCCAGTGAGCTCTCCAGAAAATATGGAGGAAAAGAAGTATCCAGGAGACGTCTCCATACCAAGTCCTAAACCCAAGGTCCATTCCAGGGATCTCAAAAAGGAGCTCATTACGTGAGTCACAAAAAATCCCACGTTTTCCTCTGCTTCCTAAAGACTAACTACATTGTTCTTCTGAGTTCTGGTTTGTAATAGATTTGCATGAGCTGATGAGGAGACTTGCATGACAATTCACTGCAGGTAGTTAGTTTCCTGTTGTGTCTGTGCAACTGAGCAGACATTAGGTCTGCAGATGAAACAAGCTAGGGTAGGCCTAGGGTTCTGGTCATGATTAATGTTATGTAGAATATCATTCTTTATTTCTCAGATTGATAGGCAGCAAATGGGCAGCAGCTCCTTCTACCAAACACATGGGTTTTAGTCTGCTACAGACTGGCTGTGCTAATGCTTACATAATGAAATAAATTTCATTTGGATAATCATTGCTTTAGATCCACTGTTGAGAGTTTGCAGATAAGTTCTGTGGATTTCTCAAATAGGTAACACGCAAAGTTCATAAAAAGATAAAACACAAGACAGGAGTTGTCCCAGAGTTTGCTAAACTGTATGAAATCTATGTCTAAGTCCTTTATCTTCTTCTTTCAAAGCAGAGTTATTTATTCTGTCCTGATGAAAATTCAGTGGATGTACAAATTCACACTCTCAGAGAATGGGTTAATACCTTGTTTTTCCAAGTACGGATACTCAATTGCTCTGTCTTAAGTTCCAAAGCTTTGCTATCTAAAGCTGCAAAGCAATAGGATATTTGCATGAAATCTTTCTGCATGCAACAGCTTATTTCAGTTTAGAATGCTTTCAGTAGAATTGTCCCAACCAGTTCATAATACTTATCACTTTTTAAAATCTTGTCTAGGCTCTTCACAAAACCCCTTCAGATTCACATCATCAACGTTTGGATATCAACAGAGTTTTTTCACTGTAGTAGTCAACTACAACTTAGCAGTCATTTATAGCACTTTTCTTTCTGTCCTGAATCACGGTAGATCTCTCCAGACAAATGCACTCCATTTTGCTTAGAAATGATAGTCCATGACGATCACTGCAAGCTCACTCATAAATGAGTTGCTTCCCATCACTTTGTGTCCTGATTCCCAGACTCAGTGACACTGAATAGATTAGATCTGCCTTTGTCTCTAGAAATTACATTTCCCTGGGGCAAGTTGCTCTGAAGACTGATTCTTTCCCCTCATGTCATGCAGTCTGCATTTTGTCTACTCTCACATTATATCTGTAGTTGTAGTTCATGACCTAAATTGCTACAGGTCATGTTTGTTTTGCCTCCTCTAAAACAAATGCATACAAAAATCACTGAGTTTATTTGCTGAAGACCAATGGATTTTCTTTTGTAATATTTATTCCTTTGTGATATTGACCTGGTTTGAGAGGTTTGTAAAATACTTTTCCACTCTTGTAAATAATAATATCCAGACTATTTACTAAGACAATGGCCAGCTTCCAGTGGATTTACTGTATTATTTTCAAACAATGAGTAGAAACAGACATCTAAGATGTAGCTGTCCAGAAAATTAAATATTAAATAGTTTTAAGAATCTACAGGTTATTGTAGGGATCAGACTGCAATTTTGTGATCTCATTGAGATTACGATTTGTACAGGACAATTCAGTACAGGTGGCTCCATCATGAGGAAGTTTTTAAAATGACATAAGCACTTGCAGAGAAAAATATTCTGACATGTTCAACCAAGTTGCAGTGAACTGATTTATAAACCCTGCTTCCTGTGCTTGTCTACTTAAAGCTTGTTTACAAATTTGAAAAAGTTCTTAACACTGACATCTCAGAAAAAATAGCCAGGTGAGGATCGCAGGTACTCCTTATTCGTTACCAGCTAACAGATTTTGTATAGTTTCTGCTTTCTGTGAGCTCAGTGAAAAAAGACAGCCCTTTATTAATTTGCTCAGAAGTGTTGATGTGAGTGTCATAAAATAATGTTAAAAGGTATACTTAATTCACCTAGCCTTTCCCCTTCATGTACAATTTACATCTCTAGATACTTTGACCTCTTGCAGAGGACTGTATCCCAATTTGATATGTGAGTTTAGTGCTATGGCTGAAGAAGGACTGAGGCAAAACAAACTAGAACATCTTCTCCAGGTCAAACATGATTCCATCTCTTAGCATAAAGGGACTTGTTCATATTGTGCTAAATTTACACTACCTTTGTATCACTTCTCAGTTCAGTTGAGAAACATCTCAGGAAACTTTTGTGTTCCTTCTGAACTTCAGCTGCACAAAGGAGGTTGTAGCGAGGTGGGGTTCAGTCTCTTCTCTTAAGTAACCAACAACAGAACAAGAGGAAATGGCTTCAAGTGGCACCTGAGATGGTTTAGATTGGAGATTAGGAAGAACTTTTACACTGAGAGGTTTGTTATGCACTGTAATGGGCTGCCCAGGGAACTGATGGAGTCCCTGGAGGTATTTAAAAGACATGTAGATGAGGTGCTGAGGAACATGATTTAGTGCTGAATGTGTCAGTGTTAGCTTACTGGTTGGACTCAATCTTAAAGGCCACTTCCAACCAAAAAATTTCTATGATTCTATAATACCTATTTTTTCACTTGTGTCAGCAAACAAGGATTGGATGCATTTCTAAAGAAGCTGCCTATTTTTAGTATTACTGTTCACTGGCCTGTGTATACAAGAAGTCAAATCTAAAACTTCATATTGAACATTTGTAAATTGCTATAAAAATCTGATGCAAGTAATGAGACTGTCCTTTTAAGAATCCAAGTGGTAGCAAAAAAAATCTATGCAAAACATGATGGCTTCACATTCTATAAGTTAAAAAAAATATGGTGGAAATAGGAAAACATTTTCCATCTATGCTTCAAGTAATAATTGAAAAATGGAAGTATTGTTATGTAAGTTTTGCTAGTTTCTGTAGTGTCATGATAGTGTTGAGATGCATAATGTGCTAAGGATCATTATGTAATTAATTGCAAGGTAGGATGAGTTATGTGGTGTATTATGCATACTCTTAATTTCTCATTGCGTCTTCTTTGCACAGCTGCCCAACTCCAGGATGTGATGGTAGCGGTCACGTAACAGGAAACTATGCCTCACACCGTAGGTAAGAAACAACAGGAAGCTTAAAGCAGGAAATAGAGTTACTTTTAGCTAGTGTCATCTCTGAGCATTTTAATACTAATTGTTGATAAGTATTCAAAAGTAATCTGCAGAAAATAATCTATGCAGAAATGTGGCTGGTTTTCCTGCTCTTAAAATATTTTGTGAATATCTGGACTTAACAGACTGATGAAGTTAAGGAGCATGTGCTTATTACTGTTGCTGCAAGTCTTAGCTGAAACCTGCAGATAGGTCATTTAGTAAAGCTGCTGACTTCCCTAGCTGTACAAGCACTCTCTATACAGATGCTGAAGCATAAAATGAGACTTCTGCAGATAACTCTATAAAAAGCTTTGAAATTCATAGATCTGCTAGCATGATCTGAAGAAATTAAATGTTTTCCTTGCAATACCCTACTGTCTACCTAGGAGTTGAAACAATAATTTTATGCCTTTCGTTTGGGGAGCAAGATGGAAGCACTTTCTGCATTTTTCCAGACATGTGGACCAGATACTCTATCTGCCCTTCATTGTAGGCAACATAAAGGAAGGACTCTGTACCATTGACTCCCCATGCAAAGCTTCACACTGGCTTAGAAAACTTTGGCACTAACTGTATAGCTTTCCAGTAATTTAGGAACTGCAGAATGATACTAACTGTGCCTCCTTTGCCAAGAGCAAATATTTGAGGATCTTGTTTGCTGTGCCAAGACATAGATTGTCTGGAAGTTGCAATTCTAAGGGAAAAAAAAAAAACAAACAGAACACCTTTTTTAGTAAAACATTTCACATCATTCTTTTTCAGTGTTTCTGGGTGTCCATTAGCTGACAAGACATTAAAATCTCTTATGGCTGCTAACTCTCAGGAGCTTAAGTAAGTATTGATTATAGTGCAATTATTGTTATTTATCTTCACTCAATATGTTCCCCACATTAATGCAGTTGTTCAATTGAAATGCTCTGAGTTGCATCAAACCTTTCTCTAAAATTTGAAGTGAATTGGTTTGCAAGCTTTTGAGTGAAATAGAGTTTACTTTTCTCCGCTTGCCTTTCTTCATTTTTGTATCCCTTTATTGCCGTTATTTAACCAGGACCTGGGAGAAATAATTATAAACACAAGGAATGATGCAGCTCTCACAGGATTTCTGAATCACAAAGAAATAGAAAATATCTAATGTGTAAGACAGATCTAGTGAATAACTCAGTTTGATCCAGTTAGAATAAATTTGAAATATTTAGTTAGAAATAAACATAATGAGACCAGAAATCCTGCAAATAATTTTTTATCATTCACTACCATGTACTAAGAGTTTAATGTCACTGAAACAGACATCAAGTCGCATTATTTTGTGCTGGCATAATTCTCACTATGAAATGTCACTTACAAAAGGACTGTGCAGTCTCTGCTATATAGACAGATGTATAGGGACATATGAATATTTCAAAAATCTGTAGTCAAGAGAGGCACTGGCAACCAGACATCTAGTTATTGAATTGGCTTTGTCAATAAGGATGTGGAGAAGAGGAAAGGGTAATTAGAGTTCTTTCATAGCTTTCTCTCTGCAACTTGTAAATTGGATCCCATAAGAGATGGCTTGGAAAAACTCATGAAAGCATGTAAAAAGGGCAGAGTCCCGTGACTGTCCTTTCTGTCCTTTAGGTTCATTCTTAGTCCAGATAGAAGAAAATGAAGTCTATTATGCCCTTCTAATGGCATTAATAGTAGGAATGGCTACGTTTAGGCTTAACTAGATGTTTTGTCACAGGTTAGCTTCTTCAGGTCAAATGTTAGTGGTCTCATCTTCTAATCCAACAATTTGAATTATAAACAAAATGCTGAGCTGATGGTAGTTACGGAGTTGAACCCACTGGAGATGCAGCAAAAGGGCAAAGAAAGAATATTTGTATAGGCAACTGCTCAAAGCAGTTCCAAAAGCCAGTAGGTAACCTGACACAATGGCACAATGATTCAGTTTTTCCATCTCGTGGTCTCAAAAATATGAAATTTAGGCTTAATTTGTTTAAAAAAGAGCAGCACAAGAAGCAAGGAGCTGAAAATGCTGACAAATTTGAAATCATTTGCTGAGTCATATATATTTGTCCCTGCTTTTGTTGGCTTTCTGCCATACATAGACACTCACACAAATATTTTGAATAGTTGCTCCTCATGCAGCCCTCCCTCCCGCCCCATATTCATGTGTGAATAAGGAAATTTGCATACCAATATGGTTATTTTTCCACTAAAGCTTCTAGAGTTTTGGTCATGCCATAAGGAAAGAGGAGCAACAGCATATGACTTAAATGACAAACTGCACACTGTACGCCATGTATAATAAGTGAGTTGTGAAAGACAAAGTCAAAGTTCATGAACATTTCACAGACAGAAATATGTTGCTTAACACACTTAGCATTTAATTTGAATTAACTAGTAAAAGAGCAAAAATCAAAATCTGTTCATAGACAATTTGCAAAATGAAAAAGGGCTAAATAAAATAATTTTCCACAAATATACTACCTTATTTTAGCTTCCAGCTAAAATTGTGCAGGTGAATTTTTAATCAAACCTCTGCCTTTGGTAAATGTTGTCTAAATGAAATCATCACCAAAACCTGCAGTCATGCCTGCTCTGGTATAATACAGCAATATCGATAGTTAATATTTTTGCTTTGTGAGCAGAGGGCATAAACTTTCATAGAATCAGGCCACAAAACCACCCTTATGTAGTTAGGCATGAATATGAAAAAAATCTGGTTTTTTTTGTGCAAATGTTATTCATGTTTAATTGCCAGAATCAAGATATGATTTTGGCTTTAATTATCAAACTCTAAGCCAGAAAAGATACAAGCCTTTCATGTGATCTACAGTTTGGAAATAAGGAAGATCTGTTCAGAATGTGGCCTTTTGAGTCAGATTCAAGATATTTTTTATCTGAGGATTCTTGCTTACACAGAACAATCTGAGGAAGTCAAATTAAAACATACTGGAGTTGATAATGACTCATAGGTTTTAAAGATATCAGGGAGAATTATGACTGACTATCCTATTTCACCTAAATGCCATATATTAATCCTTAAAGAATTTTAAAAGTGTACTTAAGAAAGATTATTACAGTTTAGAAACTTTAAAGAATGGCTAGTCCCATCTTTAGACAACTTATATCAGTGATTATTTGTCAATTTTAGGATAGACTTGCGGTTTTTCCAGATAGGTTTCACAGAACATGTTCATACTGATCCATATTCAATAGGCATTGTGCCATATTTCAGTAAACAGTTTTTGCAAGGGTTAGCTAAAAGTTCCTATCCAACCATCTCTGTGAGCTTTCTAGGCACTAGAAATAGCAGAAATGTTCCTAGAGCTTCAGCTCAGTGTATCAATTTTACTTGAAGCTGTAGTTCATTTACCTAAAGATAAAACAACCATCTTGGAGAAGAGAACAAAATAGCAGGTACCCAACATGTAGGTGTAAAAGTTTCAGTGGGAAATCATGGAGAAATTTGTTCTTGTACAATAAACTTGATGAATTGTAAAAGAATCTGTAACCTGTACCCACTTGAGTATCTTGAACTCCTGAGGCCTCTGGCCCTCCAGCCTAAATCTAATTTTCATGGCTCTGCACAGGAATCCAAAACGGAGAATGACTCCCTAAGCTGAGGCGCCAGTCCAAACTCATCAGCCAGTTAAAAGCTGATGGAGATCCACAGTACTACTGACTGTGTAAAGAGATACATCATGAGTGTATCTTATATTGTGGAATTGCAAAATCCATACAAAGATATCACTGATATTGTGAAAATTAAATCCAATGATCAAGCTTAGGAGGTTTTCTAGTGAAATTTCTTACTAATTTGTCAATAGCCCACCTGAAATACCATCTGATAATATCTCAGCCTCAAACATGCAGTGACCTCAAGAATGTCTTGGACTTTAATCTGATTGTGAAATCAAACTGTGGCCAGAAAGTATAAATACAAATGGGAATATTTAAATTTCTTTTTAAAGTCCATAACTTTCAGATTAATGATCTGAATGTCTCCCACAAAGAGCTCTTACTGAATTAAAATCCATGTCCAGTCCATGTGGATAGCTTGTCTATCTGTGATCATCTGATAAAACAAGTAGCCAAAATTAATACCCACAGTATTGGCAGGTGTTCTGAATTCCCTTGTGAGCATTCACACTCTCTAGACATCTGCCCTTGCTGCCTACTCCATATGACATTGTGCCTATTCCTTGTTCCACACTCAGGTCAATACTTAGCTCTACACAGTTGAGCGTATCTGGCATTCTGCAACCCACACCTCTACCTTTGCTGTCAGCATGAGGCACGGCGTTCTGTCAAAATATTTTGTTCAGAAAGTGTCATCATGAAATGTTTTGACATTACCTTTAAAAAGAAAGAATCTCCCCTTTCTTCAGTTGAAATTATTTGCTGAATTCTACTTGAATCAGTGAATAAATTTGGTCATGTCCAAAAGAAATCATATTTCTGACAAATAAATTGTTCAGAGAAAAACAGTTTTCAATATTCTGTGAAGAGATACACCTGCAAATTCAGATGTGATACTACAATGATATTTGTAGAAGCTTTCCATGGCAGCCTACCAATTACTTGATTAAACTACACATCACCTCAGGAAAGATTAAGTAACAACTGAGACCTTTAAGAGATTATTGAGCAATGCAAGTTTCCATTGCAGTTGGATGCAACGTTATTTGTTACTTCTCTTTCTGTAACTCTGATACTCTGTAAAAAATCAAAGCATTCAAAAGGCTCTTAGGGATGCTTAGCGTGAGAACTTGGTGCTGTGTAATACAGAAACTTATAATGATTGGCACAACTTTTTCTACTGCTTTATGCGCTAAAATGTGTTTCTCTTCTCTCAAAACCAAACCAGAAACACACACAAGAATAAAATAGCCTTAAATGAATTCCCATCCCCACAAAAAAACAAACAAACAAACAAAAAAACACCACCAAAATCTGGACCCATGAGATGGAAAGGAGCACACTATTCATGTACAACCAGCAAGAAAAAAAGCTCACTCTCCCCCATTATTGGCAAAACCACAGTAACAGGCAGGTTTGTCTCTTTTCATTGTACAGATGTTTTAGTATTAAACATTCATACTTGAAAGGGCTTGTTTGTTGCAGACACACAGAGAAACCCCTTAACTATGAGACATAAGCATAATCCAATTGTAGAGCTGAATGCCCAATTGAATCCAGCACTAGAAATATCTGGTCTTGTATGCTTACAGTGCTAGAATATACAAATTATCAAATTCAAATTCTGGCTATCATCTGTTGATGCCCAAAAGTGGAACTGCTTCTCTGTTTCCATTTCGCCTTCTGCAAATACTGGCAAAGTGCTTATTTATATCTGTACCTGAAAATAAAATATTAGAAGAATAACAAACACACAGCAGTAAATTTACAAATAGATCTATATCAAGCTGCTTTTCTCTCTCTCTCTCTCTCTCTGTGTGTGTGTGTAATGTTGATCTTCTACAAGGAAAAATGGCGCAAACAGAGTTATGAATTAATTAAATCAACATATCCTATGCAATGCATTTCACATTCAGAAAAAAAACCCAAAAAAAACCCCAGCAAGAACTAGTTTTAATTACTCAACAATAGCTCTACTGTTCTTTTTTCCACCCTAGACAAAACATAGAATGTAGGTGTTATTTACTGTGTCCCTTGAAGATGTATTTTGTAAACTCCTTGTATTATTCCATAGGTGTCCGACACCTGGCTGTGATGGCTCTGGCCACGTGACAGGGAACTATGCATCCCACAGAAGGTAAAAACCATGCCATCACACAAGGCTGCAGGGCTTTGGGTTCTTGGCAAGCAGCAGCAGGAAAAGGTGGCTTTTATTCTGTGTCCTTCTTTCAGCTTATCTGGTTGTCCTCGTGCCAGAAAAGGAGGTATCAAAGTGACTCCTACCAAGGAAGAAAAAGAGGACCCTGAACTTAAGTGAGTACAGATGCAGAGATCTGCAAGTAAAAAAAGCTGAGGGATTGGGGTGTCAAGGGGATGCCTCAGTTACTCTGAGCCCCATGAGGATATGACCTAGAGCTGGAGCTGAACCAACTATTTCTGCTTCTAGTGAAGATGGTAGAGTCAATCACCTTGAACAGTGAGGAAGGACTGATATATCTTCTTTCATTAGTCCAATTATTTTAAACAGTGCTATGAAAGTGCCACTTGATCGGAAAATTTGGCGAAATGAAGGAAAACAAATTATTTCTGCCTGTAGAGAAATCTTAACATGTCAGTTAATTAACTCGGTGACACCTTAAAAACATGTCCCAGAGAGCGTAAATATATGTCTCCTATCTTTCCTCTATAAGTAAAAATCTAACTTAAAATGAAAACTTGAAACTGAGTAGAAATTCACTATATGCTTGACTTGAATGTACATTCCATTAAAATCAGTAAATGATAACCGCCAAAATATAGCTATAAAGATTTAGTTGCTCACAGTGTTGTTCCTAATACTTGGTAATGGCATATGAGAGGCTGCATAAGACAAACACAACAGTGCAAAAAAATCTGAAATCTTTCTTTGAAAGTGTTTGCATGAAGTGTTACAAGTATGGGAACCCACCCTCTGTTTCGTGCCAAAAGCCAGGATATAGAGGAGAGAATGTTGACTTTCCATATACTTCTGGAAGTCTGATTTATTCACTGATAGAATTCGATTTTCTGTTAAAATACCATATAAATTGATGTTTTGGTGTCTTAGGATGTTTGTTTGTATTTTAAATTGCCTTATCTTAAAATCAGCCAAAATCCCATAGCTCAGCTTGATAAGAATTGGATGTCAGGTAGAGTGTGCTACCAGGGACCAAGTCTTAATCCATTAATGCAAAGTGGCATAGGCAGCTGTAATTATTTTTTTAGACTTAAGATTGTCTTCACCTGTTCTTTCCAATGAAAACAGGCGCTCTTTTGCTGTGTTTTTGTAGATGTCCAGTGGTAGGCTGTGATGGCCAAGGTCACATATCAGGTAAATACACTTCTCATCGCACTGCTTCTGGTTGTCCTTTGGCTGCCAAGAGACAGAAGGAGAGTCCCGTCAATGGGTCTTCACTATCCTGGAAACTGAACAAACAAGAGCTGCCACACTGTCCTTTGCCAGGCTGCAACGGGCTGGGTCATGTTAATAATGTTTTTGTCACCCACAGAAGGTATAACTTTGTGTTTTCTCTTTTTATTTTTCCTTAATATTCCACTGTTGAATTGTCAACATGTGAGGTTAGAGTCTAAGTAAATCCTGCTGTAGTCTTTTAAGTAACGACATAGTTTACATTGTAGTTGAAGTAATGTGGATCAGGATAACTTCCAGAGACTTGGGATCGACTTTTCACTGTTCTTCTATGTTCCCACTGCAGTGTGACTTGACATGGTCAGTTGGGATCAACTTTTCACTCTTCTATGTTCCCACTGCTGTGTGACTTGACATGGTCTTTTCTTCAGATTATTGCAGTTTCTATACTAGAGCTAGACAATTATGGAGTTGTATTTGTATATCTTTTCCAGAAAATGCAAGTATCTTTGTAATGTCACTAGAAAAGATCAAGCAAGAGCAATGACTGTTATTAATTTCACCTCTATCAGTGCAAAAATTACTTCCATAAACATTGTGTTTAAATAGTGAAAACCACATTTTAAAAAAAGAACAACAAAAAAACCCAAAACCTGCAGAACTCAAATGGACTAAAGAAGTTTGAAGTTTAAAATAATCTTACAAAGAAAACTATTCATACACAATAGGAATCACACATGCAACCAGTAACAGTAAATGTGATGTTTTTATATATTACTGTGAAAACACTAGCATAATTTGAATATGCTTAATCAATATTACTCAAAGAATCTGGCTATAGAATCTGAATTTATACCTGGCATAGTCTCTGTCTGCAATAGCAATTGAGTTTTTATTCCATACCTTCCTTTCTTTCTGTTTAACGCTCTGAACCATCTTCTCCAATACAAGAAATGTCAAGGCAATTTAAACAAATTCACTCAGAGTCCAGCATTACCCTAACTTTGTGATCTAAATCCTATGTTGAATTAAGGTCGATAGGACACTATTGTAAATGGAGTATAACTAAGCAAATAACATAATAGTATGTGAAGTGGTTGCAACTCATTCTACAGGTTATTTCTACCCTACATAAGGCTGAACCACACTCAAGATCATGTTAGTTAAAACAAAGTAGTAAATATAGCCTTGTGATATGGTATTCTTTCCTGAATACCATATACCATTACCAATACAATTTGAAACTGAGCAAGTAACCTATGGCTTTGAGGCATTCTTTCATTTAGTTTTCTGCTCTGGGCAGGGATGCAAAGCAACATTTTAAAACTAGAGAACTAGCATTTCTTTATTTTTTAGGTAAACCAATGTGAAGCTAACTTTAACCCACAAAAGTTGGGTTGTTTTGCGATTTTTTTTTCCCATGTGAAAACAACATATCTGTTAGGATTTTTTACTTTCATTTTTAAACACACACAAAAATCAACCATTTTCCTATGAAAGAAAATTTTCCTTCACTCTTTACTTGGCTACATCTAAATACAAATCCTTCTGCCATTTTTTCATCATATGAATTTTTCTTCTTGGTTATTTCTAAACATAGTAATATGAGACTGCAATTCATCTTAGCCCTTTAGTGGGCTATAAAAATTGCTTCAGATAATTACCAGCTGATGAAATTGTAAGCTTTGAAATAGCAAAATGTAATTTAATGTGAACAGTGGTTAAAAAACAAACTGAATATATAATAGAACCATTCAAAAAAGCTATTACAGTCTATAGGGTATATGCAGATTTATTATTGTATTGATCATTACTATGTATGAATAAAATGATAAAGTGGTTGTGCATCGTGGAAATCATCCCATTAACTAATTTTTTTAAAGGATAGTAAAGTTACTGTTTTAAAGCACCATACCCTCCTTCTTCTCTCAAGCACAAGCCCTCAATAAAACAGTAGAGAATTTTTATTTATAAGTGCTGGAACTTCAAGAGTTCTGTCAATACATCTTCACATAACTTAATACTAGCTGCCACTGCCATTTTGATTATTCTAAAATACGCTTAAAGTTGTTTACTTATAGGTTGAGATTTCTGTGCCAATTTTCAAGCTGGAATATACAGTTAAATGGTCGTTTATGAGTTCTGTCATTCCCTGAAGCTATGCTATAATGGACATACTGATATGACCTTAGGTACAGAGGGCTGTCCAAGTGCATGATAATATTGCCTGAAAGGATTGTTGCCATTTTCAAGTGGGTGCTAATGTTTTTTTTCCTATCTGTTTCAGCCTGTCTGGTTGTCCTCTGAATGCACAAGCCATAAAAAAGGGCAAAATTTCGGAAGAATTAATGACTATCAAGCTTAAAGCAAGTGGTGGTAAGGAGATTTGTAAAAGATGATGACATTTATTTAGATAGAAGGGCCCTGACTCCCATTTATACTTATGCCCCTTTATGCTATTCTGGCATTAATCCTCACTGCTTTCAGTTGTCTCTAGCAATAACAAATCTTGAATGACAAAAAATTCCGCATGAGACATTATAAAATTATTCTTATTTACATCATGATAACATCAAGGGTATGCTCACATCTTGTCTCAGAGCATTGCTTTTTTATTTGGAAATGTTTTCAATATTGTTATTACTAATAAATTATTAGCTACAGATGAGGACGACTTAGCTATCTGATAGATAAGGTAAGAAGGGATAAATAACGTGCAGAAATTGCATTCTGTCTCAAACTTGAATACTACATGGCTTAATGTTTTTGCAGGGAATTTAGTCTTTATGCCCCCAACTTGTAAGCAAAGCAGTTGCGTGATGTTGGGCAAACAAGTTTGCTTCCATGTGCTTACAGATATCCCCAGCTGGCACTCAGTCAACTCAGTACCGGGCTCTAAGTTTTAAAGCAGTGACAACAACAGTGATACAAACATCCAGGGAGATTTGGTATCAGTGTGATACTAAGCAGAAAGAGGAACATATATGGCCAGCAGCTGCTTAGTATTTTTCAGGCTTTCATTAAAGACCTAAAGACTTTTATTTGCTATCTAACTTGTGGAGATGTAAAAGTCTGCCTCCTTTTGCTGTTATTTAAATTTCACTATTTATCACATGTAACCCAAGCTGTGCCTCTTGATGTTATTCTGTATGGAGATTTGCCCCCACAGAACTTCTTGCAAGACCAGAAGCAGATATAGATGAGCTTATTAAAGAGCAATACAAGTGCAGATGTTATCCTGAAAAGGAAAGGTTGATGTTACATTTCTTTTAGAAAAAAACAAACAAAGAAAATTAAATACCCCTCAGGTTTTATGATACACTTTCTGGGCATTTTTTCTTTCTGTGCTCTTAAGCTTCTAGTTGCATTGGTTAAAAAGAATTGTGAAACACAAAGACTCAGAAAGCCCTTTCTGTGTTTCAGCTCATAAAGATGTTGTATAGCTAGGAAACAATTTTGACAGTAAAAGCAAATAAAGTGAAAATTTAAGGACCAAACATTTTATCAAAAGCTTATTGTCTTCATCTTGTTCACTAACAAGTAACACATACATATGGACACATTAAATATGGACATTTTAAACCTGATATTAGTATCTCCAACTATTTGCAGGTATTGAGGGTGATGAAGAAATCAGACATTTGGATGAGGAAATAAAAGAACTGAATGAATCCAATCTTAAAATTGAAGCTGACATGATGAAACTTCAAACCCAGGTATGATAATGATGTGAAAGTTTTACCTTTTCTTATGCTATATTTAAGATCAATAAATAAACTAAATGCCAAGTAAATGCTACCTTTAATCAGTTGCACTTAATCTTCTGTGCACTTGCTTTCCCATCACTCTATGGTGCATCAAAGTAGAGAAATCACACATGCTTTTCTGTCAAGTTTTTGTTTCTTTTTTTTTTCTGTATAGAAGTAAACAGATTCCTAGGCATTGTCTTAAAGATCCGGTGAAGGGCAAATTAAAGGCAGTTTGGAAGTAATGTTGGCAAGCACAAAATCTATGTTTACCAAACAAAGCATTCATGTGCTTTTATGAACAAACCTCTGTTGACCAAACTGTTGGGAAGCCCTTTAAGTTGACTTTTTGGGAGCATATCACCTCTTACCAGCACACTCTAACTCTTAATCAGGTTGACTTTGTTCTTATGTGTACCTAAGAAAATCTCCTTAGTTCAGTTCACTCACTGTCAGTTATTCAAATTGTTTGAATTTTGCCTCCAGGTAACACCTGGTGAACAATGGATGCTTTGGCTAATTTGTTTGGTGGGAGCTAGAGTAATTCTGCTCCATTCTTTTGTATACTGGAGAGACTGAATTTGCTTTAAGATGCTGATAGTGGTTCTATGAAGTGAGATGAGTACATTCACCTGGGAGTTCACCTGGGCAGAATGAGTAAAAGCAAAGGCAAAAGCTTTCTCCCTATTTTAGGAGCAAGTGTTTAAGGGAAAAGTTCTTAAATGAGATCTGCGAACTGAGTATAAATCCAAACAACCTGTATCTAAACCTCTCTGTATCTGTACCACACTGTAATGTATAGTGTTGATTTTGTAGTGTTTGGGTTTTTGTGCTGGTTTTGTAATGCCCACCACTTGTGTGGTCTAAATTGCAGTGAATTTTATGGCACCTATGCTGGATCTAAGTGATCTAGCTTCATACTGCCAAGGTTGTGGGGATATCCATCATAAATTGCATTGCAATAACTGCAGTTGGGATTATAGTGGTCGTCAGTGTTTCAGGACACTTCTTTTTTTAGTTCTCTCTGGTGATTGCTGTGCTACTCACACAGAGATTGCCCAATTTATGCAGTCAGATTTCTTCTCCTTGAATTTACTCTCTGGTGGACACAGTCTGATCAGCAAAGCCCAAACTGAACTACAGCTGAAGAAAAAGGGCCCTTCCATGGCTTGCTCTGTCTCCTTTTCATCTAAGCTTGGCCAGGTAATAGGCTGCTGTAAGCACTCTCCAGACGAGAGGCTGTAGCAGATAGCAGGCAGGCAAAAAAGGCGTCCTCTCCCTGGGAACAGTTTTGATGTGTGTCGGTGGGGTGTCTGAGGAAGGGGAGTAAAGCTGCCACAAGAAGAGAGGTTCCAGTGCAGAGATGTGCATTCTAATGAGGAGAGGGTGGGCTTTACAGAGGAAGATGTGACTGCATCTCTCTCTGTCTTGCAGAGCTATGGTCAGGCACAGGGCTGGCAGATGTTGGGTTCTGCCATGCCTCACTATGCAATGTGGGGTGAGGAGCTGGCTAGCAGGGAACAAGGCCTATTGCTGCGTTCAGTTTTTCAGCACTACTTTTGACATATAAGTCTTTAGAGCTAAGTATATTCCCTGCTCTATCACAGGATAAATATACCATTTTGCTACCTTGGATGCTTTCCCCTGCTCTTTCCAACCCCTTTGTTTCCAATTCTGTTAGTCAGAGATCCTCTTTACAGTGATTGTTGTGCATTCACCCTCTCAGTTTCCTTTCCTCTATTTTTCTGTTATTGTTTCTAGCACCAGCCCTGCCACTAATCTCAGCCATTCCACAGCTCTACCCTCCACCCAGGAGCAGGGCAGGAAAGTGACACAATAGCTAAAACCCATGCTCTTGTTATTGTGGTAGATCAGCAGGGATGCTGTAAGAGCAATGTAAACATCAGCCTCCTTTCTCCTTCCCTCCGCCAGCGCCAGCATTGCAGCCACATTCTCCATCCCAACTCCACAATGACCTTCTCCTCTAAGCTCAGTTCTGCTGCATGGTACCCTGCGGTGCCTCACTGATACAAGATTTCTCCATGAACCAGCAGAAAAGTCCATCAGTTCAGCTCAAATACAACCTCTTATTTGCTCTGAATATTCTGTGGAGAAAGTCTATCCTAAAAAAACCCATACCTGAATTTCAGATCTATCATTGCCACTCTTATGATAACATGACTGATCAAATCCCAGTTACAATGCTGCCAAGGGTCTATCTGTTTATGTGTTTGTGCCTGTCTGTGTCTTTTAGATCACATCTATGGAGAGCAATTTGAAAACAATAGAGGAAGAGAACAAACTCATAGAGCAGAACAACGAGAGCCTGTTGAAAGAGTTAGCTGGCTTAAGCCAAGCCCTCATCTCCAGCCTTGCTGACATTCAGCTTCCACAGATGGTAAGGCCACAGTCAGCAGCTTCTCACCTTCTCAGAGAATGTTTTGCCAGCAGTTGAAGCAGATGAGCAAGCTCAGGGACCAGTAGGAGCATTGAAGCTGCATTAGCAGAGAGTTCTTCTAGTCTAATTTATTTTGCAGAGATGTCAGATCATGAAATCTGTGTGAGAATAGGTATACTTGCTTCAAGGACTGAGTCAGCCCTGGTATGTCTGCCCTGTACTGCATTGTGTAGGATAGGCTTTTCTCCTGTCCCTTGCTACCTGAATATCCACCCTACATAAAGAATGAAAACTTCGCTCCAAGAATCCTTGTTTAATCTTTCCTTCTAGATAAAAAAATCTAACGTAATACATATGACTTTTCTGCTGCCCACAAAGCTTCACCTTCTCAAAATCTCCGTGTCCTTGGTGTCTTACTTCCAAACATAGGCCAAATCCACAAAGTTAGTTAAGTCTCCAGAGTTATAGTCCCTTTTTCCAACCTCAAGAGAGTGGTTGGGAAATTAGACAAGAACAGTTATAGGGAAGTTAGCCAAAATCTCAAAGCCAAATTGAACACAGTTGAAAAGCAAATTACACTGAAGACAATATCTCCAACCCCTTTTGCTGTTTGGAGGGTGCATGATTTATGCAACTCCCTTCATTTCTACACCACCTCCATTAATTTGGATTGCTGCCCTGATTATGACTTCTCCCCAGTTGCAATATCACTGCTTTTCCGTGCTTTGGGGTGGGTGTTTGGGGTGGATTTTTTTTGCCTTCATTTTCTCTTCTACAATTATAATCTGTTTTGTCTCTATTTAGGGGCCAATCAGCGAGCAGAATTTTGAAGCATATGTAAATACACTCACAGACATGTACAGCAATCTGGAACGGGACTATTCCCCCGAATGCAAAGCTCTGCTGGAAAGTATCAAACAGGCAGTGAAGGGCATCCATGTGTAGGATGTGAAAGCTGCTGGGCAACAGAAATTACTTAACAGCAGTAAACTCCAGATGGATCTGTTAGGAGTTCATGTACTGCTAAGGGGTGTAGGTTGCCATGCTGCATTTACAATTGCAACATTGCACTAATTTTTTTCCCAGCTGACATTAAAAAGAAAAAAAAGAATAAAACCACAACAGACTATTTGTATTAACAGCAATGCACTCTGTTAGTATATTGTATTTATTTCAGTATAATTACTTTTTTTTTCTTCTTTTGCACTCAGTTTTTGTAAAGTGAATGTAAAAAGTGTGTGTGACTATTTTTTATATTTTTTATTTATTTCTAATCAAAGAGTTGTTTTTTTGATCTTTTAACAGCATTTTTGCGGCCTGCCATATTTTTACAAATGCATTTATTAATTTATTTTCCAATGGGATTTTAAATAGACTAAAAAGTTATACTGTAAATTAAATAACTTGCTGGGTTTGTACAGGAAGAAAACAAAACAAAACAAAAAAACAAAACAAAAACCTATGAAAGTAACAAATGACTGAACCGTGGTTCTAGTTTTATTTTCCTCACATCCTGCTTTTTTATAATGGCTTTGTATCAGAAATGAGTTTGTGGAAACATGAGATGCGAAGATGCATGGGATGAGAAGATATTTGGTGCCCACTAGTGGGAACCTGGGCTCTTAAAAGCACAGTATGCTGGAAAACAGTGTGTTAAAGAACACGTTAGCAATAATGAAATATAGCAATCAGCAGAGCACTTGACTTGGCTGTGTGATTTAGCCTATGCGAATGGGTATTTAAAACATTTCAAGAGAACTTCAGATTTATTTTACCACTGCAGTTGTTGGGTTTTTTTGGTGTTTTTTTTTTTTTTTTCTTTCAGAGTTAGCTCATGGAAGGAAATTACAATTATCTCTGAACAAGGATAATTTGATAGGACTGGTACTTTTTACAATATGAGACGTTGAGGTTTTAACCAAGTGACCAGTATCGCTATGGATTTGGATTTGAAAAATGCAAACACATCCCAAGCCGAAGGGTTTGTAAATAACAAATCAAACACATCTCCCCTGAAATGGCATTTAATACTGGTTTGAACTTAACGGCAGCTGAGAAGGCAGCGGTCTGGAGAGGAATAATACCACTCCAGTGCAACGGTGGTTGCTCTTCTCTTTGAACGAATGGTAGCAACGCCGTGACTGGTTTCTCCCATCCTTCTTCACTAAGATGAGGCTGATACTGACTGTTATCAGCTTTTCGGTAGGGTATCAAGTGCTACAGAGTGCACAGAGAGGTGTGGACAGCTGAGCACTTGGCGAAGGTGCCGGCGTGCTCCTCGGTATCTGATTAGCCTGGGTGTGGAACTTCTGAATCATCAGAAAGCAGCGGTTGCTATAACAGAGGCAATGTCTGTTTCAGGGATTGTAAGTAATTAAGCATTGTTTCAAAAGTTTTTTTAATATTTATTTTTTTTAAGAAAAAAGGTATAAACAACCAGCTAAACTGCCTTTTTTGTATGCACACACACCTCATGTGCATATGTGCCTCAGTGTAAATGTATACATGGATCTAGCGTGTGTTTAATTTTCCTGTGCTATAATGAAAGTGTTTATTTTTATTAGCCTCATTTATATTTAGATTGAATATGATGGCATTCACAGGCTTGACATATACGATTATATTATTACTGTTCCTGCACAAAAAGTACTATTCAAAAGTGATTCAACTCTCATGCACTGTGGTCACTGTTCTGCATTAGGTGGGGCTTGCTTTTTGTTTGAGAGTTGATTCAACTCTCCAATCTTAGTTTAGACAGGGGAAAATGTATGTTCTTAGGGACTGTGTTTATTTTTAAATCGATTTTTCAAAAGCTACCATACGTGCTGTCTAATATAAATAGGACACCAAACAAAAAAATTTGCTATTAAAGTTATTGTTCTTGCTAAAAAAGCGGAAAGCGAACATTTGTTATGCTTGTTAAATGCATACAAAAGGAGTTCACTCATTACAAAGACTAAAATTTAATTTACTAAATATTTTAACAAATTTGTTATATATTTTATTTAAGTAAAAATAAATCTCTTACTGACCTATGTATTTATTATTATGATTTCCTATGGCTTCAGGTTAATTTATCTGTGTTTGGTTGTTTGCTCAGGATGTTCCGTGAAGTATGTTTGTATTTATTTGCCTCCTTTGTACTTGATGTGTTTTGTAATGTGCACTGATTTTTTTTTTTTGTTTTCTTTTTTTTGTGTTTAAATGCATTGATGAGCTATTCTGTAAATTAGACCTTTTGTAAAGAGCAATGATGTATGCATTTTTAATTTGGAGTAGTTTGTATACTGTTTCTTCATACAATTAATATTTCTTACATCAAAACAACAAAATTGTGTTCTGTGCTGTACATTTGGTGTATGGTAGGAAATAAAATTGATAATGAAATACTGCAGAAAGTTTGTTGGTTTTTTTTGGCCTCTAGTTGTTAACTTGTATTATACTTTCTTAACTGCACTTGGCACTATATAATGTGTCAGATGTTTTATTTTCTTTGTGTACAAAACGTGTCATCCCTGTAAGTAAATTTCTGGTATACATACCTTAATTAGTGTTTTAGTTTGTCAATTTGAAATCAGAAAAAATGGAACTGCTTAAGAGGTCCTTTTCACTTCTGAAGGGCAAAAAAGAAACACAACAAGATCATAATCGCTGCATTATTTAATGCAGTCGTTTCTTGGCAGTTGTAGACTTCATTTATACTGATAAAGTATGGGATTTGTGCTGACCTTTAACAGCTGCTAAATTATGTTTAAACATAAAAGCCATTGTAAAGTTTCCACTAATTCGGAACCGCCCACTGTTCCAGTTCAATTTTCTGCTAAGATTTGCAGTGCATAGACATTGTACAAATAAAAATCTGCTGATTTTAGAAAGACAATATTTTCAGTATCTAATGGGCTTTCTTTTTTCTCTGCCTGTTGTAATAAAAACAGTTGAGTTTTACTTAGGATGCACGCTAATTGCTTCAGGAGCATTTCTTGTCTCAGATTCCAACTTCACATGAATAGATCAAGAATAACTTTCATTTAGAAAATAAGGTAAATTTAAAGCCCATAAAGTAGTTGGTAAGTATTTATTTGAATAGACATAGTTAGATAAACCAAAATGACAGTAGAAAAGCTGATCTGTCCCCACAAATCTTGCCAAGTTTGGAGCTGTAGAGGCAGAAAAGGTCTGGGATCAAGACAGACCTGTCCTGGGGACCTCTGCTTCCCTGGGGTTCACCCTAGGACACTTATCCAAGGACAGCATGAAACAGTTCTTAAGTAATTAATAGCTACTTAAATAGTATGTCTTAATTAATATGAAATAATATTTTTTCAAGGTCCTTTAAAATTACTGTTTTGCTGTAGACCTTCAGATCAGCAGATATAATAATGAGACAGACTTTTGTCACACATCACAGATGAAGCAGAAATAGATCTCATTTAGCAATATGCCTTAATTCTGAATAGGTGAAGACTATGGCAAACATTTTAATTTTGTCTGACTACTTAAATTCAAATTACAAATTTAGAAGGCCTTATTGTCAGAGAGACAGCTCCCCATAGCTCACTTTTTAAAGATCTATATTAATTCTGATCATCTGCTCTTTATAAGATTGGGGGAGAGCAGTGTTATGAGGATGTTAGGCTCCACATACACCTAAGAAAACAATGCTATATTCTCAAATGTTTCCAGTAATGTGAGACAGGGCTTATGAATGAATAAACACACTTCCTAGTGGATTTTGATAGGAAATATGACATCCATGTCCAACTGATTAAATTGTTATTCTCTAAAGGCTCTTCCTTCTTGCATTTATCTTTAGGCAACTCTGATAAAGTTTATTTCAGTGTTATGGTCTTCTTCCACTTAAAAAGAATAGTTTAAACAGTTAAGCCATATTCATTGCTAACATAAGTCAGACATGAGGAAGCAACAACAAAAAATGTGCTTCAAATAACCTTCCCAACCATTTCCATCTTCTGAAGTTTCTATTTTTAATAATTTTTCTCTATCTATGCCTTTAAAAGGGGAAAAAGTGCTTAATTCAGTTAAAAAAAGTATATAAATTCCATTGATTGAATTTACTTGAATACAATTGAAGCTTTAAATATCAAAGAGAGGGAAAGGGCAAAAACAATCAACATTTGCTGTCCTGCCAGCTCAGGAAGTCTATCCCATCTCTTGAATCCTGACAGGTTTTTGAGTATATGCTGTGGAAAAGAGATTCTATTTTCTACCGCAATCTTATTTCTATGTACTAATTAAGCACCTCTTCTGCTGGCTTAGTGTATCTGTTTAATTGTATCATAGCTTCTCCACTCAATGCTTCTTCATCCTATTCATACTGTACATTTTTTTTAATAAGTCACAGTATTTCTTGACAGGAATTTGATACCATGCAACAACTCAGTTATGACAGAAGCCATTCCCTTCATTTCCTCCCATATTCCTTTTTGTGCTATACATTCTACCTGTGTTGCCATTTATGCTATGCTTAAAGTTTATGCAGCTGTGTCACTTGACACTGCTAGCAGATCTGCATCAAAGGCTTTTGTTCATCTCACTCAGGATACTGTGGGATGACAGAGCTCCATTTATCTTTTGTGTAATGTAGGACAGTGACCTAGTTTCAGTACCTTTCCATGTCTCATTGTGGCTTGGTTTTCTTCTATATCTTTTGCTCCAGTAAGTCTTAGACAGCCAAGCTTACACATAATTTCATCAAGGATTACTCTGATTTCCTGTCTAATATGATGGTACAAATTGCTCCAATTGCATTTCATCCTTAATTTTCAGTTATGTGATAAAAATTACTGCTTAGGTTGCTGTTATCTGCTCCTGAAATTGTTACTGCACAAGATTTTTTCTAAACCAGCTTTTGGTGTTTAGCACCACATTTTGGTGCCCAGATTCATGTCCCTGAAGAGCCCTCATTTTTAGAAGATAAATGTACAGCTATTTTTGCCAAGCCAGACCTTCTCAAAATTCCATTCTCTGGCCAAACCAAATGACTAGCTCCTAAGTTTTCATGTTATTATATCATGTAATTGTTTTGTGTGTGTGTGTGTGTGTGTGTGTGTGTGTGTGTGTGTATGTCTCTCTCTTGTGAACACCTATTTACATCTACAGTGCACCACAAAATTCCAGGTGGGTACTTTTTCTCATCCCAGGCATTGAGGAATAAATCATCATTGATGTTATCACTATCCTAATTCGGACCCTTGCCAAATTCCTCTTTTACTCTCTGTGCCCATCTTTTCTAAGGTTCCAATGGAAAATTTTAAAAAAGGAGAAAAAACAAAGGACTGAATCTCATTCTTTATTTAGCTGAAGTTATCATCTGCCCAAACAATTCCCTGCCATGGCTACTGAGCTGTAGCTTAAAGTATGTGTTCTGCAATCTTCTTTACAATCATATGTAGCATCTCATGGACACCCCTTGCTTTCTTCTGACACAATAAGCAAAATCTGGATTAGAAGCCAGA
The DNA here is from genome assembly GCA_013401255.1 of Urocolius indicus. Taxonomy (NCBI): domain Eukaryota; kingdom Metazoa; phylum Chordata; class Aves; order Coliiformes; family Coliidae; genus Urocolius; species Urocolius indicus. The sequence continues at coordinate 139,214 of WBNH01010040.1, forward strand.
ATCTATGCTGATTTCAATTTTATTGGAATGAAATTCATTTGATCCTCTAGAAGCAGGATGAGCTTAGTTCCCTTTGGAGGGAATTACCTAGAACTGGGAGACAGAGTAAATTTCTTTAATCCTGATAACTGGTAAAAAAATATTTCAGGGAAGGAATGAAGGTTTTAAAAAGGTCAGAAAAATCTACCAGAAAAAAAGTGCATAAATACAATTCCTTCAGAGAAAAATGCAGTGCCATCTCTGTAAACTAAAGAGCTGAGCTATTTGCACAGTGTGTGTGGCAGAGACACCACACATAGGTACTGAAGGCTGTGAAGGGACATCTTTTGTGTTTTCCAGATTGCGGGAGACAAAAGACCACCTTAGGAAATCTAGCTTTAAGACCAACTCCACCTTTTGGGTAGCTGTGGGCAAGACACTTAATTAATGTGCTCTGAAGTGTTTTAAGAATGAGTTACACCAGTCTTACACAGGAGCGTGCAGTACACACATGCATATATAGTAAGGTAGAAAGAGACAGAGCACACATGTAAGAGCATATAGTAGCTATTAATATGTGACTGGCAGTATGCTATCAATTTCACGGCAGTCATTGCTGTGTTTGATGAGAGATATCTGCACTGTATATTAAATGACTTGATAGCAGTCATTATAACTCTGATACAATCATTTCATCTCCTGTGTTTTAGAGGTGCTGCATGGTACCAGCCAAAGCATTTAGATGTGCTGTCTCTAGTTTAGTTCTTCTGCCTGACAGAATTGGCTCTGCTCTGTACACCACAGTTTCACTAGAAATCCCCACATTTCCTACTTAAAATGCGATCAGCTCTTCCCCGCCCCCCCCAAGGCATTTTTGCGGTCCTCGTTTTATTCCTACACTTCTTACAGTGTTTCCCTTGAAGATATCTTTCAGTGCTGCTACTCAGTTCAAAACTACATTTTCAAAATGCAGAAGCTAAATTTCAAAATAACAGAAGCAAGGGCTATAGAAGTAGAAGCATTTATACTGAGATAATGGAGCTCTTATGGATTTTGTGAAAAATCAGCTGATTGCTATGAGAGCAAAATTATGATTCACTGTAAGAGGGAAGAGGAGGGAGGCTCAGCTGTTACAGATTCTGTTTGGCAACGGCCAGCTCTGATCAGTGCGATGTACAGCCCAGACTAGCAGCAAGTGTTAGTGCAAGGCTGGCCAGAGAACTGCACTCTTGAGCATGGTGCAGTGTCAAAGGACATAAATGGTGCAAGTCTTACTTGTGAGTATAAATATTTGAGCAAGGAAGCAGGTAGGCAAGCAGGAAGTAAAACTCCAGTTGTTTATATAGTGACAGTGGTGGAGTCAGGGGCACAGGCCAGAAGTCCACAGGTGTCTATTGGGCATCAGGCTACATCAGCCCGGCCGAGTGCAGAAAAGGTCTGTTTTCCAAATGTGAGCCTTTTCCCATTTTGTCAAACTAATTACTCTCTCCAGCTTGCATCGTGAGTGGTGTTGCAAACCCTTCTTCCAAGGGAAGCATGTACTACCTCTGAGCTCTGATTCGCCCTGAGATGGGTTCTTGTCTGCAAGAATGAAGGTGAATATTTCTCACATCACCTGCTAGTCAGGCAAAGCCTTGCTGCGGAAACTCCCCAGTGCCGCAAAACTCCAACAGCTTGTGCCTGTTTTCTCAGGCTGAGATTTCGTGAGCGTGCCTGGTGGTGACGGAGGAAGCAAAGTGCTTGTTACATGTCTTTTCTTCTCTCACCACGTCCCCAGGTGCTGCAGTTCCCAGCCAGGTAGCAGCCACCCAGCTGTGCTTCCTGATTTTTCTCCCCTCCCTACCCAGGCCAGGCTGGAGGCAACTCCTGTTTATTTCTTTTTCCTGCAAGAGGCTTAAATCTCCTTTCACCATCTTGGGAGCATAGCATGACTGCAGCCATCGCTGGCTGGCCTAGTTGCTGCCATTCATGATGCCCTTTTTATTACCAGATTAGAGGACATTGTCTTGATGCGTATGAGGCCTTTCAGATAAGGCCCTGTACAAGTTCCAGCAGGTTCCAAATACAACAGCGCGGCTTTCACATCCAGCCTACGGGATCAGAGTTTATTTCCCCAATGCAGACAGCTTTGCACTGCCTTCCTGTTAATTAAAGTATTGATTACAATACCACACTGTTTACATGCAAGATTTTGCATGGTCTTGGCCATTCACATGCAAATGAACTTGTAAGCCTTTCTGTGCCCTAAAATCTGCTGATGTCAGTCTTCCAATTCTAACTCCACGTTATAGGACATGTGGCTTTCTATAGCTAAGCTTTGATGCCCCCAAGTCATATTATCTCAATTCTGAGGTTCATTATGATAAATCTTACACTCGTTTTAAATCAAAAACTTTAATTGTACCATACTTATTCAGCTTAGGTTTTGGCTCCTGAAGGCAGCAGTTTTAATTGCATCATTTGTATAGTAGTCCAATATGTTTTGGTGTGAAAAGTGCATTATCACGTTTAATTTTTGCATTATTTTTCCCATATGTTTTAGTTACACTAAAACTTCAGATGGGAAGTGATGAGGCTTTCCCACTGCTCTCTCATTCTCTCTTCAATGTTTTTTAATGAGCTAAGACCACAGTATTTTCTTTTGTTCTCATCAGTTGAGGTTTTAGGGAGCTGTTTATTTGTAGGGTAATTCTCGTATTTATGTAGAGCAAGGCATTAGACATTTTTATCCTCTACTTATTAACAAGCCAGATGGTACCGGCTGCTACCCACACAATTCCAATTATCAGATGGCAAACTGAAATATATGTGGGGCAAATGAGAAGATGTATATTAAAGAAGCATCGTGGAGAATTGGCTTCTCAGAGATGTTGATTCACAAAGGGGTACTAGCAATTAGGGTGTGACAGCCTGCTTCTGAACCTGCAGCATTGACCTGGGGGTACAAGCGTTCAGATTCCAAATTTTTAGTACTATCTCTCTCTTTCCCCTACAGCATGAATACTTGTCTTTGAAATCTGATTCTGGGCTTTCATCCTTTAGATTTCTTGTCCACTTCAAAATGATATGTAATATCAAAGCCAGTAAGTTAAGGTATCCCAGAAAGATGCAGAAGACATGAAAATTAACATGAAGTTTGTGCATCACCTTTCCCAATATGCCTTCATGCATCTCTGGCCATGCATCTCGGTTACACAGGAATAGCTCTAACGCTGGATAGGATCCAGCAAAGTATTGCTATTCTAGATCTAAAACTGACCAAGAAATTAAAATTTACACATGGGTTTTTGCTTAGGGGCAACTTTCAGCTTCAGGTTTGAACATAAGGAGGTCTAGTTACACTTACTATGGTTGACTTCATGGTCTTTTAAGAAGAACTTTTGTAAATTCAGAATTTAGACACTATCCTATAGGGATGCACCCTACATCAAGTACACATGCTAGAAATAAATAATGAGTGTTGCAATGAAATGTTTTATAAATTTGGGTGTTTTTTTTCCTGGCCAAAAGACACAATTTATACAGGAAATATTTTGAGGTAATACCTGTGTTCTCATGCTTCCTTTATTTTGATGTAGAGGTCATATAAGTGAGTTAGATGGGAAGACGGTGAGTTATTTTTTGTGTAACATTTCTATTCCTTTTCCCCACTGGCTCAAGCTGAAAGCGCTTACACAAATCAATCTCTGGAGAAACTGATGTCCTCAGGTCAGATCAGCTAAAGGAAAAAAGTTATTTAAGCTGAAGTAATGGGTTCCTAGTCATAGGGGCTTTTGTAGTTCATAGAGGATACTAGGAGGTTAATCATCTATGGGAGTGGATTTTGTAAACGTAATGTGAAGCACTTCATATTATCTCTAGTTTCTGTTTATAGTATCCAATAAAGAGAACACCTCTTCGAACAGCTGCTCTCAGGATGCCAGGGAAAAGGTACTCTCCTTGCAGCTGTTCACTGCTCCAGCACTTACAAACTACAAATCTTGGGGAAGTCTCTAAACAGGATAAGTCTCAAAAACAAATCTGCATGCTTTACACATCATTTACATTTCAAAGAGTTTACTACATATAAATGGTACAAATGTGCAAATTCTCACACCTATTCACTATTCCTAAGTGGATGATTCATGCAGGCATTTGTCTGCCATTTGGTTACACAAGTGCATTTATCTGTAACTGTGAAGAACCTGGTGTTTTTTCTGTCTCGCCTTCAAATGGGAGAACTAATAATTTTCTTCACATCTTACTGTTAGAAGTAGACTTGAGCAAGATCTGCAGTGGTCTCTTGAGGGTTCTCAATAAGATCCTAGGTGTAAATCAGTGACACGGCTGTTCACAAAGTCTCAGGGAGTTCACACTGAACTTTTGTAACTGGCTTACCAGTTGCAGAAAAAAAAAAAAAACAAACAAACCCCAAACCCAAACCATTGTCCAGTGCTTGTTCAAAAATTTCTCATTCCAGTGAAAATGTCCATTGCCTACTTTGTGTTACTGGTGTTCCTCAAAAAGGTTAGTCAAAGTAGAAAGATTCAAAGCTCCAAGGGGCAACTGTGTTCTCTCCCATTCTTCACAATTGTCACAGATGCTTATTTTTTTGCATCAGTTCTTTAAAGTCCACAAGGCCACAGCTTGATTTAATTTCTCAAAATAAGAAAGCTAACAGTGGATCAGATGCTTGAAGATCACTGACATCCAAATTATTGTCAGGTCTGGATTGCAAAGAAGTGATTCAATAGCTGAACATCTGTGTACTCACTCACGTAGAGTTGCTGTTTCACCCACAAGCAGCTGTGGAATAGACAGGCAAAATTCTCTACATGGTGATAATTACAGTGTGCATTACAAAGGAGGCATAGTCATAAGAGCATGCAATCAGTTTGGGTTTCTATAACTTTGGAACAGGGCAACACTACTAGATCCAAGGCTTATATACATAAGATAGGTTTCTCAGCCAAAGTAGAGGAGCATTTAGTCAGATCTGAACAAAATTAAGAAATTTACTTACTGATGCAGAAACTTTTTTCCAGTCTCAGTTTTGCTTCTATAGAAGCAATGGTTAAGAACTACCTCAGGCACCCAACTCTTCCAGAGACTGAAACATGATTGATTCTCTATGGATTTGCAACTTGCTTTAATACGCTTTTATTGCTCGCTACATGTGCCATTATATTATCATTACTCACCAGCAGGTTGGTGGTGACAGCTGAGTATCCTTATCAGACATCACGATCTTTTCACTCTTATTTTATGCTCTCTCAGCCTGTCGGTCACACCTTTATATCAACACTATTACAGCCAGGACAAAATAAACAAAATCCAAAACAAAAGAAAAAATAAATTAAAAGCTTACAATGAAATCATTCTCTCACCCAAGGCAAGCAGCTATGCACCACAGAAAGCCTATGAAGTAAAGCTTAAATGAGATAAAATGGGATTTAATTAATGCATAAGCCCTGTGTGTACAGGACTGCCTTCCTCCTACATTCTGGATCTATGAGCCCAACTTTCTTTTCCATTGCTAGGAGCTGAAAGTTATTCAAGTATGAAACAGTGCCTTCCTCGGGTTAATTCTGACACTTTGAATTTCTTTGTTTGAAGGTTCGCATGTGAATATGAGTGTGCTAGTGTCACATTTTGGAGATCACTGGCCACATAGCCAGAAAGAACAGTCTCACTCCAAGTAAACAGAGCAGACTGGACTATGGCAGGAGTAGATGTATCATAAAACATAAAAACCTTATCAAAGTATAAGGAGGCTAAACTATTCAATCCTGCATCTTATTGTAAAATGGCTGTATTCTATTATCACAGGGATTCCTGGTACAGTAAAGACTACTCAGTAAATTCATTTTCTAAGCAGTAGTTTGGTTCATCTGTTTACATGACATTTGTAGTGAAGAGAATAGAAATCAAGTTACTAGTGTTTTTTTTGTTCTTTTTTTTTTACCATCCACAAGTCTTAGTTTTGCATCTGAAACACCCAGTAACTGTATTTTATTCACTATTCAAAGAGATTGCAAAAATTCACTATTTTTTTCTCTGAGGGAAGGTACTTGTCACAAAAACATTTATGAGGAAAAAAAAGCCCTGATAAGTCACTCTGTAAAAGCCAACCAGCTGTAAAGGTTTTGCTTGTTTCCTTAATGGGTAGCTGTGTAAAAGCATTATTTGGACGGAACAATCGCCAATCTAGGATTGTGGCATTACTTGATATGCACAGAAGGAAAATAAGGAAACAGTTTTCATTTAAGGTAAAAAAAAATAGCATTTAAAGGGAAACCCACTGAAGAGGGAAAGGGAGTGAGCTGAAGAGTAGTAACAGGATCAGGCAGAAGATGTAGGCTGGGCAGGGATTAAGGAGAACTGGTCCTTCCTGAGGCAAAACACAATTTTCTGACATACCTGGCAAAATGGTGAGCTTAAAGCATAAAATATCCAACATTGATGGTGTTGTGGGCCCTCTCACCAGGAAAATCCTGTGGGGTGGGTACAGATAGCCTCGGGCTCCTGGGATAGGCAGGATGGGTTTGCTGGCACAGGCACAGACCTGCGGCATCCAGGTTCAGCCTGGCTGGCAACCCTCTTGCTTAAAGCCTGCAACGAAGCCTTGGTCCATCGTTACCAATGCACATGGATGTGTCTTTGAGTGTCACTTGAGATTCTTATGGCAGCTGTCCCCAGGGCTCCAGGGGGCTTGCAGCAATTTGTACTAGCTGAGATTCATCCCTGGGTGCTTTAAATCCCACAACAGATAACAGAAATTCATCAGGACACTTAAATGTGCTGGTGTGAGTTGAACACGATTGTTCTGCTGACCTCAACTGTGCTATTCACATGTGTACAGCAAGGTGTGAGCTCAAGTATGTTGCTGAATCAGCTCTTGTGTGTGTAGTAAAATATAACAGTGATTTCTGCAATCAAGGCAAGTGCCAAGCTCTGGTACATCCCTGCCTGGAGTCAAGATGTTAGACCATTGCTGCAGTGTTTAGTAGCTGGCATTGCAGCTCCCTTTCCCAGGCCTGCTGAAGATGAGCAGGAAGCAACCACACAAATTGGCTCATGCCGCTTCTTTAATAATTCATGTATTTTTGCTCTCTTCTATAGTTAATGAACCTCCCCCACTCTCACCCTCATTCTCTCTCCCTCTCCCATTCAGTCAGTTTGTTGTGGTTTCATGTATCTAATCCATCTGTCACTCGATTATAGCTATCGAGCACCTGTTACGGATTTCTAGAGTTTCATTCAAGCTGTTGACAAGTTATTCACAAATTGGCCCTTGTCACACTGTCATCGTGTGAAGTGCACTTTAGTGAATTCTTTTGGGTACACAAAATAATGAACAGAAGACAGCAAGGCTTATGAATTAAGCAGTTTCATGTCCAAAATATTTAAAGAACCGTTAACAGATTGGAAGTTTCTTGTTGGCGATATATTTTTTAAGCCCTTTTCTTAAAATATTTTGTCTTCTCCATCCAGACCTTTTTGCATGAATAATCACAACACAACTTGCTTGAGTTGTCAGGGCAAGCTCTGTTGACAATGACGCCTTATTTTATACAGCCTATGTTGCAGCTGCGACAAGTTGATCATTGCTTCCTCTGCACAATCCTCCTTGCCTATGCTGCTTTGGTACGAGCAGAGAAAGCAGAGTGGTGGTTAACCCTCATTATCTGCACAGTTCTCCTCAGATGGTTAGTTGTTTTATTTTGCCCCAGAGAAATTAGGTATCAGAGATGACAAAGATTACTACCCAGGAGCGAAGCATCCCCTGAATCAAGCCTTAAGAAAAGTTAAGGTTAAAAGCACATTCAGTTATGTCTTGGAAAAAAATCTCACTTTCCTAATAAGATTTGAAAAATCTCAGTACCTGAAGGTCTAGAAATAAAGGTTTTCACCCAATTTTTACTTCAGCTTGAATACAGATGTTGCTTACTCCTTATTCCTTAGACTTTTGTCCTGCACTGTTTATGCACCTCTTAGCTTCTGTCTGTGCTCCGCTGTTGTTCCCCAAAATGCTCTTGACATTATAAACAGTTTCTGAGTGTGTAGTAAGGATCTTGAGAGTAATGTGGCAACACAACAACATAAGCTAAAAGAATTCTACGATTTGCACAGTGCAGTGTGTTTGTGGTGTAAAAGAATGCATTTGCAAACAAAGGCAGAATGATTGATCTGTTTGCAGCTATGAAATGTTATTTATGTGCAACTTGGCTTGAAACAAATACATGTACAACATGCATATCTGCATATTTAAATCTATTTTGCATCAATAAACATATGTACATTTTCCTAGTGTAGTCTGTGAATCCTTTGAATAAGATTCCAGGGCTTCAGTGTTTCAATCTTTGAAGAAAATTTTTTTGGGTTTTTTTTTTTTTTTTTTAGAATCCAATAGGACTGAAACTAAAGTTTAGCAATTGCCTTGTCCATATGGGGTGCTCATGCAGCACTAGAAAATTATCTGGTAATTGCAAAGGGGATAAATTGCTTTTGATCAACTTATTAGTTTTCTTACTGCTTATGAGCTTGATGTTGTAAGGTATGTTTTCCTTTGTGGTTTCAAAGGGAGAAATCCAGCCGATCTGATCATTGCTCTAATAAACCAATAGGTGGCAGGACTTCAAAGCAAGCTGTGAGTTAATAAAGCCATGTTCCGTTATAATGAAGCTTAGTATAGAAAGTGCAGCTGTCTCAATAGATAATAGCTTTATAGTTAACTCAGAAGAATTTCTTGTTAAGAGTTTTTAAAATACTGTAATAATTATTCGATGTTCAATTTGTAAACTTCAATTCTGATACAAAAACTTCCTTCCTATTCATGAAAACTAAGTTTCAGGGGAGTTGTTTGCAAGGTTTGTAAGGACATTTAGATATTAGATGATGCTGACAGACACTTATGATTTCTAAAGCATGTAAGAATCAGATTCACAGAAATACTAAGACACCTAAATATTTAGTCACTTATGCTGATGTAATACTGATCACCTTTAGGGATCCCAACACAAATAGAATATGGTAATAAATTCCATTTTCAAAGCAAGCAATTTCCTTCCAGACAGATCACAAGACCAAGTTTCGCATCTGAAGAGACTTCACTGAGAGTTTTAAAATGACATCACAGTCAAAACATGAGCACAAATCAGCAATAATACCTCTGCTATCCAATGCATTCTAATTGGCCTAATCACAACCTCAGCATCATGTTAATAAGCTGTTCTGAGTCCTGCCTCAGAGGTCTTGTGAGCCTTGACACCATGGCATTTAGGTTCCAAACCAGCTCTTTCATTAGTGGCTTACCCATCCAGAAGTGTCCTCAACAAGCTTGAGGCATGCTGTCTTCCAGGACCACAGCAGAAAATTATATACAGGCCACCTCTAGATGAATGGAAAGCCCAACTCCAGTCTACGTGATTCTGAGGGATAACGGGAATAATACACTAAGCTCAGCAGAGATGGCCTTCAAGACAGGCAGAGGTTTTGACAACTGCAACACAGGCTGCTTAAGTAGTTGACTTGGCTGTCTTGCCCATGTCCAGCAGACAGCTTGCTGCCAAGGATCCTGGGCAAGGGGAGCCACCTCTAAATTGGCATCACATCAGTTGCTTAGACACATAAGCCCCATTCTTCAGCCTTGCACTATTGGCTAATTTAGGCAGCTCCCTGCTCAGCTGTTTGCCTTAAAAAGCTGAAAATCCCTTTCTTACAAGCTTAACAATTCCCATACAGAGATCCCAAGCTGGGAACAGGCTCTTAAGTTGGTGCTGAAATTCCAAGCTGCGAGCAGCTGAGGAGTTGTGTTGTTCTCCTCTGCCAAACAACGCTGAAAACCATCTAAATAAATCCCTTCAAATCCTAAGTCTTCCTGGCTGTGAGGAATCTAAGCTACAGGGGCTTAAATCACTTTTGAAAATTGTGTGGGATCCTAAGTCATTCTTTGAAAAATTTACCCTTGAAAGGGGAATCTGGAAAGTGATTTATTTCACAAGTACTGCCATTAACTTTGTGAAATTATTCCTGAAGTGTGCATGAATAAAAATTATTCATACAAATAAGGGTATCACCATCTGTTTAAACAACAAGGAAGCACAATACAAGCCCAAAACCATATTGGTGTTTGGGCTTTTCCAATGAATTACTTAAAAACGAACAGGTTTTCATTTGCTTTATAAGAAAAAGTTAAGTGTTCCTGCTATTTTTATTTTTGAAAAGTATATAATCTAAACACATTTTATAAGTATCTCTGATGGGTGATCTGGGCATTTGATTAAAGGATACTGATAATAAGAATATCTTGGCCCTTTGAATTGTTTTCTTGAGTGATATGAAAAAGAAGTCTCAGTTGTTTTAAGCCTGCTGAAGTATTTTACTCTAAGAATATGCCCAACATCTCAAGTCTTATTTCTGTATGAAAAAAACAGGAAAGGTTTATAAAAATTGTATGTTTTACCTCCATTTTTTTTTTTGTGCTAGTCTTTTTGTCTTCAAACGTGATTCCAACCCTGAAACGGCTCAAGGAGTGAATAGAATCATAAATCATAGAATGGTAGAGGTTGGAAGGGACCTTTAGAGATCATCTAGTCCAACCCCATGCCAAAGCAGGTCCACCTTGATCAGGTCACACAAGAACACGTCCAGGCAGGTCTCCAAGGAAGGAGACTCCACACCGTCCCTGGGCAGCCTGTGCCAAGGGTCTGTCACTCTCACAGTAAAATAGTTTTTCCTTATGTTTGAATGGAAATTTTGTATTCCAGCTTCATGCCATCACCATTTGTCCTGTTACTAGATACAATAGAAAAAAGAGATGCCCCAACCTCCTGACATCCACAATTTAGATATTTGTAAATACTAATGAGGTCCACTCTCAGTCTCCTCTTCTCTTGACTAAACAGCCCCAGTTCCTGCAGCCTTTCCTCGTAAGAAAGATGCTCCAGTTACCTGATCATCTTGGTGGCCCTGTGCTGGACTCTCTCCAGAAGTTCTCTGTCCCTCTTGAGCTGGGAAGCCCAGAACTGGACACAGTACTCCAGATGAGGCCCCCTCAGGGCAGAGTAGATTCTTCTTGATGCATCCCAGGATTAACTTATGAGAGTTAATCTTGGCCAACAAGTCTGTAACCTCTTCCTTATCCACCATGGGCAAGTCCTCTGTTGTCCAGACCATCCTACTATCCTTGCTGGATTGGGCTTCCTGAGGTCTAACCTTGGCCATAAAGACCAAAGCAAAGAAGTCATTCAGTATTTCAGCCTTGTCTGCTTCCTCGGTCACCAGGGCACCCTTTACTTTCAGCAGCAGGTCCACATTCCATCTAAACTTCCTTTTGCTGCTGATGTACCTGAAAAAAACCCTTCTTGTTTTCTCTAACTTTCCTGGCTAGGTTTAGTTCTAGAAGGGCTTTAGCCTTTCTAGTTGCATCCCTGCAAGCTCTGTCAATGTTCCTATTCTCTTCCCAAGAGGTCAAGCCCTGTTTCCACCTCTCATAGATGTTTGCTTTCTCCCTGAATTGTCCCAGTAAAACTTTGTTCATCCATGGAGGCCTCCTGCTTCCTTTTCCTGCCTTTCTACATGTGAGGACACACTGATCCTGGGCTTGGAGGAAGTGGCATTTGAAAGTCAGGTTTTGAGTTAAAAGAATCCATTCATACAAGCAGCTATTGAAGATCATTGAAAGAACTGGATCAATTTTGGTCTAGTTGTTTACACCACTGAAAAATAAGCACAACTCTAATTTTTATATTTTCTTCTGATGTTGCTTGCATTTCCTGTGGTGGGATATGAGGCAGAGCAGAACATTGTTTTACTATTGCTTAGATGCCTGCTCTATTGAGCAAATGCAGCTGTTGCATATCTACTAATTTCCTTCAAACATTTTTCTTCTCAGCAGCTCCCAAGCTTTTTAAAACTGAGCTTTTTCCTTTAATAATTTAGGCCCTCTTATGGTCACATATGTGAATATTCTATACCTATTGTCACCTCTAGCATGACCTAAGCTCTCTATCCCACAACTTTCTCCTCATTGACAATGCACCCTGTTCTCCTGCAGCCCATATGGCTCTTAGCAACTCAACATAGAGCTGGTTCTCAGAAGAGGAATCTGTGAGAAGATTGGCAGTACAAAGCAGGGGGGCAAAGTGAGTGAGGAAAAAAAGAACAAAGAAGTTTATTCTTAAATCTTCTCCTGCTCTGAAGACTTATTGAGTCTTTCCTGTACACCAGCACTTCAAGCACTCTTGTTCTACACCATCTCTTCAAGCCATTTGTAGGGCTGGGTTGATTTTGTGGCAGGCACTTCTGCTGTTTTCTCCACTTGACAAGTACAATTTCCTGCCATGTCTTGCTCCATTTGCTTCTCTTGTCAGTGGAGAGATGTTTGGCCTCAAAAAAGCTAGCACTCCCTGATAAACATGAACTCTTTCTTTTACAGAGCCTATGCATGTAGGTCTCTGAAGGCATACAGCAGGTATTTGACTTTGAATAGAATAAAGGCTCCCAAATTGATTGATAGGGAATACCTATCCTAATTGATAGAGAAGAGAAACATCAAAACCCATCTTAGTTGCCTTTTGACATCTGCTATAAAAAGACTGAGTTGGTGAGAAATAGTTTATGTACAAAAAAAAAAAAAAGTGATGTGTCAATTATTTTCTTTCAGGATTAGCAAAGACAAAATTGATCTATTTCTGAGGATGTTTCCTCTCCTGGGCCCAGACTTCAAATTATGCCTAGGTAAGGGTCTGAAAAATATAGGTAACTGTGTAATTTTTTTCTTTCTAGTTAATATTGTTAAATTTAAAGCTTGCAATAACTAATTTCTAAGTCTTACATGTGGACTACTTTCTCACAAATGTCTATAAAAGTGTTAAAGATCTTATTAGCATTTAAATAGACATTGAAATAAATGTTTGCTATAGTGCTCATTTTACCCTTTCCTTCAGCTGTCAATCACAGTCTTAGATGAAGAGGTTCATAGTAAGGCAATAATACAGCAGATGAGGACTAGAACTATTTCTATGCAGATGGCAGAGGGTATGTATGTGTATATATACATCTATTAGTTAAGCAACTATCATACATATATATATTAGTTATGGCAGTTCCATAGCTTTATATATAAGTATTCATTAACGTATTTTGATTTTGTTACCCTTTTTTTTTATTACCCCTGTACCTTAGACAGTTGTCAATAATTGCACAAATAGGACCAGATTAGAATAGCAAATTCATGCCTATTCTGCACATGGGTATGTAAACAATATAGAAACCCACACAACAATGATAAATCAGGCTTGTCAGAGGAATTTTGACTCATTAGCAGGCCAGGTATACAGGAAGAGGAGTGCATTTTTCTAGTAAGAATTTGGTGCCATTTAAAGACACTGTATAAAGTATATATTCTAATTCACTTGCATAAAAGCCCAACATTAAAATCAGTCAAGTAACAGTAAGATTCTCTTTCAATGGCTTCTCATACCAAAAAGCTGCATTTCTGAATCAAATCCCCTGCAAAAGTCTTTCACTGTCTCTATGCATTGACCTTTCAGCAAAAACAGGGTGAGCTGCCATTAAAGGTTTTAAAACATTGTTGGTGAGTGCAATTTTTTTACTTTAATTTTCATGCTACTTTGCTTTTGACTGTGCACCAGGGATATTTTTAGATTATTGATGACTACACCATCTGGCTGTATTCTATTAATACCAATGTAACTGAGTTTTGCAAACTCTTTCTCCTTCAGTTCAAACCCTTAGGCAACATATCCTTCCACAGCTGCAGCAGGTACTCTAGACTGAATGACCTTGGTTGCATGAAGCACGGAAAGAATTTGTTGATCTTCTAAACCCTATTTCTACCTGTAATTTCTGAAAGCTGGGAATACTGGACTTCAAACTTTGAGGATGGAAATAGATTTCAAGGTTAATTGTATCATCGACTTGTGAATCCATTTGGGTATTGCTGAATGCAGAAACTTATGTTTGGAGCTTTGGTGGTAATGTCATGGTCCAAAGAGATGCTGAAGGTCCTCGCCCTCTATGAAATGCTGCAAGAGGGTCCTCACCAGCAGCATATTTTTCATTCCAGTAGTGGAGATAGACATGAAGAAATTCCCAGCATTTTTGAGCCTGGAAAATTTCCTCTGTAGCCTTTATTAGATTGATCAGAAAGCAGTGTAGAAGGTTTGGTTTGAGTTTTTTGTAAACGTTTTTCCTCATGGTTTCCAACCACCACCTTGAGAGAAGGATTCGAGTATTTCAGTGCTCCCTTCTTTGCTTTTAACAAAGAGCTTATCCTTTTTCCTATTTAGTTTTTAAATTCTGACTACATTACATGCTATTTTCAATGTTTCCATCACTTTTTTTGAAAAGCAAAATAATGTAAAAAATTCACAAGAATTGTGGATTAAACACATGTCAACTTATTTACGCCGATTGCTGTACTTCCTTTTCACTGACAATAATGCTACCGTTTAACCATATTTTTTTAATCCTTAGGACTGCAATGTTTTCCTGATTTTTACTGAGAAGTAATTATTGAAAGCAAATATTTGTTGACACTAAGTGGTTTGATATTACAGTGTTGAATGTCCATGAACTTTAAAACAAATCCTATTACAGAGTTAGAGAGAGTCAATTGCAAATAGTGAATGTCCTGCTTCTGCTACAATCCATATGCTAGGGAATATTGTTTTTTTTTAATGAATAAGCAAAACAACCCACAGAGGTTTTGTGGGAAATTTATTAACAGAGAAAAGAATGGATTTAACCTTTTTTTTTTTTTTTAAGTTCCATTTATTATTTGTCAAGCCCAACTCAGAAAAAAAAAACAGCATTGCAATGATATTGTCACCTGGATACATGCACGTGTGCCAAGATATCTAGATGAACAGCAAACATTTTTATGGGTAACAACAGGATTTGAAATAAGAATATTTCTACTATGTGAGCTGCTGATTAAGGGTGACAACAGGACTTGAAACAAGAATACTTCTGCTACATGAACTACAGAACAAAGTCCATTATTTGAGAGCAGGAAGATGGTTTTACCAACTTTTATTCAGCCACAGTGGAAAAACAATTGGCTATAAACATAGTATACTATCTTTGTGCTGGTTATAAGCCCCTGACTATAATTCTTATGGAAATTATTTTTATCTTCTCCAAAGGGAAAATGTTTTGGAAACTCCCTGTGGGTTTCTTCATTACAAGGATTATTCCTGCAGTGTTTTGGGCTCACACGCTCTGGACTGAGTTGTGATTCTTTATCTATCTGTATTTCTTTCTGCCTTCTCTGCCTTTTTCTTTCTCCAACCCACATTTTTCCCTACTGGGAAATAAATTGTTTCATATTTTTTATTTGAAGCTAAGACTTCTTAAATGACTTCCATTGAGTTTTTCCAAATCGGACTCCATTAGCAGAACAAAAATGAAAACAATTCCTGCTGTGGTGAGCCTTAAGAAATGGGCTGTGTAATGAAGCAAGACAATGAGTGATTGACAGTGAAGAATTTAGTTGGCTTTCACCCATTTAATGGAGCCAGGATACGTATGAGAACAACTCTCTAGCAAGTAGACTCCCATATCTTTTCTAATGTCAGCAGTCAACCTTATATACCAAGTTATATAAATACTCAGCTTTAAGGACTTTGGCAGTGTATGTTCCTGACAATGAAAAGACATACTTAATATTCTTTCTTGGGGTTAAAGAAGCAAAATTAACTTCAGAGCTACTATTGCCAGTTCTGTGCTTTTGGATTAGGGTATAAGCAATAATGAGATGGGAGAAGACCTAACATAGGTATTGCAAAAGCACAAGGGATCACAGGCTACTAGTATAGTATTGTAATAGCAGAACAGCAGAATACAAGGAAGAGTAGAGATGCACAAGAATTTCTGGGAAGAAAAAAAAAGTGTCATGATGCCGGCTGGGCTTTTCAGTGCTGGCTTACTATCAGTGCTTTGGGACATTAGCGGGGTCCTGCAGGCCCACTTTGGTGTGTGGTTCCCATAGCAGCCAATAGTTCATCTTTCCCATGGCAGCCAACACTTTATCTTCAGGCATAGACTGACAGGTGCTGTTGAAGCACAGTGCACGCACAAGGTACAAGTGAGGAACACCTGAGGGAGCCGGAGTTGTGCAGTCTGGAGAGTGGAGGCTCTGTAGAGACCTTACTGCTCTCTACAACTCCTCAAAAGAGGTTATAGTGAGGTGAAGGTCATTCTCTTCTCTCAAGTAATGAGTGATGAGATAAGAGCTACTGCAGGAAAGGTTTAGATTGGAGATTAAGAAGAACTTTTACACTAAGAAGGTTGTTAGGCACTGTAGCAGGCTGCCTGGGAGGTGGTAGAGTCACAATGTCTGAAGGCTTGGTGTTAGTTTAGTGGTTGAACTCGATCCTAAAGGTATTTTCCAACTAAATAAAATTATGATTCTATGATTAATTTTCTTTTTTTTTCCCACCCTAAAGTACAAACGATTATCTGCTGCATTTTGGGTGCTGGTTACTGTATTTTTCAGGGTTGCACTTCATAATCTGGAGAGACTCAGATCTCAGCATTAAAAACTCTTAATTACCTCAAAGGCAAGGAAGAGAGAAGTCTGATCTACACTGAAAATTACCTGTTTTCTGGTTTTCAGTCTTTTTTATTTTCACAGTAAGAAATTATTTTTTCAAGCTTCATCCTGCATCTTTTTTGGTGAAAGCAAGATGAAAACATTCTGAACTGGGGAAAGATCAATGAAGCTGCTATGCCATCAGTTGGTATGGAAGGAAATTGTATTTTCTGGTTAGTTCTGCAATATGTCTTGTGTTGATAGCACTTTTGGATACCTCTGGTCTGGACAAGTAGACCATGATGTCTCTATCTGGAAAAAACAAGTGTTCTCCTCACTTCCCATCCTCCTTCAAAGTATTACTAGGATGAGTTGATGAAAAATTAGATCACTTTTAATAAAATAGAAGTATTGCCACAGAAGCCTATGCTATGGATAACAGCATATATTCTTCTTAGCCTAGAGGATGTGACTTTAAAAAAAGCTGCAGCACTTCTCAGCCACCTGAGCTAGTTTGATAGAAATCATGATCACTAATCAAAAGTACAATTGCATAAAGAAAATATTTGGGGACCACCAGCCTAGGTTATAGAAACACTTCTTTTTTTTCCTTAAGAATATTTTTTTTACACACATTTAAACTCAGATTCAGAATCTTCTAATTTGGTAGCTTCCTACTGTAACAGAGAAGATTCATGAGTAATTCACACTTATAAATTTTTGGATTAATACTTTGCGGAGAGCCATAAGTAATGCATCTTTCCACCTCTCACTTGTGGTATGCCTTGGGTATGCAGGAGAGCATTAGGTTTTTTTGGGTCCTGATAATTCACACATTGTGTTGTCAGGGTTAACTAATGCTACAAGATATGCTCATGCAGGCCTTGTTCACCACAGCTTGTTTTTATTCAGATCATTACACTACTTCGGCTTTTCACATTGAACCACTCCACAATCCAGTAGTGCTATTGGAAAACATTTGAGAAGCAGTCCTATTCTTCCCTTGCCTCACCTCATTTCACCAGGTTTCATATGTAATTATTTTCTCTCTAACTGCTCTTTAGAAGTTTACATATAATGATTTTTGCAAGTCAGGCAACTGTAACAGGTGGAGTGTCTCCAGCATAAATTACGGAACAAATAGGCTGCAATTGAAAGGAAAGTCTAACCAACAGTGAAGAAATTCTTGTTCTTATTAGCCCAATATATCTCAACCACCTCAACCACTTTCATCTACATCTGACACTTAAATGGACTAAATGATCTCTAAAGGTCCTTTCCAACCCCTACCATTCTATGAGTCTATGATTCTATGAATCTTTACAAATGTCATCAGAGTGCATATCATTAGGGATTACATAAAATCCTCTTCAACTTAGTTCATTTACAAGCACAAATAATTACTTTGAAGGAAGTGAAGCAGTGAAGTTTAATGCACCAGACCTAGGAACGCTATTATTTCCTCAGTCAAGCTGGTCCTAAAGGCTCCTAATCGTCCTTAGGATACAACAAGCAGTAATAAAATATGCAATCTTGTGTTGACGACCTATAACATAGTACTTTGGGAAAAAAGTTAACATACCCATGTGGGATGAGAACTATGATGAAATAGGGATAGAAATTGATTTATTACTCACACATAGAAATTAGTAAAAATAAAGTCATAAATTATGCCCATTAGTTACCTTCTGTGTATTTTGCAACGTTCTTCACAGCCAAGAATGAATTTTTGAAGTGCCATGTAAGGATTACCCACCTGACATAAACCACTGAAAAGTAAAGAACAATTTTCATTTCACTGTCCAATGTTCATCCTGAATTTCCACTCTTTAGTAAATTAAATAGACACAGAGTTATTCTGCTATAAACAAGTGTGTTTTTTGTTATATAAAGAAATTGTGAAATATCTGTATGTGATAATGGTAGGCCATAGTGCATTTAATTTTCTTTGTTCAAGAAAAGTGCATCCATGTCAAAAGTACAATGCCAATAAGGTAAGAACAGTCATAGTAGAGCAGCCAAGAATGGATAAAGCTGTATTCTACTACCAGACAGGAGAATTTCCTCAACATTTCTTGGCTGATGTGCAAAGTCCTTCATCCAAACTTACATAAACATTGTCATCTTACCTTTAATACGGATCCTGTCATCCAGTCAATTTTCTCATCTCTTACTCTCAAATATCCTGAAAATAACCTTCAGCTTCTTTAATACACAAAGCTTTGGCGTTTTGGCAAAATTGTAATGAGTCAATAAACCCAATTTGGAGGATGGTTAGTATCACATAAATTAATTTCCCTGCTAAATGATCAGAGTCACATCCACCTTTTCCACTACCATCTGCCTCACAGCAAAGTTGGCACTGTACTCCTTTGAGAGGTGGACTGTAAAAGTGTCATTTAGAAAAGGCTTATTAACAAAATCCTTTTCTAAGTTCCAATTTTCCTGTTCCAGAGCAATAATCACAGGCAGCATATATATACCGTTAGCAGGACGCACTCAAAAGTCCATATGGCACGCACATAAAAAATAATCTAAAAAAAAAAAAAAAGTAAATGTAATGTGTGTGGATCTATAGAAATATTCATCTTCATTTTCAGGGACTTTCCTGGATATTTGGTCATGATAATTCTGCTACTTGCTAGTTCTGCCTATGAAGGAACAGTTCCTGCCAGCTGGGGTATGTCCCTTTTTGCCTTTGGACTATATAATCAAGCATTTTGCCACATCTATAAAATGGCATTGGAACAAACCACTTTTCCTGAACTTGCTCTTAAATTTCAAGCCCCCACTCCCTACTCCCTTCTGAGGTGTGACAGATAACTTGGCCATCTCATTTCATTCCTCAACGCAGCCAGGTACTTGGCAAGTACTTTGAGACAGTCCAATGGAAGTGATCCACAGAGAAAAAAAAAAACACGTGCTTCACCTCCACACAGAAAGTCTTCTTTGCTTCTGAAATTCTAATTTCTAAGTTATCAATGTCAAAGACCATTTCTAAGCGTTACAATGCTAAGCTCCAAATGGGCCTTCCCCAATCCACAGGCATTGCACAGAATTTTCCAGGGGCAGATGTGGCAAGATGTGCTCATCTTCCAGTCCAGAGGAACAGCCGAGGTACCCAGGTATGTAAAGACTGCAGTCTCTCAGCAGCTTCTGGTGGAAAAAGTCAGGGGATGGATTCAACACTGTTGCTCTGCAGCACCAAAGCAGTATTGCCGAATGATCTGGTTTTGGCTGGAGCTGCTCCTCATCTCCTGGGACTCTGAAGAACTGCCTGCGGGTAGCAGTGATAGGGCAGGCTGTGATGGCTCTCTGAGGAAGAATCAGTTTATAAAATCACAGAATGGTAGAATTCTTTAGGCTGGAATAGACCTTTAAGATCATTGACCCAGCGCTGTCACATCTACCTCTAAACCATGTCCCTAAGTGCCACATCTACACATCTTTTAAATACCTTCAGGGATGGTGACTCAGACACTTACCTGGGAAGTCTGTTCCAAAGCTTGACAACCCTTTCAGTGATTTTTTTTTTCCTAATATCCAATTTAAATCTCCCCTGGCTCAATTTGAGGCCATTTCCTCTTGTCCTATCTCTTGCTACTTGGTAGAAGAGATCATACATGCAGGACGCCCTGAAATATATTTGGCTTTCCAGTGCCTTTATTTCTCTGTTTTGGGTTTATCTGCTATTTCCTGCCCATTTTGTTCCCCTTGCCACATAAATGCTTTTACTTCCTCTCCATGTAACACAGAGAGGCAAGCTGTCTTTGCAGTTTGCAACAGCAACACAAACTCTCCAAGCTTAGCTTAGTCCTTACTTTTACCAACTGTTGTAACGCAGGAAACCCTCTGAACATGGCTCCTAAACTCTGATTAAAACATCTTTCTGGATTTTTGTGGTTTTTTTAAATTTATTTCTTGTGGGTATATGTGCATGGAGGCTAAGATTAGCTTTTTGTTGAGAAGCCTGTAGTGAAGACAAGAAAGTTTTAAATTTAGAGAGGGACTTTGATTTTTTTTTTTAGTAATGAAATAAAATGTGGTGACAATATTTATTCATGAGACAGTTGGGTAATATGTTTTGAATCCTCAAGCTATAATGTGTGTGTGTGTGTATGTGTGTGTTTCCCTTTTTTGTAGCAGTCAGAATTTAAAAGTCTCATCAAAAGGAATTTTACCGGTGTCATTACTTTTGCAACGAGTGGTACTGTCCCTTCCTGGGCCAAAGGGTCACTGGGCCATGAACTTTCAGACAAGGGAACAGTACCAACACGACATCCGAGTATCAAGTTACATTGATCTCTTCCACTAAATGTCCTGCAACACCTTAATGTTCTACCATATACAACACAGATAGTAGCTTTGGTTTATTTTCAGGAATAAGATGTATTTTTTCTTCCAAACTCTTAAATCCTTAATTTTTGATCCCATTCATTTTGGTCTCAGATCCTGAAGACATTGAGATGGCTATTTTGAGCAAGGAAAGGTTGTTTAAAGATCATCACTGTCAATATTAGCTGTTAAACAGGTGAACCCTGTGGTTTAGGACTGGAGTGGGCTCCTTGAATTCTCTTCAGTTTGGTCAGGTCCATGAACCAGCAAATGAAGTGTTCTGCATTTCCAAGGAATTCCAAATAATTTCCACAGGAATGATATTTAACTAAAATTTCTGAATGCCTCAGCCAGTTGCTGTTTTTCCACCTGAATTATAGAGACTCCCAAGTTCACAAAAATGGGAATTTCTCCTGAGGAAGAAAAAACTGAGGTGGATTTCTGCCTGAGTATAATGTGTAAAGTGCTTTCAAGCCACAAAAGGTAGCTTCCTTACTTCAGGAAGTATAGCCAGGCTATGGTTGCTCTGCAGCTTCTTCAGTGACTGCTGAGTGGTTTAAAGGGTGCTGCCTGCTAGCTGGCAGCTGTCTAATTGCTATAGCACAAAGCTGCTGAGCCATCTTTCTTCCCCTAAGAAACAGGGTACACTGCGCTACTTAAGAAAGTCTAAAAATTCATTTTCCTGGGGTTGGTTTGCGCTTGACTTTGGGTACAGGAAACATTCTAGCAATGCCTTATAAGTACTGCTTGCCTTTCTCTTGTTGCTATCCTCAACATTCTACAAATATGGCCTGTATTTCATTCCAATTTTACAGGTCTGGAGCCTTCTCACTGCCAGCTAAAAACATAGGCTTTGTTTACACTGCTCATTAAAACACACAGAATCACAGAATCTCAATGGTTGGAAGGGACTTTGAAAGACTATCTAGTCCAAATCTGAGTTTGTCCAGTGAACATTAATCTGGCCAATTTTCCAGAAGGTATATGATCACAAAAAGCAGAACCTTGCTAGTTCTTCATGCAAATAAGATTATATGCACAAGTCATATTGTTAGTACTATCACTGGAAGCATACTGTGCAGTCACATAATGTAATGTGCTTATAATGCATTGTATCTTTCTATGGATGCGATTGCTTCTTTTAAAATAAAGCTGGTTTTGCTGGTGAGCTTGTTTAAAACCAAACTTAAAGCCTGGAAACGTAGCTACCATTTGTGTATACGTTTTTCAGCACAAATAGACTTTTTTTTTTCAGGGTATGTTATTTGGTATTCTGCAGATGAAATGAGCCTGGTCACTTGGTGTTTGCAGCTGACTGAACACAAATCTTCAAAGATGCAGAAGCTACATAATAATATTTAAGATGACATTGTGCTTGAGGTGGCAAGCCTTGCTCAAGGACAACAGCATACTACTTGGAAAGCATGCAAGGTTTATTAATCTGACCACAGCATCATGTAAAGTGGGTCTCTGCCTTTTCTTATTGTACTCTGGGCATACCCAGACATAAGAAAACATGGATAGCTACATTTAAAATACTATTGCAAATACAAAATAATCAACAGGGAGGAAAGCATAAACAACTGAACTACAGTTCAAGTTGTTATCTGCTCAGTTTCTGCAGTCAACTAACTTCAGTGAACAAGGCGTGGGATGAACACACAGAGCTGGAACCTACACCTTCCTTCTGGAGCAAAGTCAAATGCCCCAGTGACTACTACCAAGTAAGACTGCAGATATATTTTGTTAACTGTTCAGATGCTTATCCTAAATAAACCACAACATTGAAGTAGATACACATAAATTTCTTTCTTGGAAATAATCACTCCCAAAATAATAAAAGAGGTTTTTTGGATTTTTGTCAGTGTTTTTCAGAACAGAAACTAGAAGGGCATATTTTTAAATCTGAGAAAACTCAAAACAGAAATCAAAACAGAACTTTAGGCTTCCCAGTCCTGAATGTCATAGCAGAGCCAGTCTCCATATCCAATCTTGGTTTAAAACTAACCATTCTGTGCCTTTTATTAGCAGCCACACTTTCCTCCCTCAAACTTTAGGAAAGGATGATTTTTTTTTTCTCTCATCTGCCATTTTGTCTGTTATTTTGATCACAGATCACACATCTGATCACAGATTTGTCTGTGGTTTTTGATCACTCTTGTCAGGAGTGACCTACTCAGGTTTGCTGTTTCTTTGCTGGCTCTTCTTTTTTCCCTTCTATCTGCCCTATCCCTCAGTTGGGAATTCCCCCTCCTCTGCCCATGTCCAAGAGTTTCCAGGGAGGGTGGCATCTCCAGGAGGCAGAGGAAGACTCAGTTTGCTGCAGCTAGGACGAGGCAAAGAGACTTATTTTTTTTTCTGCTGGCGTGCTATACACTTTTGAAAGAAATTAAGAGATAAACTTCACACTCCTCATAGTCCCTAAAAATAATGCACCTTTAAAAATAAATAAATAAATAAATAAAAAAAATTAATAAGGCTGCCATCTGAGATACTGACATACACCAAATCTTAAGCTGAGCAAATGTGCCATTACAGAATACACTGGTAGATCTAAGAGTTTCCTTCTCAGCTGGAGCACAGAACAAATGGAGTGTAAAAGCAAAAGATAACTCCTTTCCAAGCATTGTTACAGTCCTCCTCTCACCTTGTACATAAGCACTCTAAAGTAGAACTTCCTAGTCTGAGCTCTGCAGACTTTTGAAGCTTGTGTGTCTGTGGGTCCTGAGCAAGACACAAAGCCCCTGGTGCAGACTATTGAGATATGTGCCACAATCAGCATTTCAGTGGTCACTACTTATCATGTTGACATATCGGTAGCCCACTGAGTGCTCTGTTCATGCAGTCTGTAAGGAAGTCCTGGGTCATACCACTGGGGTAAGTCACCTTCACCAAATCATACAGCTTTGAGCCTCAGTCCAATGGAAGCAAACCATAGAATCATAGAATGGTAGGGGCTGGAAGGGACCTTTAGAGATCATCTAGTCCAATCACTCTGCAGAAGCAGGTCCACCTAGATCAGTTCACACAGGAACATGTCCAGGTGGGTCTTGAAGATCTCCAAGGAAGGAGACTCCACAACCCTCCTGGGCAGCCAGTGCCAGGACTCCCTCACCCTCACAGTGAAATAGTTTTTTGTTATATTTAAGTGGAACTTTTTGTGTTCCAGCTTCATCTCATTACCCCTTGTCCTGTTGCTAGCTACCATAGACAAATAAAACCTCCAAAGCTATCAAAAACCATCTAAATTTTAGCAAATGTAAGGACATGATTTTAAGGGCTAATGACAATCTTCCATGAACAGAAGAGATCTCAGCTGTTTAAATACTATGTCTGGGAAACTCTTCTTTGTAAAGTGTGGGATTGGAGTCTGTGTTCAAGAAGAGATTGAGGTCCTGCTTCACAGATCCATATGCATTTTCTTCACTTGGATTCCAACCAAAGTAAAGATGTCCAGAACTGAAGATCTCACTTGCACCAGTGCAGAAGTGGTCCTAGACTAATCCTTGGTGTAAGCAGGACCTGAAGGACAGGACTAAATACCTTAAGTATAGCACTGAGCAGGTATCCACAAACAGAAATGTACCTGGCTTTGAGTCCAGGTCTGACACTGACACTGGCCCAGGGCACCAGTCAAGCAAATCTACCATTGCCTGCTCCGAATCGGTCACACCCAGACAGAGACTTTTGGTGTATTTAATTCAGAATTACAAAGGTCAAGAGAACACTTCTAAATATATAAAACATGTAAACACTGAGTACAAACATCTGTTTAGGTTTAAAATTAACTTTTGATCAAGGACGGGCATAGACTGGGTTCAGATAAAGTTGGGTACTTTGTGAACTGTGAGGGTCTGAACCAGGCTTTTGGTGGGAATTGCAGGTGGCTGTGAAGCAGAAGGCAGGAAAGGGCAAGAGGATGACTAGGCCATATTAAAGTTATCTCATTACAGACTGTAGTTAAGGGTGAATCAAGAATTGTGAAGGAAAACAATCAAGACTAACCAATAAAACCAGAAAAATGCAGATAGATAGTAATGGTTAAGATAACAGAAGATCAATCTGTTAACTGTTTATAGATTGCCTGCTGCAGTGAACAGATATATTTTGCCAGGACTGGAAGGTTAAAGTCTGAGAGACACAAAAGCAGTGAATGTTTAAACAAAGTCAGTCTGTAGGATAGTATGAAGTGCAATGGCTGTTCAGGGAACAAGTTACTCAGACGTTGTTGCCTTTTACAAAAAAATAAAGCTTATTTGACTAAGAGGTGAAGGTAGCCTTTTCTATGTATACATGCCAGTACCAACTATTTCACTATTCCAAAATCCTCCTTTCCTTAGGGTATTCAGGGTTTCATTGCCTTGAAAAGTTTCAGTGGTTAGTTTGTAAATACCTGATCTGTGTATGTGGTTTTGGTTTGGTTTGGGTTTTTTAAAGGCTGTTTTATTTTTTTTTTCAAGCTTGAATTTCCTTGTTTAAAGGAAAAGAATCAGAGCAAGGGCAATAGTACAGCTACCCTATTAGCTGTGACTGTCTCTCTGGTACAGTTTTGTGAAACATTTTGTAAAATTACTGTCTCTTCCCCAAGACATACAATATTCACAGGGAAAGAAATTCAGTGGAGATAAAAGCGAGGAAGGGATTGCTGTTGCCTTGGGGCTTTACTCGTTTCAGACCTTTTTCTGCTGATGGTAATGAGTTATGGGATTAACTGCTTAGGTTTTTCTTCTTTTGATTGGCTTCCTGACGTAGTTCAAGCTAGGGAGTGACAGTCTTTCCCACCACTCACTAGAAGCCAGCTCTCTTTCCACTGGTGTGTCTAGAAGTGAAACCAAAAGTGCAGATTGAGAATAGCTGACTGATGTTGCGATCCATGGTTGTGCTGCTGCTTTTCAGAAGAAATAGTCTCTTAACTGACAAGACGGCTAGATTGTTCTCGTCATTTTGCAGAGCCTGTTAACATTTGGAAGTGGGTGGGACCACTTGGTATGGGCACATGAACAAATTAATGTCAGATAGTGTAAAAGTAAACGTATGATGCTTATAGATGTCACTGTACCAGCACAGCTACAAACCTGACATGAATTTGGGGAAAGTACAGATCTTTGCCTTTTAGACTGAGAAAAGTGACCTGTGAGAGTGCAGGTGGGATGTCTGAAATAACAAAAAGGGAGAGCTAGAAAGATGGTGTAAATAAGTCAACAAACTTTACTTTTGTCTCTGGCCAGATGGTCTGACAGTTTGTGGTAGGGCTGTGAATGAAGAAGTGCTTGGGAAGGTGTTCCTGACCTTCCACTAGTCCCTCCAAAACCAAGAGAGATGTCTTTATAGGTGCTACAGGGTTTACTTTCAGCTGAGATTGAGATCTTCAGTGAAATAAACTGTATTTGGCTTTTCTACACTGGGAGGAGGAACACTTTTGTCAGTCCTGTTGACTTCTGAAGTTAATCCAGTGTTTACTGGATGACAGTGTTGGGTTGTTTGTTTTTTTCCTGAAATATATTTCTATTACGTATGTCTATGATAAGACATTTTACTGTTGCACAGTTCTGTGCTCCTCTCTGATACTCCATACAAATCTGTCCTACCACTGAACTGCCAAGTACTGAAGGTGTGGTGCTTAGACATCACAGTAGCAGGCAAGTTAAATATCGAGAAAGATCCCTTATAAATTACACACTGTACAGATAAAGCTCTGCCAAATTCCATTCAAATGGCAAAGAGATAATGTGAATATGACTCTAATGAAGGAAGGCTAGAGTTGCCATAATGCATGCAGGTGCAATTGCTCCAAATCTCTCTTAAAATCCATTTTCCTGCCAGTGCTCATTCTTCCTTTAAACAGAAGTTAATACTCTGCTGACATTACTGAACTCCATCATGCTCATTATCTCAGGGTAGCATTTAGATCAGGTTTTTGGAGGTGAAAGACCAATTCATTAACTCTATTGTGTCACTCAATGACTTCCTGTAGAGAGATCGTAAGTCAGATGGTGGATGTCACTGCTGGAAGATAAAAGACAGCTATAAAGTAGGAAGACAACTGGTATAATTCACACAAAAAAAACCCAAACCAAAAACAACAGAGGAAAAAAAATCCTGTACAGTCTTTAATTTCAATTCATAGTTCAAGTTTTAAGTATGTTATTCAGATAACAGTACATTAGAGGGTTTGTTTTGTTTTGTTTAAATGAGTTTCAGGTATGAAATGGAAGAGGTTCTTGGCTAGTTATTTCTTTTTGTCTTAAAGAGAAGAAATAACAGGTTTAAAAAAAAAATCATAGCAATTCCTGTAAAAATGAATTTAAAATAAGTTATTTATACCCAGATGTGTTAGAATGGCCATACATAGAAACTTGCCTTGGATTAAAGGAAAAAAGAAAAAAAAGAAGAAAGAAAGAGTGAAAAATTATTCCTTTCTCAAAATCATGATATTATGAACCTGTTTGAATTTTGTTAAAGAACAGAAACAGCTGCCAGGAATCAAAATCCACTTATTTGATTAAAAAGAAAAGCAAAATCCTCATACTGTTTTGTCAGAGTAAAGAAAATGTTTGTTTTTAGACTACTCTTTGGGACAAAATCATTTTTAAAGAGTTGTTTTTTGTTTTTTTTTTTTTTAAATGGAAAGCACGTTCCTACTGCTGCTGGGAAGCTTCTCAGTTAAATGAGCAAGCGAAAACACTTCTCGCGCTTGTCACTGAGCTTTCCTATGACAATTTGGGAACGCGTGCCTCCTCAGGCGTTATCAGCAGCGTGTTAGGGTCCATCGCGGGAAGCCTTTTCCCGAGGGGCGGCAGGTTCCGCTCGGCGTAGCCGCCGCGCAAACCGCGGGCGGCTCGCGGGAGTCCCGAGGCCTCCGGTGGCCCGCAGAGGGCGCTCCGCGGCGGGGGCGGCGGCGGCAAGGAAGGGGAGAGCCCCGCTTGGCAACGCAGCGCCACCGAAACACAGGCACGTACCCTCGCGTCTTTTATAGGTCACGAAGCTGCGGGCGCCTCGCTTCTTCCGACGGCGCTGCGGCTTCGCGCAGGTAACGCTGTCACACAGCTGTGAGCAGATGGGGAGACGACAGCAGTTTATCAGGCGCGTCAGGAAAAGCAGCTGCTCGCCTCTTCTTACTTTCAAGGCCTCCAGCTGTCAAAAAAAATCCCCAAGCAAACAAAACCCCACGACTTGGGAAGCTTAAGATTTTGTTTGTTTTCAGATGTATTTCAACCCTCTTAATCCCAACAGAATCACAGAATGCTAGGGGTTGGAGTGGACCTCTAGAGATCATCTAGTCCAACCTCCTGCTAAATAGACCCTAAGCAGTGACTGCATTTTTTTTTTTCCTGTTGATTTCTTCATGCTCATTAACAATAAAAAGGCTCCAGTTCCCAAGCTATATGTGAAAGAAGAAATACGTTTTCCTTTCTCCTAGGTGGTTTGGAACTAGCTACTTTCCCTTCCTCACCCTGCCCCCACTCCAGCTAACTCTCTTTAATGATAAGTGAGAAATCCCCTTCTCAGCTCCTTGAAAGATGAAAGGCACAATTCAAAGGGAACCTATTAAAAAACCCAAAAACCAAACAAACAAAAACCCGAAAACCCAATAGAAATGCTTAAGGTGGCAAATCAATTATTCCCACAGTTATTTATTGAGAAATTTGGCTCCTTTTACTGTGTTATCCCTCAGTATTCTTTGCTCTATTTTTTATCTGGATTCAGGCACTCTTCACAAAACCCTTCGTTAATTTTAATCTCTTTTATTTCTTCTGTCCCCTTCTTCTTACACCCTGCAATTGTAGGCTGTGCTCACTTGCATTATTTTCTGCTCTTAACAGCCTGGCTGGTTTTTTTCTTTCTTCCTTTCTTTTTTTTTTTTTTTCTCCTCTTAACACCCTTGCTTGTTTTTTTCTTTCTTCCTTTCTTTTTTTTTTTTTTTGCATCAAGTGGCAGCTCTGTAATCAGAGACCGAAGAGTCACTTAATATAAAGATCACTGAGAATCATAAACCATTTCCTTCTCAAGCTTTCCTACCAAAACATTAGCTTTGAGTCAGTCTGCTTTGAAGCTACAGAAGCACTACATACTGTCTTGTTTGTTTCTGCCTTCAAGAAGTTATTTTCTTCCACTTCCTTCTATTTTTAGCATCTGAAGGCAGAAAGTTCACAATATGCTATAGCTCTTTTTTTAAAAAATTAGTTTTCAGGAACAAACGTCAACACATCAAAAGCTCACCGCTTTGAGCGCATAACACTTGAGGTCACTGGAAAAAATACTTTTTAAGTCTCCTTGAATCATAAATTGTGGGTGCTACTGTGAATACTTTTCACAAAAGTTCTGGGATCTGTCAGTTGAGCATCACTTCACCGAAAAGCAAAATCCCTAAAAGCTGTAAACAATAAAGAGGGAGACTAAAAATGAACATTACCCCAAAGGTGAAGGTGCAATCTAAGTGTTGTTCTTGTATGTAGCTTTTGTGTGTTTTGTTATATAGCTTATGCTTTTCTATCAATGTTACAGTGTTTGTAATGAA
This sequence comes from Urocolius indicus, assembly GCA_013401255.1. Lineage (NCBI taxonomy): Eukaryota > Metazoa > Chordata > Aves > Coliiformes > Coliidae > Urocolius > Urocolius indicus. The sequence goes on from WBNH01010040.1 coordinate 168,586, forward strand.
AATAACTGTACAGATTCACATACACACCTATTTGAGTTACTCATCTCCCAACTCTCTCTGTTTAAATGCCAGTCGTAAATCTTCCAGACCTGAAATGCTTTCTGCAGCAATCCAATCCCATCAGACAACAATACAATAGTTGTTTGTAAGTAAAACTGCTTTTAATTTCTAGGCAAATGGTTCATACTGCAGCTCCCCTGCTGCCTTTGGTATGCTGACACATACAACTACAACTCTTTTATAGCTACAGATTGAAGAGGTAGAAGCACTATTTTTTCATCATGATCAGTAATTCCCTGTCCTGTTACTTGGCCGTCGCTGTTCACTTAGGCACTCACTTAATTTAATGAGCATGTGGGAAGGGTATAGTAAATAGAAAGACTTAAATATATTTTTCAGGAGCAGCCACTAGAGATTTTCTGGAACTTTGTTCAGTTTGTCATTCATTAAGTTTGTGTCTAATACAACAAAGAAATCAAATACATTAAACATTTAGAACAGGGCTGCTAAATTGCCACCTAGTGGCCTTTTAACGAAGTTGATGTCTCTGAAATGCTGATCTGGGTGAAAAATATACCTGTGTGCTTTTAGTATTTTTGATAGGGTGTCAGTATCGGTGCTCAGTGACCCCTCACCCATAACTTGGTCAGAATGGAGGGGTGGCAGAGTACAATTTCAGAACCAAGGCAAGACAGGACTGTTGGGACTGCTGGGGTGCTAGGGACAGCTTGTGCAGGACTTGACAACAAAATACAATTTCTAGACCAACCACATAGCCTGTGCAACGGGTGAAAAATGCTGTCAAGTAGAAGCCTTAGCCTATTATCTCTACTTCTTGTTTATTTTTCCTTTCTAAAAGAAAAAAAAATGCATATAAAAGGTTTTCTGACTATTGGTAAGTGAGTAAAAAGTTGGGATTTTTGTCCTCCCAAGGCTCAACCATCCCCAGTGCTGGGGTATTCTCCCACCTTATAGTCTCACCCTGCCTGAGCCATATGTTCATCAGCATGTGCTGTTTACCCAGAGCCAAGCAGATGGGAAACAACAAAGGAGCACAAGTGGAACAATAAGTTTTGCAGTTCTGCTGTTGTGATCAGTCACGTAGGTCTGCCCAGAAGATACTGCAAGAGAATAAAAATAATCTACAATATGATGAGGTTCATAAGCAAAGTCTTTAGGGATTAATGTGTCCTCAGTTGTTTCACCAATAATCAGCTTGGGATCCACTGGATGACAGAACACTGCATGTTGACAGAACTGATATTCGCAGGAGGTGGAAGGAGCGGAGGACTTACGTTAGGAAGCAATGTTGGAGCAGGAGCTGGAGGCTACATCTCTAGGAGAATGCATCACTTGTTTCAGTGACAAATCAGTCCACAGCAGCAGAATCCAAATGATTCATCATCCTCCTCCTCCCTATCACCTGCTGGGACATAACGCAGTTAGTGGATGAAGAAGAAACATCAGCCATGAGACACAAACTGAAAAGCCATATTGCACCGTCACTAAGGTCCTTGGGTAGTTTAAGGTGTGACATGTGTATGTCATTTGTCTTAGGATGTTACATAACCTGAAAGCTAGACCAAAATACATGCCCTTGCAGATCACTGGGTCCTTAATTAGGGTTTTGGCACTTCTCAAGTCTCCTGTCCTCTCATGATTAACTGAAAGATTTTAAGCAAGTGCTATCACTTCCCACAGAACAGGAAGTTAAACAGGTCAGGAAAATCAGCCAAGACAGAGAAAGCAAACAAGGCCGGGGCAAGAGGACTTGAGATAGTAGCAATAAAAATATTAAACTGGTGACAAGAATATTCTCTTGCTGCACCTCAGGTTTTGTGACTAAAGTACAACTTACCATATGGTTCTGTTTTTTCCATTCATATTACTTTCAGCCTGGTTGACCTGTCTAAAGATACAGCCTTATTTTTATTTGTGGGTATTTTCCCCCTCTTTTTTATTGTTTTGCATGTCAATCATAATTCTCTTAATTTGTTTCACATTGTACTTTGTTCTTGTTCAGGATTGATTCAGTTAAATTTGTACCTTGTTTTGTGTTAAACAAATATTTATTGTTTCACTAGAGTCTGACCTCATGGCATTAACTTAAACACATTTTAACTTCAATGAAGTTCTTAGTGGAGTGAAGAGTCATCTCGAAACTGAGGTTTTTTTCCTTTTCAAGACCACAGCTTCCCTATTTTTTAGGTATGAAAGTACAGTAATAGAGGAAGCTGCAAACACTCCACAAACTGATGTGCCACTCATTCAAAGTACCTAGCATGATACAAAGGCATGCAATTGAAAGTCAGCTTAGTCTTTCATATACTCTAGATTATTTGGTCTTTAAGGAGCATACAATAAAAGGTGAAAGGTAATCAATACAATACCGTCTGAGAAACGGCAGGTTTAACCAAGTACCTGTTGTCAGTAAAATTATCCAGGGACAGAATGCCCTATAAATGCAACCAGCTTTTTCAAAAAATAAACGAGCTGTTCCAAACCCTAGAAGCCAGTAAGGCACAGAATAGCATCTAGATGGCAATTACTCATTTGAACTGCAATGTGTGCCATGAGTTTCCATTTCCCCTAGCCTTTCCTGAGCTGGTCTTTTCAGGGTTTATTAAGCTTGGCTTTGACTGAGGGATTTACCATAGAGTCAATCTGTCGCTCTTCTGCTATCCCAGTAGCCTCCTGGTTTTTCAGATCCTGTTCAGATTGCCATGTCAAATAGCATCCACATAACTTTGGAAGACATGCCTTCAATTTCTGGGGTCTCCTGCCTGCCATAGATAATACTGTTCAAATACATCTCTTGGCAACTTTTGCTGCTGTTTCCAGGTAGGAAGTGGTAGATTCTCCTGTGTTCATCCCCACAAACACACAGAGTTAATGGCTTGAGAACGTGTTGAATGGGTCATTCATTACATTTTTTTACTTGATGTTTATACATACTTTTATAAAACCACCAGATGCTTCCAGTAGGAAGAAAATGGTAGTTCAGTGTTCCTGTGCTAGCCTTGAATGAGAGAAATAACTATTCAGTAGCTATACATAGAGAATACATGTCAGCTTGATGGTGGTGAGAACTTACTTGCATTGGCTCCAAAATAGTATGCTGTCTCAATCTTGTCTTCAACTCATACAGATCTGCAGTTTTTACTCAGTTCAGAGTAGTCAGAATGAACTTGTGCCTCCCAGAAAAACAAACTCGTCATCATACTTGAAGACGTGTTCTGTGAGGCAAGCTATCGACACTGACTATTCTGTCAGAAAGCTGCCTTAAGACTTCTAAAAACTGAAGTACAGTCAGACACTTAAAAATCAACCATAGCTTTCTCAGCCAATTATCACATCTTAGGTTAACTGCCAAAACTGGGGTTTCACAGGAAGTTCTTTGAGAGATCTTAAAGTCATGAGCAGGTTACTGACAGTAACAGGACAGTCAAGATCTAAAATAGAATTGTTTTTTGAATATATAGAAGGGTTTTCAGTCAAAGGGATGTAAAAGTTGAAGTAACTGGAGTGTTCGGTTTATTTAAAAAATAATTTCAATAAAAATTGTGTGTGAGTGAATCAAGTTTGACCGATTATAAGCAAGAATTATTTATTCCTTTTTTATTTATCTCATGTGTCTTCCACATGCAGGAATAAAAACAGCTGGGGATTCTCTTCTACCTTTAATTACATGGAACTCATATTTATAATGAGTTTCCAGTCAGCTCTGTCACATGAAAATGAAGTTTCTGATGTATTGCTGTTCGCCTGATTTCACAATCAGCCCCTTGCAACTCAAAAAATTGTCACTAAAAATCTAACCAAAGGCAAAAATTTCTTTACTGTCTGGGACAGTTTATGATGGATGATCTCAACAGCTTTCAATAGCAGTAGCATTTAAATACAGCTTGAGTGGAACAAAGCAGAATACCTGATTTGTTTATTTGTTTAAATGACTCATGTATCTGTTCTTCATTCTCCCCTGTTGGAATCTGTAAGTTATAAATTTTGTGGCCTTTTTCCCTATTTTCTTTCTGTGTCTTGTAATACTTTGTGTCTTATCTTGGGTGTAAAAGTTAGCAAGGCTTAAGACTGATGGTCTTTTGACACAGGAAGGTGACTTGTCTGATAGAAAGCCAGTGGAGTTATAAAGCTATATATAAATACTATGTTTAGCTACTTAGGAAAAGAAAAATTATTGATTTATATATCAGGTATCTCTCTGTTGTCCTTTTGATGTGGATAGAGTGTAAAAACTGTTATCTCTTGGAACATCACAGGAATAAAATAGCCAAAGATAATACCTTGACTTGAAGCTTAAAGTCCATTTCCAGTTATGACTTCACATATATTTTTCTTAACTTTTCTGTAAACAACTCTACTTACTGTTTTTCAAAGACAGACAGTATTAGGTAGATGGGATGGCGAGCGGGGGTGGGTCGGGAGGGAGGTTGCTTGTGCCCATTTTCCATTCATCATCGTTTCAATCATCTTTCCTCTCCTACAAAAAAACCTTCACAAAACACTGGCTAGGTAATTCTTCTTCCCATATGTTGGAGTGAAATCATAGAATCGTAGAATGGTCGGGGTTGGAAGGGACCTTTAGAGATCATCTAGTCCAAAGCCTCTGCAGAAGCAGGTTCACCTAGATGATAAAATATTTCCACTGTCTGTTTCTAATAACTATGCTAAAAAAAAAAAAAAGAGGTATTAGGTATAAAAAACATCAATAAAGTTTAAAAAAATAATGAAACAAAAAATATTATCTCTGGCAGCAACAGAACTATTAATATGCAAGGATACAGGTTGGGATGAGCTTTGATAAAATGCTAGATATAGGACGCTGATGTACATGACTGGGATAAATCCTTTCTTTGTTATCTAGCCCTCCTTATGCAATGATGATGCACAGGACTAAAGTCTGAATAAGATATATGATTTCTTTCTATTCCTATGATAGTGCAACTCAGACTACAACCTGACTTGAATTCTACTCCAGCACTGGAATGAGTTTTACCTGTTCTAAGGGCAGCACAGCTTACCCATGGCAGGTGTGCAAGAGTTTTGTAGCTCTCTGAAGAAGCTCTGAATAAAACCTCACTACTAACCTCAACCGTTTGCCAAAAGAGTTATTAAAACTGCACATAGCTAGAATAGCTCTGTCACTGAGCTGTAAATCAGCCCTCCCAACTGTGAATCCTCACTTTTTGCAGTACTTTAACTTGCAATAAAAGATGCGCACCAGCAGAGGGCATTACACACCTCAATAAAATGCAGACTGGTACACAATTGGAAAGGATTCTTATAGCCTTCTTAGGATGCTGGACATTTCATGTAATTTATCAAAAGCTTAACAAAAACTGAAATACTCCAATCCCAGGGTCTATCAGGTAGCTCTCAAGTGCCCATTCATTCCAGAAGGTCCTTTACTGAGGAAAACGGTAAATAGCTCTCACTGGCAAAGCGTGAAGCTATTCAGACTATTAGAACTGAAAACATAGTTTTCCTTCTAAACAAATGAATCTAAGAAAGAACTAAGAAAACTATGCTTTTTTTAACATATTATTTTTCATTTGTTTTCCCTTCTCCTATTGCTTAGCTAACACACTGCACCCTTTTTTCTACTTTGTGAGACACGTTTCTGTGGATTTTGCTTTACTAACATCACGTCATACTGAATTCCAGCAGCTGAGGAGACAGTCTTTTGGATATAATTATTTATAGAAATATGGAAGAGCTGGGAGTACATTTGCCATTTTAAAATTACATTAGAGAAAGAAAATTTTCTTGTTTTCATTTCAGAAGTCTGCAATTTTGTATAAAGATCTTTACCTTTTTTTTTTTTACTCTCTAATACCTTAACATATAGACAGCCTCTAAATTTATGTACAGATTGTAGTTTTCTTTAAATCCAAATGACTACAACTGAAAGACAATGACTAGGAAAACCACATAGAAAATAGCATTTGTCATAGTTCTGTGCAGCTCCTCATTGCAATTGGCTTTATGTTTTCATGTGGTTTTTTTCAGAGTCTGAGGGTTTTAGCAGCACTTGTAATGGTCCCTTGATTTCACACATGAAAACAACTTTACCATGAAAAAACAAATAGTCCATCATGAGATTCAAAAAAAGAAGTTATGTCATGTCACAAATGTTTTTCTACCAAGTAGTATCTGGCTACTTTGCAATACTGTTGTATTTCTATTAGGAAGTAGGTAAAGGTAGGGTCTTCAGGGAAAGAAATACAACGGGAGTGTTCACATACTAATGCATCAATGCATAAGTATATGTTACCAGATAATCTAATATACACTTCTTCAATGTTGTACTCTAGTAATTGTTTGAAATATTCTTAAAAAAAGAAAAGAAAAATGAGGGTAAAGAATATTTTTTAATTAAACCTAGGAGACAAAATTTGGAAGCATCTATATTTCTGAAACACATTAAGAACAAAGCTTACTTAATTAACTACATAAAATAGTACATTTAGTTCTAGAACAATACTGAGTTGTCATTGAAGTTGTTGGAAAAACCTTTGTTATATAAGAAAAGATAAAAATCTAGCATGTAGGTAAGTCATCAAATAGTAAGAGTGAACAATAATTTCTTTGGTGGAAAACTCTTTTTCACAGAAGGATGTAAAGAACATAGCAGCCAACAATTTTTTACTATATAAAGCATTCCAGCTTTTTTGGGTTTGCAGATAATTCCATAACTTTAGATTTTAGAATGTAAGCAATACATAATAATTATATGGTTTTTTACAAGCAGGTATATGCAGTGACTTAAATCTATTGCTCGGCTATCAAAGTTCATTGGGTAATTTTTAAGGTCATTTACAATGTATCATTACTGGATAGGATGCACGCACTTTTCTGTTCATCTAGTGTGGTTCTGCTTCCTTACTTGATTAGTATCTTATAATAATGTGTATATCAGAAATCTAACATTTGGAAGTGCAACATTTGCATTCAAGTCTAGTCCTAAAATTAAAATACAATTTCCTTTTGCTTCAGTGGACCAAAGGAAAAATGTCTTTCCAATAAAGGATAAATGCCAGGAGACATCTGTATAAACAACACACTCACACTTTGTGTGTCTTCCTTCTGCTTGTTTCAGAACTCAGCAAAAAACCTTATTGGTCATAGATGAGAAAAGTCCTTGTCTAGATAAGCCTAACTTGAAAGCAGCTGCCCTGATGAGAAGAATATATATTCATGAGGAACTATGAGGCAATATCATTTTACTTTTTAAGATGAATAAGGACAGTACCCGAGATGTATAACTCCAATGTAAAAAACCAACCAAACAAAAAGTGCTGTGAGTTCAAGGGGACTGTGGGTAGTGGCTCCTGTCCACAAAGCCTGTAAGTCAGTGAACCAGAACTCAGCTCAAAGCACTTTTCTGGATGTGGGCCCTGCAGCCCCATGCTATGCTGCTGTAAATGCTTACGCAGGTGCTCTGATATTTGAGCTATCAAAGTCAAGGACTCTGCTCTCAAGATTAAAAAAAAATAAAAAATCTTGTGCTTCATGTTGGAAGGAAGAGATGGCGGAAAGCCTTAAAAATATCTTATATTTCCTACTGCTTTTTTTGACACTTTTTTTTTCATGTCAACTGCATATCACAAACATTGTGTAACCCAGTTGGCACGCAAAGAGGTTAATTTGCCTCGTGTGAGCCAATGCTTCTTTGGTAGAAACCTGTTCAGAAATCATAAACATTTCACATTTACATGGTAAATTTTCATCTCAATCTTAACCAGCAGTAAACTTAATTAAAAGTTATACTCCCTGGCCAAAAGGTTGTTTTTTAACAATTGTTTTGAGAATTTATTGTTAATGCATCATTATCAGGTCTATGTGGTTGTGAGGGCACTTTTTTTGTGTCTAATACTATTTTTTTCCTTTTTGATAGACAATAGAAGGAAGTTACTAAGAGTCAACCCAGATTATTAATAAAGCCTGGATGAAAGTGAAATTTAGCTTTTAAAATATGCTGTCACTACTACTGATGCTAAGAATAGGAACTGCAGGTCAATAGCTGGAGCCAGAAAGAGTCTAAAAAAAAAAGGTGAGAGGAGTCACTAGCACAATCAAGAGAGAAATGTTTTTGCATCAACTTGGTAATAAGCACTTTAATCATGTTTGCTACTGTATTATCATTTGAACAATTCAGATTGAGATAAGAAAGATGGCTTTAGCTCCCTTCTCTTCTATGCAGCTTCTCCACAGCTTTAAGCAAAACATTTTACTCATCTGAATAATGACAATAAGAATAATAACCTTTCTCTATCTCAAAGGGCTGATTATGAGAATAAATTAGATGCTCAGATTTTGTAGTAATGCATCTCAGTAAATTAAAAAGAATTTTCAAAACAAAATAATCACATTTACATTATTTTGTAGATACCTATGATTCAAAAACCTCTTTTTGGCTATTTTTATCTAGTCAAGAAATGTCTAGATGGTTACCCCAGAAACGTGAGGAACACTTATTGGGAAATACTTCAGCTAGATGACAGTAAAATAGATAAAGAGAAGAGTATTAAATTATTAAATGACCTACACTGCAGCTCCTCATATGCAGTTTTGCAGCTGGAGTGACTGCTAGGATGCTTAGTTTGGACTCTTCAAAATGTCTACAGTGGAGCTCTGGTTTGAAAATTGATTATGTAAAAATATCACTTCCTACTCAGCAGATCTGTTCTCGTGTGCTTTAGTGGGGAGAGAGAAAAAAGAAAAAAAAATAAATCACTGCATGTCTTCACTGCTGAGCCACAATATCTCTGGGGGAAGAAACTGCATTATACTCCAGTTTGTGCAATTTCATCAAAATCACCGATTTAAAGCTATAGCGTACCTAAGCAAAATCCATCTTTTCAAAAATGTGCCCTTTGAATCAGACCTGCATAACCTCATTACCTACAGCTGAATGGAAATTAATGAAATGAAAGGAAATAAACCCTTCAGACTGAAAAATCGTGACTGGATTTCCTCCAGCTTCCTATTATCACACAAACTAATCAAGCTATTTCTCCCCCAGGTGGAAAATGAAAAGAGAGAGGTGATGACGACTCTTTTTTTAAATATTTGGCAGGTAGTCTCAGAGCATGGAGCCCATATAAGTTTCAAGAGGTTACATGAGGACTACAGAAGGCTAATAGTATGATAACAGCTGCTAGCACAGGGACATAAGCAATGCAAAAACCAGATTCATGCAGTTTGGCCAGCCTGTTGCCAGGGTTGTCAGACTCCTCAGTGACGAAGTGGGCTTTGTCACTATCAGCTGCTTCCAAAGGATCAATATATCACACCAAATGTTCCTCTTTAAAAGGAAATCTTCTTTGTCATTGTTTTTTTTTTCCTCAGAAGAGGAGATGAAGAGGCTCTTTGAAATTTAGAAGGAAAAAAAAAAGAGTAAAATTGTTAACACTGGAAAATACATACTAGAGAGAGATACTCTCTAGAGATTTGAAAGGATACTTTGATAATTCTTGCCAATTACATACCTGTTAAGAGGCAAGTATATTTACATATTTAATATTCAGCTAATCTCAAAAAACTTTGATCAAAGAGACATGTTGTTTATCCTCAAACACTGTGCCAAAATCTCATCTCTAGATAGCCTAATGTGTGAAGTGATGAATTTGTTTTCATGTCTTTTACAGAATGCCTTCCATTTTCCACTTCAGATTAAAACACCCACCCTTTTAACAAGTGTATTGCCTGTCCTGAACACTGTCTCTAAATAGAAAAGACATCATACCAGAATGGCTTCCTTCGGGTTTTACCTTCTGACATTTCTCTACTTAGAAAAGTCTGGAGAAGGAAAACTAATGACATCATGCTCCCAGACACAATCCGAAATTACTCTAGTATTTTTCAGAATATCCCTTAACATTCCCACTTCAAGGAGCAAGTGTACAAGGCATAGCAAACAGGCAGTTCTGGTCTATCACAGGGCAGGAGGAGGCAGGGGCCCACCCATCAGCAGTGTGCCTCAGCAACAGCATTTGGGACTCAAAGGAATAACTGATTTTTTACAGTTGTTTTCACAGTGTTAAATGCAACTGTATTGACTTATTTAAGCACTGCCTGCAGAGCTCACTAACTGGTAAGATGCAAAATAGACAATGAAAATATTAGAAATAAATATTTAATTATAGGGAAACAATTGTTTTCTCTTAAGAGTGTAGCAATCTTTCCATCCTCGTGTATCACAAGAATATTTTGGAGGTTGTAAAGCACTTTCTCCTACCAATAACAAGATGGGTAGACAGTAGACCTTACTACGAGGCAACAAATAATATTCTGAAAAATTTACATAGATAAACCTCAATAAATAGCCTTCTGTGAGAAGGTTTTTCAGGTTTTTCTTTCCAAATCACTAGATGATTTTTTTTTCCTTTAGTCAGAAGACTCATTTTCTTTACAGAAATGTTTTTTCTACCTGGGATCAATTTGTAGAAACAGATTTACTGAGAAGAATTCTGACACTTTCCTGGCAACTTGCAGTGATGTCTGGTGAAAGCAGCTAAATTTTGCAGAAGAAATCTGCAAAAACTCGTGAAAACAGCTTTTGAACTCATCCAAATGTCATTCCCCTTAAAGAGAAAACTAAATAGAAATGTCAGGATTGTTTCCTGCTGATATGGTTTAATATTAAAGGTTGGGGTTTTTTTTCCATAGAAAAAACACTGACTTTAAGTCTTGAGTCTAGTTTGTCTTTTAAAGCTGCCTAAACTAGGTATCTGTTATTTTTTCAATGAGACTGTTCTTCTTGTGGTTTCACTTTTAAGTCTCTCAAAACTGTTAAGATCTACTGAAGGGTGAAAAAAAAAATGGTGGGTATCTGTTTTGCCCAACTGCCCACAATTAGGCACAAGCATGTAAAAGAGGGTCCAAAGAAAAGCTAAGAGCTCTGTCCCTGCAAGTCATGAATTACGTGTCACTCTCCTCCACTTTCTAAAAAAAAAATATAAGGCTTGTAGTACAAAAGCTCCCCGAGGACATCATCAGTATTTCAGGCTCCCTACAACAGCAGAAAACTTATTCTGCTTAGAGAACCCAGCAGTACCACAAGCTGACGATTTCTCCTATATAACAAAATTTTTGTTTTGGTGAGAGCTCAAGTCATGTAAAAAAAGTCCATGAGAAATTTGCTTCCAACAAAACAGCCTGACAGGGACTTTGAAAGGTGTGTGCCTGACAAAACTAATGTTCAGCACAATGCTTTTTATATGCACTGTCTATGATAGTTCATCTCCTAAACGAAGAAGCCTCTCATTTAAATTCTTCATGGGTACAACCTGTTAAAAGGTGCTTCAGATTACAACCTAATAAAGGTTGATCTTGTGAAAACAGAACAGAACAAGATGACAAGAAATTAGAGTACTATTCTTGGTTTTCCTATTTTTTTTCTCCTAACTCTGAGAAAATTGTTTAACCTTGCAGGGCTTCTCTATAAAATAAGGATAATGACACGTGCCTATTCTACAGAGATGTGGGAAAATCATTATCATTACACTGAAAATCTATGGGAATGAAAAGTATCATTACTTCACTGTATTTGTATTAAAAATTATCCTTCAACCTCCATGAAAGTCTTTGATATTAACTGTAACAACAGTAGGCAAAAGTAATGAATGCCACAGTCCTTTATTTTCTCTATGGGTAAAGGTGTTTACTCATAGGAGTTCATTGGCAGACTCAAGTTCATTTGGAGAAACAAAGCCTATCTTCTGTTTGAAGGAAAAATATCTAATTCGTATCACTGGTTTAGTTTAAGTTCTTCACAGCCATTTTGTGGTGTTTTGAGTATGCAAGCTTTTGGGGTTTTTTTAGCATTACAATGCTGTTCTAGTAATTACTTTGTAAAGAAAAATAAATCTAAAAATAAGCTAAAGAAATCAAGCTCTCTGGTGTCCATGTCCCAGATGGGCAAAGAACAAAAGTAGAATGCTGACTAAATACAAATCCCTATTGCAGGTTTTTAATAAACTTTCCTCAATACACTGGTGACATAGATAAAGAGTTTTCAGAGATTTTTTAAATTAAATATGACAGATCCAAGCTCCCACTGAAAACTGGTAACAATTAGCAGTGCAACATAGCTCCTTCCTTTGGGCTAACCAATGATTGCGTTTCTGAAAAGCAGCTCCTGAAAAATCAGAAATACAACATCAGTATCGTAACGTCAGAAGCTACTTGAACTATTATGGCCTCACCAGTGCCAAGTACAGGGGGACAATCACTTCACCAGTCACACTATTGTTGATCCAAGCCAGGATGCCATTGGTCTTTTTGGCCACCTGGACACACTTCTGGCTCATGTTCAACCGCCTGTCGATGAACAACCCCCAGTCTTTTTGTGCTGGACAGCTTTCCAGCCACTCTACTGCAAGCCTGTAGCGTTGCGTGGGGTTGTTGCGACTCAAGTGCAGAACTCAGCACTTAGCCTTATGTAGTGTTTTTCGCTGGGCCAGGTTTGGGGGGGGGGG
>WBNH01010040.1:181321-358588 GCA_013401255.1 Urocolius indicus
GGTGTGAAGAGCTGCATCCTGTGGGAAAGACCAATGCTGGAGCAGTTTGTGAAGAACTATAGCCTGTGGGAAGGACCTACACTGGAGAAGTTCATGGAGGACTGTCTGCCATGGGGAGGGACCCCACAGTGTAGCAGTGGGAAATGTCAGGAGGCCTCCCCTTGAGATGAAGTAGCAGCAAAGTCCATCTGTAATGAACTGACTGTATCCCCTATCTCCCATTCTCCTGTGCTGCTGGGAGGGATGGAGGGAGAGCCCTGGGAAGGAGGGCTGTGGGGAGGTGTTTTAAGGTTTGGTTGTCTTTCTCATTTTCCCTACTCTCTTCTGATTGTTCATTAATAAAACAGACCGTTTTCCCCCAAGTTGAGTCTGTTTTGCTTGCAATGGGAATTGCTGAGTGATCACTGTCCCTGACTCATGAACCCTTCTGTGAAATGAAGAGCATACTTCATCCTCTAACTACAAAAGTCTTCAAACATTATAGTCCCCTGCAGCTCTGAGTCACAAATCAAGTACTTATTACAGCCTGGACTCTCATATCTGATTGTGTTTTGATTCCCAAGTTCTGATATTGATGAATGGTGTTGCTATTCACCAACAGCTAAATTAGTTTTAAATAGCCACACAAACAATACAACTATCTACTTAGTTTGTTTCTGTTGCAGAAAACTGATTAGCCTGTCATAAAATATAGTATTTGAAGGGAATCAGTGGATGAATTAAATGAAAGTTCTGTTAAGTCTTCTCTTACATTTAACCACTAGAATAAAGAAGATCTACTATTGTCTTCTGAAATGACCCTTGCTGGCTGCAGGGTAAAAAGTCAGAATAAAGAGAGGTACTACCTTGACTTTATCAATGCTGGTGATAGCAAAGATAGTACCAAATATAAGACCACAAAAAAGCCTCACGGTCACTTGCAGCAGCAGCATACCCAAACTACACAAGGAACTGAATCTACCCTGACAGTCAAGGTCTAAAGAGCGCAAAGTTCTCAGCAAGACATTTCACAGAAACGTTAAGGATCTGAGAGAAAGCTGAATTGAACAAAATCTAAAGCTGTGTCATAACAGAGAATAAAAAATCCTAAACTAGAATCCAAGAAAGTATGCTATTTGTAACATTATACAGAACAACTTTTAGATGTCGATGCATCTTTTATTGTGGTTTTCTAAAATCTGCTTTCAGTGAATTATTCCAGAAAACAAGATTCTTCTACCTTTTCCTCTTCACAGCTGAGGCTCAGGAAATTACTGTAATTCCTTTTTCTTTTATATTCCTAAATAGTCCTCTAAAGCAACTTTTGGAAGGTAGAAGACAATCATAACATATATGAAGATCTGTGGAGTAGCCTATACCTATTTTTTTTTTTCCAAATGGTAAAAGATGGGTACAAACAAAGCAAAGTAGGATTAAATACCCTCCATTGTATGGGGCCTTTTTGTTTTGTGTATTTATTTTATATACATATGTGTAATTTTATCCTTAATACAGACATATTTAAGAAACCCCATGAACCTAGATGAATATCAAGTAATTTCATTTGTCATACAAGTTTTACCTACATGTTTATTTACATGCTGAATAGTTTTTTTGAGGCTTCTACTGTCCTAGAGACTTGAAACCATTTGGATGCTCTTCTATTCATAGGTCTTCATCACTATGTGTTCATTATGAGTTCAGTTTGCTATTATATGACGAAAATACAAGTGGCTTTATTCAGGTGAACTAAAACACATTGACAAAAAGCATCAGTTACTTTCTTACAGAAAGGAAAGTTCTTGTGCTTCATTTCTCATTTTGTGGCATAAGCCTTCTTTCTAGAGAAGAAGAGTGGTAAACCAGCAAGGCTCTGCTATTACCAACTACTTAAAAGCCAAAGATTTCAATGTAAACTTTGTTTGTTGATGTAAGTTCATGCTGGCACAATCTAAAGATGCACATTTACTTGCCACATAGATCACTTGTAAGCTAGAGTATGCTTTGAGTTCTATTTTTTTTAATAGGAAATGGTACTGTGAAGCACTGAAACACCTAGACATCAGTTAGTGGCTTTAAAAACAAGAGACCCAACAGGAATAGTGAGCACAGTGATTTTGTGTGGACGGGTTTTAGTAGCCAGGGATGTGAGCAGAGGGGCTATTGTCTACAGGAGTGTTTTCTTTAAACAAAGAGCTGCCAGAAGCTTCACTGTATCCGATAAGGCCAGTGCCAGTTGGCTCTGAGATGGACCTGCTGCTGACCAAAGCCAAGCCAATTAGCAATGGAGGTTACAGCTCAGTGATTAACTTATTTGAGAAGGGGAAGAAGTTGCTGCACAGATGCTAAACGGCAGCAGCAGCAGAAGGGAGTGAGAATGTGAGAACAACATCTCTGCAGACACCAAGGTCAGTGGAGAAGGAGGGCAAGGAGGTGCTCAGGCACTGAAAGACTCCCCTGTAACCTGTGGTGCAGACCATGGTGAGGCAGCTGTGTCCCTACAGTCCATGGAGGCCAGCGGGGAGCAGAGCTCCACTTACAGCTTGTGGAGAACCCCACGCTGGAGTGGGTGGATGCCTGAAGGAGGCTGTGACTCCATGGGAAGAATGGCTTGGTGGTTATCTGGCACTCAGCCAGGGCTAAACCACCACAGTGGGTATTCTTTAATATTAACATATTGTTACCTGTATACTGTAAAATAACAAGTGTAGTTTCTGATTGACTATAACACTAAAAATGAAAAAAGAAAAAAAAAAAGCACAGCAATTCAGTTAAGTACAGTTTGTGCCTTGAGGGAGGAAAAAAAAGGGCTTGTATTATCCTGGCTTTTTTTTCCTGCCTTGGTAGCGGTGTATTATGTCATTGTTCTGGTTTCAGCTCAGACGGAGTTAATTTCTTACTAATAGTTGGTATAGTGCTGCATTTCAGATTTAGTGTGAGAATAATATTGATAACACACTGACGTCTTAGCTGTTGCTAATTACCACTTATCTTTAGTTAATGATTTTTCAGTTTCCCAGACTCCGCCAGCAAGTAGGTACACAAGGAGCTAGGAGGGAGCCTGGCCAAGGCAGCTGACCTGTACTAGCCAAAGGCTATTCCAGACCACAGAACATCATGCCCAGTATATAAACTGGGAGGAACTGGTAGGGAGGGACAGACAGCCGCACAGGAATCAGTCAGCGGGCAGTAAGCAATTGCACTTGGGCAACACTTGTCTCTACTTGGGTTTTATTTCTCTTTGTTATGTTCCTTTCATTACAATTGTTGTTAATTTTTAAATTATTTTAGTTATGATATTTTATTCCATTTTAGTTATTAAACTGTTCTTATCTCAAATCCTGAGTTTTACTTCTTTTTCCCCTGATTCTCCTCCCCATTCCACCGGGAGGGAGAGGAGTGAGCAGACACTTATTCAGATCTTCTGGAGTACAAAATACTCTGTCCTGTAGTTGCATCCAAGAATGAGTTGGCTTTAGCAAGATCTTCCACTATTACCAATATGCAGTAAAACAGTGGCCTTCAGCATTTACTCAAGCTTTAACACAACCAGTGGTCAGCTTACTTGTCCTTGTCTTTCACATTAAGAGATATACACTAGGCCTCAATGAAAGAAGCAGCAAGAAAGATCACAAACCTATTTCTTACCACAATGGCCAGATATAGAATTTCTACAAGAGACCTAATGCCTACCTAAGGTCATCTGAAACAATCAGAGATTTAAGGTAATTTGGCATACATTAAACATGACTAAACAGTACAGTCTTAATCTGGTTATTGTACCCTGCACTCAGTTACTCACCACAAAAATTGAACTCCTAAGTTATGCCGTGAAAGAGTTCCATTTGCGCTTCATCAGTTGAAAAGTTGCATGTCAGGGCTGAGTGCACCAATAGGCTATAATAGGTCTTCATGAGCCCCACCAGAAGTCTCCATTTACAAACCCTGCCCATCGCCTCAGAAGATCCATTTAGCCTCAGGCTGCTCTATGCTGTAGGTGTACCTACCATTCCTGCATTGTTGTTTGGATTTCCTGGATTCACCTTAGATCTGCCTTGTTGCCTTATGAACCTCAGACTGACTGTACATAGGATCTATGGCTATTGTCACTCTGCTTTGCTTATCCAGCTCACATGCTATTGAACTGTGCCCTGGCAAAGATGACACTGCTCATCCTGCACTGTGGCTGCTCTCAGCTCCTGGTTCACCTTTGACTGTAGAGTTCTGCTCTCGCTGCTCCCTGGTACTCAGTTGCCACCACTCCTGTCAAAAGTGAATGGAGGAACCTGAAAGCATCCAGCATATTATGCAAATAGACAGACATGGAAGAGCCTAAATCTACAACTCTATCAGTGTTCTTACAAGATTTGCTTTCAGTATCTTTTTTCATTCTTATTTAGCCATTTTGCTTTTCAGAACATTTCAAAGTGTGCTAGTGACACTTCCTCCATGATGCAGACACTAGTCTAGCTGTGTGCTTCAATCTATATCGTTTTGTATGAGAATAGCTGAAAGTAGAAAATATCTTGCAGTTAGTACTGGCAGAAACAGCTGCAGAAATGGCCAGTGAGATTTGCATAGATAAAAATAAAATCTTGAGCTTTGTTTTGCACTATTCTCATTAGCTGTTTTCTGCAACCTGATGTAACTTCTCGGATCTCAGTTTCATGCTCTGCTTTTTTTCTTCTCTCAGTCTTTATTTCCTGCCATGTCCTTTCATCTATCGTCTTCATCCTTTGCTCAAGCTTCTCCTACCAGCCTTTATATGCCACAAAGTTGTGAAATAAACCCAATGCTTGCCACTGCCATGTCACAGAATCATACAATCTCAAGGGCTGGAAGGGACCTTTAGAGATCATCTAGTCCAACCCCCCTGCCAGAACAGGCCACCTAGAGTAGGTCCCACAGGAACTCATCCAGGTGGGTTTTGAATGTCCCCAGAGAAGGAGACTCCACAACTTATCTGAGCAGCCTGTTCCAGTGCTCCATCACCCTCACAGTCAAGAAATTCTTCCTTGTATTCCTTTGGATCCTCTTATGTTCCAGCTTATACCCGTTGTTCCTTGTCCTATCATTGGACATCATTGAGAACAGCCTGGCTCCATCCTCCTGACACCCGCCCTTGACGTATTTGTAAACATTAATAAGATCACCCCTCAGTCTCCTCTTGTCCAAGCTGAGGAGCCCCAGCTCCCTCAGCCTTTCATCGTAAGGGAGATACTCCACTCCATCATCTTGGTGGCCCTGTGCTGAACTCTCTCCAGCAGCCCCCACAATATTCCAGATGTGGTCTCACAAGGACAGAGTAGAGGTGGATGTGCATATTGTTCCTCATAGCAACATTCAATTAACTAGCTAATGTCTCATAGTTTTTACCTTTGTCACCATCGCTCCCAGAGACAGAGGAATAAGAGAGGGGAGAATACTCAGGCCATTCAATTTCTTCACTATATACCTAAAGGTGTGGTGTACAACCATGGATTAGGGATTCTAGGAAAGTACTCTTAATTGGTTAAGAACAGATTTGTTGCAGAGATCCTTTACCTCTCTCCTAACAATCTAGTTTCATATAACTTACTAAATGTGCTCCTCAGTCATTTATGGTTTCACTTTTACTGCCCAGCCATCTGCAAATCTATCAAAGACTTAATAATAGTCAACTACATCATCCAAAAAGGAAAAATAAGTAAAAAAACCCTGTGTAAAACCTTTGCCAAATTTTGAGAAGAAAAATGTCCACTGAGTTTTTTTTTTAAAGCATCAAGAGTTTGGAGAAGGATAAAATAAAAGATTATGTTGTTAGAACATCTTTAAAAAACAATCTGTATAACAAATATTACGCACAGATTTTTTGCTAAGTTTGCTGGTTCTAATGCATTTGGTCTCCATTTCTCATAAAAATTACTTAAAATGTAGAACATTGCATCCTATGAACTTTAAAAAAAATATCACTTTCATTTTTACGTCTACACAGTGAATGACTGTTCTTTTGTCTTTTTGGTAGGCTGTTAGTAAAGGATGGTTTTATACAGTCTAAAAGAAGACTAATGTCTATAACAATCCAATCCTATTGATTAAGAGATTTAAATTCTCTTAGGAAAAAAAGATACAAAGTTAACCTTCTGACTTTGCCAAAATACTAAATATGTTAGAAATCAAACTGGAGACATCTGGATTTTAAAAATATTTACAACATGCTTTTCCTCATCTTTCCAACTTAAAGATAAAAGCAGCAACTAAAAACCAGATACCTTACAGTCAATGGTCACTCTTAAAAGCCTCTGAAATTACTGCACACAGTCAAGCTATCAGTAAGAGAATTAATGATAGTGTATTATCAGTGTATACACAGAAGTGAAGCTCTACAAGTTACATGTCAATTCATATAAATTAAATTATATATTGTTCCATGTTTGATTAACAAAGCCAGGCAAAATTACAAGGAAGTTCCCAACATTTATTAATTTCAGAATAAGATTTTTTGCTATTATATAAAACATAAAATACAGTAACTTCGTTTCAACATGACTCATTCAAGTGAAACTCATAGACTGTTTGGCTTCAATCTTTTAATCATGGTGGCATATAATTTTTCTCAGTTCAAAGAACTGTGTTGCTTCTAAAAAAATAGTGATATAAATTCAGCAAAACACTCTACTGATTTAAGCATGACATAGAGAATCTGTCAGCTACAGCCAGAGACAAATCAACATATTTCCATGGAGAATGTCTTGTGCTTGCAGTTTACAATCAATGAGTAGGACAGAGGTGACAATATATGACCCTTTCTACTGTTACATTCATTTTGTATCATTTTAGACCTCTCAGACACGTTACCAGTGGTTGAAAGTAGAAACATTGAAGGAAGATATTTCTTTTCCCATCATGGCTCATGGAAAAAAAAAATAATGGAAGTAGATATCCATAACCTTTTGAAAAAGAAAAATGGCTTAATATATCCTATTATTTGTAAAATAGGTTACTCCTATACACAAAATCTAAAATACAAACACTTGGTGTCAAATCCCAATTTTTTTTACCATTTGACTGTGTGATTAGATTTTATAGTATGTAAACAGTTCCTTAGATGTGATCAGTTTGTTATGTTTATGAACATTTGGTTATGCAATTATCATTGCCTCAGGCCACTAGAACTCTTCCCTTACTACAGTCTCAGACTTGTTCTTAACAGAAGAAGAAAAACATGAAGGCAGCAGCAGTAAATTGGAAACTGGCCAGACAGCTGATCTCAAGAAACACATCCTTAAAACCAATGTCTACAGCAGGTGCTTTCAGGGTTTCAGAATATGAACTGAACATAGCTTATGGTTGTCAGAAATGGCTAAAATAATACTTCTAGCTCCATGCCATGCTTTGGTCGCATCCAGGAACACTCTCAAAGTCACCACTGCTTCACGGGGACCTTGAGTGCCAACATCACCCTAGCAGAGGATTTCATGGCAAGGGGAAAAAAAAAAAGCCTCCTGAACTCCTCTTACCAGATGTATGTAGGCTTAGCACTACTACTCCTACTTACTCAGGACAACAAAAGGGACATTTCTGCTACTATTGTCAAAGAAATCACAGTGCAACATTTCCTCTGATGAAACACATTAGAGTCGTAATCACTTAAATGGGGCATGAGAGGTGGGATACACAGATAAATTACAATCATCACAATTAAATGTATGTGACTCAAAATTCCAACACATTTTATTTGGAACTGATTTTGCTTGCTTCAGAGGCACATGGTCATGATCCACAGCATGTGTAATACTATTCAACTGCTTAATGTAATTCATGTCTGAGAAAAGTGTATTTCAAAATATACAGCAATGAAAATCTCTATTCCTAAAAATTACAAATGCCTTCGCAAGGTTACAGTGACAACTGCCTTTCTGAAGGTAGCAGGAGAGGGACAGAGTATGCAGTTCTAAATGAAAACTGAAGTGGCAAGTAAGTCTTAAAAGACCAGTAAGAATCCTCTATGAAGTAACCAGGCAGATAGACATGGCCTGGAGTAAATGATGATTTACTCCATTTAAAGATGCTTTTTTCAATCAACCAGCTCTGGAGCTTTCGTGAAATGTTATTCTGATCTAAAGCTTGAACAGCATATTGCAACTTATCTAAGACAGTTATGCTGGGTTTGTTTACCCAAATTGCAGATTAACAAGGTAAAAAATGCAGACACTGCATCTTGCATGTGTAGATCTTCACAGTCTTAGAGATGAAATGTTTCAATTGTCACCTATCAAAGCAACACCACAGAATGTGACTGAACTACTTCCAAAGTCAAGCCGCACCTGAAAGAAGTGCAGCTGCGCAGCTGGTGTCAGAGGTCTACATCAACAGTCTACAGAAGCAGATTGACTGTTTTTTGCCTGTCAAAATGGGGGGGTTACAATGTGGTATGTGACTGTGTGGTCAAGACCAGTCCAATACAGCTTAACTATGAGTAGGTTGGTGCCATGGAATGGGCCCAGCTTCAGTCTGAGCATGTCCAGAGACAGGCAATGAAGCTGGTGAAGGGTCTGGAGAACAAGTTTTATGAGCAGCAGCTGAAGGAGCTAGGAATGTTTAGCCTAGAGGAGGCTGAGGGGAGATATCATCACTCTACAGCTACTGAACGGGAGTTGCAGTGAGGTGGGGACTGATCTCTCCAGTAATGAATGATAGGACACAAGGAAATGGGCTGAAGTTGCACCAAGAGAGGTTTAGATTAGACAACAGGAAGAACTTTTTGTGCCAAGAGTGTTATTAAGCATCAGAATGGGCTGCCCAGGGAGGTAGTGAAGTCACTATCCCTAGAGATATTTAAAAATATAAATGAGGTGCTGAGAGACATGGTTTAGTTTAGCGATGGGCCTGGCAGTGTTATGGTTAGTGGCTGGACTCAATGATTTTAAAGGTCTTTTCCAAACATAATGATTCTATGACACTCTGAGGGGGCTGCTCCAGTTCCCTTCCTGGGAACTTGAACACTACTTGCTATAAATCTTTGGAAGTGGCCTGATGGTTGCTGGGGTACAGATGAAAGCCACAAAAGGTATGCTCCAAATACCTAGGAGCAAAGAAAGCAAAACTAAACATTTAAAAAAGTACCATAGGTAAGCCAGATGTTAAAAGTAAAAGAAACTGCTTTCCAGCAGTTACTTCATTACATTTCCCTTTATGCTAATTCTATTTTTCCCAATAGTACAGTATTTTTTGCTCTGAGACAAGATGTTAATGTGGGAAGACCACGTCCATAAAATAGGAGAGAGCCAGTACAGCATTTCTCCATTTCAGAGCCCTTTCCCTGAAACAGGCTATGCCAATGACAACATATCATGCAGTGTGAAATACAAGCTCTCTGTATTCAATTGCCAGAGGGATATCTATTGTAAGGAGTGGAGGTCAATATCTGAAAGCTGTAACTGCTACTCATATAGGAGATGCATTTTGTGTTCTACACCTGAAAAACTGACAAGTCCACACTTGTCAAGAAAGAAAATCCATCAAAAATGAAGAAAGAAGGCAATGAAAGGAAAAGTTAAAAAGACAAAAGAGCTCAATGCACATGTTGTATGAAGGCAAGAATATCAGGAAGATATCAATATTGAGAAGGCATAAAAATCAGACATAGTAAATCAGCTATAATTTTAAAATGCTTGATAATCACAGATGAACCAGAAGAGCAAAATGAGATTAGACTGGTGGAAGAAAATGTGATATGATTGTGGAAACTTGAGGAAAAAAGTTAGTTGCGTGTAAAACAAATGAGAAACAGGATGTCACACAAAGAATTGGCAAAAGATCTAAGTTTTAAACATAAAAGTATCAGAACATTCACTGTAGTTTCAGTATGAAGACACTATTTTTAAAAATTTTGTGGAATAAAAGGAAAGCAGCAGCTTCTGGTCTCCACATTAGTCTAAACATTGCACTAAGTTCAGGAAACACTGGATTCTTCTCATCCTACTTATGGCTGCTCTTAGTGAAACTCCCTGTCCACTTCTTCAGCTCCAATATTTTCAGTTTTCAATGACCATGCAACATCAGCCAGTGTCCTTCTGACATAAAAAAACCCCAGGATCAGCAACCACCATCAAATCAGAAAACTTAGTTTCAGAGAACAATATTTTTTCCCTGCTTCATTGGCATAATGGAAGAGAACAGGTATTTTCCATAAGGAAAAATATCTGAGAAAAAAGCCCAATAAAATATATAGCAATTGGCAGTATTATATCTTCCATAATTATTTTATTCAGTTGAAATACTAACAATTGGAATTATTTGCTGGATTAAAAAAATTTAAATTTTACATTTCTTAAGAGTAATTTTAAAAAATTACCTTCAATTTTTGCCTAGTTTTGTGTCTGCCTATGATGTAATACCAAATACTACTTACTGAGAGCTATGTATTTTCTTACTCAAGCCAATTCAGATGAATATATAGAAAGGATTCATGCTTTAAACAGAAATTTAATCTTTATGGATCAAGTTATCTATTTACCTTTCTATACTATTTTGACTGTAAAGTTCTGTGAAATTCTGTGAATGAAAAATTAACACAAATAAATGGTTTTATTCACTACAAAAAAAAAGCAGAATCAGAAAATTTAACAGAGACACAGACTCCCCAACCTCCCTAGGCAGCTTGTGCCAGGGCTCCCTCACCCTTACATGAAAGAAGTTTTTCTTTGTGTTTAAGTGGAACTTTTTGTGTTCCACCCTGTGGCCACTATCTCTCATCCCGTCAGTGGACACTACAGAAAAAAGATTCACCCCATCCTCTTTGACATTCACCCTAAGGGTATTTAAAAGTGTGGATGAGATCCTCCCTCAGTCTTGTCCTCCAGGCTAAACAGCCCCAGGTCTCTCAGCCTTTCCTCATAAGAAAGATGTCCCAGTCTCTTCATCATTTTGGTAGCCCTCTGCTGGACTCTCTCTAGAAGTTCTCTGTCTCCCTTGAACTGGGGGGCCCAAAACCTGACACAGTACTCTAGACGTGGCCTCACCAGGGTAAGGTAGAGGGGAAGGATGGGGACAATAACCTACCTTGACTTTCAGCCACACTCTTCTTAATGTACATTAGGATATCACTGGCCTTCCTGGCCATTTCTGGTTCATGTTTAGTTTGCTGAACGCCAGAAATCCCAGGTCCCTCTCCACAGATGACACAAAACTAGGCGGACTGGCTGATTCACTGGAAGGCTGTGCTGCCATTCTTGAGTAGCTTTGGAGTTGTGCAGAGAGGAATATCATGAGAGTCAACAAGGGCAAATCCAGAGCCCTGCATCTAGAGAACAATCCTTCTGTAAGAGGTTGGGAGAGACCTGCTGGAGCGAAGCAATGCATAGGGGGACCTGGATGTTCTGGTTGACAACAAGCTAAGCATGAGACAGCATAACTAATTAGAAATAGGTCTAAGGTGCAGGTCTCATACCCATCTCCTTGCATTAGCTAAATCAGCAAGTAATTTTTACTTGCTATGGATAATACTGAAGAAATGTAACAAAACATACTGATACAACTTTAGTAAAATTAGATTATATTGCAGAACATCAAAAATATTTTAAACAGTCAGCTAAAGCTCCATCAAAAAATTTACAGGTTTAAGCTTTATCCGATTACAAAAATGACATATATCTCCAAAAATAAGCTTTCAGGAAAAAATGCTTAGTTTGTGCACATTTTCTACAGCATTTGAAAATACAAAAAACGGTTATTCAGTAACACAGAACAAAGTTGAAACTGACTCAAATCAAGCCATCTAAAATGTAATGACACAGAAAAGGTTTTAACTAAACCGAGATGTGCAAAACAATACAAGCAGTGTAAATTCTGCATTCTTTGTTAGTTTTGAGAGACAGAGAACTTTTGGAGAGAGTCCAGAGCAGGACCACCAAGATGATCAGGCGACTGGAGCATCTTTCTTATGAGGAAAGGCGGCAGGAACTGGGGCTGTTTCGTTTAGGGAAGAGGAGACTGAGGGGGTATCTTGTTAATATTTACAAATATCTAAATGGTGGATGCCAGGACGTTGGGACATCCCTTTTTTTATTGTATCTAGCAACAGGACAAGGGATAATGGGATGAAGCTGGAACAAAAAACATTCAATTTAAACATAAGGTAAAACTATTTTACTGTGAGAGTGCCCAGGGAGGGTGTGGAGTCTCCTTTCTTGGAGATCTTCAAGACCCGCCTGGACACGTTCCTGTGTGACCTGATCTAGCTGGACCTGCTTTGGCAGGGGGTTTGGACTAGATGATCTCTAAAGGTCCCTTCCAACTCCTACCATTCTATGATTCTAAGATTACATTCAAGGAATGCAACTTGCTCCACTTACTTTTAAACTAATGCCATTTTCAAGAAGGTCAAAATGCTGCTTTAATCTAAAGAACAACTAAATAAGAAATTAAATAGATATAAGTACGAAATATACGACACTATCCTTACTTGGAATAATTTTTGTTATAACTTGCTGTGCAGATATGATTTTCTGCTCAAAATGGGAACAGTTAAGTCTCAATACTTGATCTCAATGATCACTAGTAGCAAAATCCAAATGTATCTAAAAAATGGCAGTCTTGAGTACATAGTTTTCTGTTAGTCATCTGAACATTATAATCTCATGAACAGCACAGAATGAAGACAACCTATAGCCTTCCCCCCAGTTCAGGCTTTATTTTCATGATCAATGAAAAATAATAATCGGGACAAAATATTAAAAAAAACACATAATAATTAATAAATCTACAGCGACTAGAACAAAAAGCCCAAACTTTCACAGAATAATGATCTTTTGGGCATATGTTAGCCTACAGCACCCACTGTTTTATAAGGCTGAAAGGATGTTTACTTAAGAAGTGCTCTATATGGGTTTTGAACTCAGCTAATTTATACTGAGCTTTGATGGCCCCGTCATGTAATACTTAAGATGAGATATAGTTTTTGAGACTACTAACTTACACTTAAAGTACACTTAAATTAAAAGTTGCCCACATTATCCACATCTCATATTTCAAATTACGTGACAGTAAATATCTCTCACATTAAGATGCAGAAGTTACATACTGCAATGGAAAATAAATAGCTTACCTCTGTTTTGAAGATGAACGACGGAAGATAGAACAGGCTTGGAGAGTTGCACATGCTTAAGAATTTTCTGGTAGACCCGAATACCAAAGCTTCTTTTCAACTCTGAGAGAAGATGATAGAATTATCTTCCCAGCTGGATATCCAGCCCTGTTCACTGCAAATGGGAAAAAAAACCCACAACACCCAAAATATCAGTTCAGGCATAACATGGCAATGTACAAACAAAAACCCAAAAAAACCCAGCTATCTTAAAAAATCTCTTAAAACTAAATGAGCAAAATATGGCTGCAACTTTTGTCCTGAGTGAATACTTTTTATGTGCATCTTGTCTGACAGGCAATGAGTATGTGTTGGTCATGCCCAAGAAGATCTAGGACGTGACGAAAGAAGAGGGAATGAAAACTAGGAAACCCTCATGCATAAAACAGGCAGGGAACTATACACTTATTTATTTCTCCTCTCCTCCCTTTCTCTCATTTAAGAGACATTAATTACAGCAGTAATAGTATAGCAATTTCAGTTTTAACAGTACAGCTATTTGAATGCTTCAGTCCAACCGACAAAAGAGAATTATTTCTTACTTGTAGCCTAGCAGATACTTTCCCTCTTATGTTGCCATTATCTCCACCTCAGTTCTTGCCGTCTGCAACCATTCTGTGCTGCAGATATTAGCTAATTCCACTCTCCAACAGAGTAGTACTCCTGGCCTCTCACCAGCTACACTTTTGTGTACTTAATTTCTCAGGGCTTTTACTTCAAAATCCTGTTCTACCAGTACTGAAACTTTGGCTAAAGCTCAAGAGTTTATGACTCTCAGCTGCATTTCACAAAACACTCAATGCTTAAACTACTCCAGATTATCATTGTAAATGTCACCAAGTTACTTAAATTGCTGTTTTTATTGTAACATCCACCCTAAGATCTTCAGGTTTCCATATCCAGTAGTCTGAAATCCATAAACACTACACCCTTTGCGTGATGATTTGTTGAATACGGGCTTAATGTCTCCTAGGAGTGATTCTCTCTGATGATTCTCTTTTTCTCAGTGGAAGCTGATTAGCCAAGCTGCCGCAAGTCCCGACACCTGTGTACTTTCAATTCCTCAATGTACACAAAGCAATCTGCTTTCTCCGCTATGACTCCTCATACCTCAGATTAGTCCTCCAAGTCTCTTTGGAACCAAATATGGGATAAGGCCTTAAAAATCTCACTTGTGACCAGGGTTCAGAACGAATCAATACTTTTTATCACCTCAGGGCTTCCCCAGCCTACAAACGGGGCCCAAGGCTGTCCCGACCTCCGCTCATTGCTGTCTACCCTCTTCCACAGTACTTCCTCCATGTTCACATTCTTTTCAGCTTTCCCTGGGATCTCTTCTCCACCATGCAGTTTTTCCAACTCGCTCATGTTTCAGAGCGTCGTCACCACCACGGCTGCAGCGCGACCTCCGCGAGGGTCACCTCCTCACGCCTCTTGCGGCAGGCCCTACAGAAGGGGCACCTGAAGGGCTGCCAGCCTGCCCCTCGCCTCTGCTCGCTAGAGAGAGGCGTGAACACCGTAACATCGGGAGGGCCTAGTGAAAGCAAAGCATTTTCGGATGGGCACCGGCCACCTTGAGCCTTTTTTTTTTTTTAAGCCGGGCCCAAGATGCTGCGCGTCCTCCTTCGTCCTCCCGCAGCTCTGCTGCTCCTCCTCCTCCTCCTCCTCCTGCGGCCGGCGCCGGGCCCCAGCCCATCCGTGCGCTGCGAGCACTGAGCCCCTGCTCCGCTGCCCCTGCGGCTCACGGGACGCACCGGCCCGAGGCCAGGCACAGGCTCGGCGCCGTGGCAAGGACAAACTTCCCCGCCCACCCGGACGACTGCTGACGAGCGACGCCAACGACGGCCTCCCATTGGCTCCTGGGCTGGCAAAGCATGGCCAATGGCGACGCGGCGCGACTCGCCTCGCCGCCCAGCCCAGCCCAGCCCAGCCGCCCCGTGGCGCGGAGGGGGTTTGGCCGCCTGCGGGGGCGGGGTCACGTGACCTTCTGTTTACATCCTCTCAGCTGTTGGTGCACCTCCTCCCCTCGCCGCCTCTCGCACCGACACGGACGCTGGTGGTGACCTGCGGACGCCTCCGACGCGAGGCCCGGGGGAGGGAGAGCAGCGCAGGGGCAGGCCGCCCTCTGCCTGTTGCTGGCTCCTGCTCCTTCGGCGATTGCTCCACCCGGGTGCCCGGGCCGCTCTCCCGCCTGCATCGCCACCCCCAGCCCTAGTCTCGCCGCAGCTGCTCCGCGCAGGGTTCAGGACCCGCTACAGAACGAGTGAGTGTCCCACGGAGGAGTGAGTCGGGCCGGGGAAGGCGGGGGGGGGGGGAGGTCAGACAGGCAGAACTGTGCTCCGTAGCTGCGCAGCGCAGCGTGGAGGCCGCCGTCGGACAGGCGGGTAGGTAAGTTGGGGAGCCTTGAGAGCGGGGGGGGGGGAGGTCAGACAGGCAGAACTGTGCTCCGTAGCTGCGCAGCGCAGCGTGGAGGCCGCCGTCGGACAGCCGGGAAGGTAAGTTGCGGAGCCATTAGAGCGGGGCCCGCCGACCCCTTGTCCGCCCCTCCCCTCCCTTCTCCCCCCCGTCCGAGGCGGTCCGGTTTCCATTGTCCTTTGGCCCCGCACGCAGGCGCGCACCCTGCCGAGGCACCGTTGGGGAGGCGGGGAGGAGGTTGTTTTCGCGCAGCCGGGACAGGGTGAGTGAGGGCTTGCTGTTGCTCTCGTTGGCGTCTGAGGAGGGTGGAGTATGTACGCCCTAGGCGGCCTATTCTTCCTCCTGTGCCCGATTCCCCCTCCCCTCCCCCCTCACCCCGACCTTTCGCCGCATACGTAATAAATAATCTCTGTCCCGAAAAGGGTGTAGGGCAGCGGTGGTTGTGTAGCTGCCGCGGGCCTGGGGCAGGTGTGAAGGGACGGAGAGGAGAGAAGCTTCCAGCGTTGAGACCCGAGCGAGAGGGGTTGGAGGCAAGGTGAGGGCATCGCTGATCCCCTGCTTTGGCTCGGCGCCTTGCCTTTTCGTCTGGAGAGTTTCACCTCCGAGTGAGAACGGGAGCTTGTGGCTTTATTTTAATTTTTTTTTTTCCAGACCTTATAATCTCTGGGGCCGGTGGGGGCTGCGTCTTTCAGGCCGAGGCAGTTTTGGAGGAGTCAAAAGGGAGTGTGAGAAAACGTCTTCTTTCGTTTCAAGCAAAACCTATGGGCTAAGGAAGGGTGTTCCTTCTTTCGGAGGAGGAGGTGGTGTGGCAGCAAAGTTTGGGAAAGTACTTTGTTTACATCAGTAAAGTGTGTAAAATGCACGGTAACTCTGCTTTTCATCGTGTAAGGCACGGTGGGTAGGCGGCGGTGGGAGTCGGTGAACAGCTGCGGGGGAAGGAGGAGGCCGTCTCTGCCCCCTGCTTGGACATGAACGCACGTTTTGTCTCTGTTTACATTGTGGACTCTGTTTTGGCTGGGAGCATCGAAGGGGGAGGAGCAGGAACTCGCGCCGGGGCAGCCACCTCCTCCCCTCTCCGTTTTCTTTGTTGTTATCTGTTCGGGAGAGGCGTCTCGGGGTCGCGCTTGCCTGTAGTTGAGCTGCGGTCCGCGGTTCCTGCCTCCTCCTTCTGTGCAAGTGCAGCTCTGGTCCTCCCCCCTGCCTCGGCAGTTGTCAGCGGCACGCAGTGAAGTCGAAGGAAGGGGAAGGGAGGGCTGGGGGGAGGGGGGAAGAGGGAAGGAATCTTGGCGTATATTTGATACGCAGTCACCAGCCTGGGCCTACTCTCTAAAGCTCTGTCGACAATAAAAGGGGAAAAAAAACCTTCTGTGGTAGAAGAGTGGGAAGTGTTCATTCTTTTTGCTGGAAGATGAAGGAAAACATCATCTCTAGGGTCTGTGAGAGAGATTAAATGGAAGTACCGAACTGCTGCAGTGTGTGGAGAGTGTTTGTGTCCTTGCAGTACTTACCAGTGCTCACTTAGCTACTCTTTCCCTAGTGGAAATTTTTTGCTCCTTCTGTCAAGTAAAAGTCAAGCACAGTTAAACTGTGGACTTCAGCAAGGAGTTAAGGTTTCTTATGATAACAAGCAGTGGACTTAGAGGTGCACACAAAAATGTAACAGGTAAGGCTAGTCAGAACTTGGGTGAATTAATAAAGATACTTAATCCCCCTTGACCATCTGCCCTCTATAGTACAGAAGATGATTTTAAGAGACAAGATGCAAAAAATGTAATGCTTAAAGCTAGTAAGTGTCGAGAGTGTATTGTGAGAGTACCTTTTTAACCATAATTCTTAATTTTTGCAAATGACTCATAATTATATGTGATACATTTTTCACCCCACAGGACCCTTACCTTCCTCTGAGCAGACCATCTCTGTAAAGAATCAGGCTTAGATAAATGGAGCTGTTTTTGGCAAAACTCCTGCCTGATGTGTTGGGAAAGTTGGGAAAAATTATTTGGATGTGTAGATGGACAACTGTGTGAAAGATCTGTTGGTATTTTTAACTGGCTTTGTGTGAATAAATATAATATTAAGAAGTATGTGAGGTCAGAGAGCCACAATGGGGGCTTTGGAAAGGGACACTTAGCCAGATGTTCTTTACACCAGTCATTGTCCCTCAGAAATGCAAGGAAAAACAATTGGATGTTGTTGGTAGGTCTACAGTGAGGAGAATGGTGTGAAATCTCAGAAATGGAGAAAAGTATTCAATAATGGACAGCCATGGATGACCAAATGTTATCAGTGGGTTTGTGCAGGATTAGGTTCTTTCTCTTCAAAATCTCCAATCTTTACTCCAGAATTATTGTAAAAATCTTTCTACCACTCCTAAATGACTTTCTTTCTGAGTTTCCTTTAAGCAGTCTCATGCTTCATGTTGTGACTTGCTTTAGATACTTGACTAGCCAGTTTAAATTTTGCAGTACTCTATAAGTTTTTGAAGTCTTGTCGTTTTTATAGCCTTAATCTTGGCAGATTATTTTTATTGCTCAGTCATATGTTTGCCAATCAATGACTGCCTCAAGCTGCAGCAGCTCCTTTTGAAGAGGCTTCTGCCTAATAGGAGACTAAGAATGGGACCTCGCTGACAGATATGTATTGTAGTTTTCTGTTCCTATGTTGGACCATACCAGAGCAGTCACTTGGCCGTATTTCTGTAAACCAAAAGTGAGGATGGTTTGTATTCTGTAGCTAAAGGTACTGCAGGTGGAAGTCTTAAAAGAGCATGTTGCCCATGACTTTAGGCAAACTTGAAGGAAGAAATGGTAACAGAAAGATTAAATATCAAGTTCCTGGTCCCAGACATGGTTAGTAGTACAGTTGTTCTGTTTTCTCAAAGGTACTCTCAAAACTCAGTACGGGCAAGATTTTTTTTTTTTTTCCCATATAGTTTTCTGGAAATGTTTATACCAGGAGTTT
The DNA here is from genome assembly GCA_013401255.1 of Urocolius indicus. Taxonomy (NCBI): domain Eukaryota; kingdom Metazoa; phylum Chordata; class Aves; order Coliiformes; family Coliidae; genus Urocolius; species Urocolius indicus. Next base: position 199,803 of record WBNH01010040.1, read on the forward strand.
TGAGAGTTCTGCAGAACAAATTAAAGCAATTGTGAATTAGGCACTGTGGAACATTCATCCCAGTCTTCAATACATGGTGAGAAAACACCTGAGAATACAGTCATTGTTTCTGGATAAGAGGTGTCTTTACACATACCTGTTCTTTTTTATTTCCTGCTTTGTTCCCATTTTCAGCAGGCATGTCAGAGATCTGCTACTTCACCCTGCTGACTGAAAGTGATGCTGTTTAGCTGATCATTGGTTAACTCTCTGTCTACGAAGTGACTTGAAGTCTACAGCACTTTGCACTCTTGAATAAAAACATCATTGGCTATTATGTCATTTATTTTACCTGATTAGAATGTAAATTCCTTAAAGTGAAACTTGAGAAGACTATATGTGCCATCTTGCAAATGAGTAATCAGGTGCATGATTGGCCTAAGGCATTCTGGGAGTCTTCCAGTAGGGTCAGAAGTCGGTCTGTATGCTTCATTTTCTTCAAGCAAAGACTGTGGATTTTTTTTGGATGGAAAATTCTTTTAATAAATGTGCAACAGTGTGATCAGACTTTTGCAAAGCACTTCTTTCTTTTCTGGAGTTCTAGGAAGTAGAGTGAAGTAATTTATATTAAATATTATGGCTATAATTACACTCGAACATCAGGAAATAACTAGTTCCTGTGGGACTTATTTGTGTGCATTGAATGTTAATGAAAACCCTCAGGCTTGCTTAATGTAAGCTCTTAATGTAGTTGCTGATGCTATGCTGTTTAAGAAATTAGGCTGAACTTCTGGGCCTTGAAGAAAGGATAGAATTTGTAGTAGTTTAGGATGCTGATTATAATTTTTTTCAGGACTGAATGGTTAGCTGTGTGCCATTCAGAATAGTAGCGTTAGTTCTCTGTCCTTTCTGGCAGGTGCATTTTGCCACCTTCATGTTGCAGAGTTAGTGTTGCTACTGCAACGTTGACAGTGATGTTAACTAATCCCAAGAACCTTTAAATCCTGTGTAGATTCCTGTTAAATGTACTTCTGATCAAAAGTTTATTGGAAGCATTGAAAGTAAGAAAATAAAAGCACTCTGAAAGTAAAGATGTCTTTAGAAATGGTGGTTAGTGCAAAGAAACATTTATGTAAACAAAAATTATTGGAAGTTGTATCTAGAGAGCAGCTGTGGTATCCATCACTTGTATGTTGTGACCATTATTAGGTGTATGAGTTGTTTCTCACTGAATTTTATCAGTCCTTTAAATTGAAGCTCAACAATGTAAATTGTCTTTCATAGTGAGGAGAAAACACTTTTAGAAGTCATCATAGAGCAGTTAAAGACAAAACTCCAAACTCCTTATCCCTAAAATAGTTTAAATGTGACATCAGGAGTCACCATAGTAACTCTGAGGCTTCAGATTCTGGTACATTCTCATGTGGAGGAGTTATAGAGTGGGGAGGTGACTGTGGAGGTGGAGTAAGCTCCTCCTTTGGTTAAAGGTCTGTCTTGTGACAGGAAAATACTTGGAGACCACTGCTTGGAGATGTGTTTAATGAAGGCTAATTTTGGAGTTCTGGCTTTGTTTTTTATTATGTTTGCTGGTGAGAGGATGGGAAGATCTAGTTTGTTGTGCAGAACATTGAGTTGGATGAGTTGCCCAGAGCTTGGAGATTCAAGATAATGTGAGTGTTGTTAAGGTGATGTAAAATATTTAGGCTTATAGTTTCTGTCAGACATTGCATTTTACTCCAGACTTTCTCAAAGTAGTATTTGCTCAGCATACAACTGCAAAACAAAAGTGGAATTTGGATTTGCAGTGTTTCTAGTATGTAAAAGAAGACAAATGAAATTAAGGTTTAAGAAGTTGTTTGAGAAAACAATCCAGAAATTGTCAACAAAAACTTCAAATTAACTTCTAAGCCTAATATTAAATGTAATAAACTTGGAGCAAGTGATTTCATAGAGACATGATATCTTTGAAGTCCTGCATGAAGGATGCTGTGGGGCATCTGAGTTGTCAGCATAGAGCTGTTAGATATGAGATAGGGTTTACTGAAGGCCTACAGTCTTCTAAAATTTAGAAAAAATGGTGTCAGGCAGGCTAACTTGCAAGTAGAAGTAGCTGAGCAGTTAAAGGAAGTCTTTGTCTTGGTTGCTAACATGCATGATTTGCTGGAGAGTCATTTGTTTATACACACATGCACACACACAAAGAATATGTGCACAGACACTCAGTTGTGTGGCAGCCTAGTGATTGTGAACAGGATCCTCTAGAGTTTTTAGAACTTGGCAATGACAAACTGCACGTTCAGTTCCACTTACAAGCCAGAGTGTTTCTAGATTCATTCTCCTGACGTCTTTACTTATGTGTGTTTTGGCTGATGATGCCTTAACTTTCATCTGATGGCTTTTCCTATCCCAACTGTTGTGTTCCTTTCAAAGGACACATCCCTTAGCTTTATAGAGTTTGTGTTCTGTCTAGGACTCTTAAACCAAAGTGGCAGCAGCAGCTCTTCTTGCTGTTGTCCAGGGAAGAAAGGACAGGATGTGAGTGGAAGAATTTTCTGTTACCTAGTGCTAATTGTTGCCATGAGGACCTAAAATAGCACTAGAGGTCTGTATAAGCACCTGAGTCACATTGCAAATATGAAAGGCTTGCTGTTATTAGAAAAGCTTTTCTTTGGGCACAGATTTTTTCCAGTATGATTAGCACCAAATTTGTGATATTGGACAATATTCCACCAGGACATATCTAACTGTCATTGGGAAGATTTTTTTTTTTTCCTTTTTCCCAATTGATATCTACAAATGCTTTTAGAGATTTAGCAGTAGCAGTTAGAGTCAAATCGGAGTTCTTGTACGAAAGTAGTTCGATGTAGTGAAAGGCAGTATGTAGTAATACAATAGACACAAACTACATGTGCTTGTGAATGTAACTATTCAAAGTATATGTATTGGTGCTATGCTAGCAAAACAGCATTTGCTATTAGTTCTTGTTGTCTTCAAGAGTGAAAGGGAGCTCACTTTCAAAGAGAACATGTCAGATGTCATATTTATTCGTATTAAAAAGAAAAAAGACAAAAAAGATGCTTCTCCAAAAAGAGATACCTGCATCAGTGCATGTCTTCTGTAAGTGATGTAATAGTCATTGGAATTGTCTATGGTAATAGTCAGCTAGTGAAACACATCCAGCAGTTGAGATGCTGGTGGTGTCCCTGTCCCGAGTGAAAGGCTGAATTCCTATAAATGGTTGTTTTAACATTGAAAGAAGAATTAGGACCATGTGGTTGGCAGAAAATGTGAAGTAGTTACTATTCTGAGAGTTCATTTGTGTTATTTTGGTAGCAAGGGTTTTTAACGGATATTCAGGAATTCCCATGTGGTTTTCTTGACAAATATTTGACAGAAAAAGCCAAGTGATACTCCTTAACCTAGTCAGGACACTGTGCTATGTAACAGTCTATATATCAAAGTTAAAGACAAGAAAGTCAGAACCACTATCCTGGAAATCATATTTTCAACACAGATTTTTTGGCTTGATGGTTATGGCTAAAATATGTGTGAGTTGGCATTGCTGAAAGAATGAACCTTGAAGTTCACAAAAGGAAATGCTTAATTTCAGCAAACGAAGCAAAAGGTGAATATTCTTGCAGTACTAATAATTTCAAATAATTAATATAATTAATAACGTTGTGAGTATTTCTACTAGGACAGCAGTTTGCCATTAAAGGATTTGATTCCCATCTGAAAATCTTTTGAGACTCAAAAAGTTCTTGTTTACTCTTGCGCTGGATTCTTGCAGGTGAGTTTTTGCTGGCATGTGACCCTACTGTTTATTTGCAAAGTTCTCCACCTCACTCTTTTGAGAATGAACTATGATTTTACTTCCATTCAGTGAAGTCACTTGTTCCCCACTTTCTTAAGCTTTGCTGTATTCTTCCTTCATAAACCTCTGATACTCTTTGATGATCCTGGAGTAATTCACCTGTCATTAGAAGTTAGTGCAGAATTTCCGTTCTAGGATGGTCTAGATGAAGTTGTTCGTGATATAACTACTGCAGGTTATGTGATTGCAGCAGCCTCTTGTGTTACATCTGTAAACTACACTTCTCTCAGGTGAAAACCATATACTTTGCATGACTGAAATAAGCTTTGTGGGGTAGGATTATGGAGATGAAGATACTGTATAAATGTACAGCTGCTGCATAAGCAATTATAAAAGGTTCTCAATTTCCATATCTTGGTGAAATACTTGCATTAATATCTTGAAATGCTTACTGAAGCTTTCCCAAATGCTCCAAATCACCTCCAGACCTCATCTGTTTTTTGTACTGTAGGCAAGTAATAACTTGTAGCCACATTTGCAGTAGCACTTCATATCTGGAGACAAAAAAACCCAGTAGTGCAGAAACTTTTTCATGTTAAAAATGTGCTTATATATTTTGGTCTTGGCTTTTAAAGAAGCCCTATAATGTGTTTTGTTCAAGTAATTCTTGAACAGCAGTGAGACTAAGTACATATTCTCAGTGGCATACAAACACATGTATTCAGTATGTATGTATGTAAATACATAGTTGGTCACTACATCACCACAGAAAGTGCAGCACTCATGCAAGCATGTACAGCATCTGTGGCCTTATCCTCTTGTCTTTCTGGATGGTCAAGCTGAATGTCTGCTAATGCTAAACACATGTATTTATAGTTTGAATCCTTGCAGTTTTACTGGGTTTAGTTAGACATTCTTTCTGCCTTTCTGTTCCTTATATCTGTTTGTTCCATTGCCTCTTGCGCACACATACGCATGCTTAGCCACCGATCACAGTCACCACAGGTTCTCTGGCAGTTCTCTTGGACCTCCATTTCCCTCCAGCAGCCAGCGCCTCTAGTTGCCTCACGTGGGCAGTCTGCCCCATCCCTAGTTCTCAGGCCACGCTGCCAATTTGCTGACTAGTCCAGCTGAATATTGCTTATCATGTAGTCTTTGGTTCCTCTGGTAAAGTTCCTATGACAGGGTTTGTGGAATCCAAAAGCATCTTTCCACTGCATCCCATCCTAAATCTTGTAGCCCTCTAAGCAGTCATATCTCTTGGTCTGAAGAGTGTCCTAGAGAGGTACAGTGGTGGGGATGTGGGAGAACCAGTGGCTTTTCCTGTGAGAGTCCTTGATGAAGCTGTGTCAGGGTGTTTAGGGGGAATTCCCCACCCTGCAGTGTGTGCCTCTGCTCTTTCATCTGCAGAACAGCTTTTTATTGCATCACCAGGCAGGGTTAAGTTTGAATTGTGCTGGAAAATAATCTATTTAATCATTTGCAAGCCCTGTTGAAAATTTGTGGCAGAAGTTACTGGCTGACCACAGAGGTGTCAAAGTGATGATATTACAAAAGCAATGCTTTGAAATGCTACCTCAAAGTCAGGTTTTTTTAATAGGAATAGGGAGAATGCTAGAATGGTAGAATGAAACTTTCTGGAACAGGCTTTGATAACAGGCTTTTGAAACAGTACTAATGTTGTAACCTTTTGAATTAAAAAATGAGTGAATTATTTTGGGTGTTTTTTCCTGGGTAACTTGAATTTATGTAGAGACTTTGGTAGATTTTTAATATGTAGTTCATACTGGATTTGTGAATCTATATAATTTTGATAAATCATTGCTTTCCTTTGGTGAGAACCATGAAGCGATGTATAATCCCAGTGTTTTATATAAAGCAAGCATTGGATATCCCAAGTAATAGGGATTGATGGACAAGGTCATTTTAGTATATGCTGTTATGGTATGTCTGGAGAATTAAGCAGATAGAGACATGAACCTTGAAAATAAAAAGGACTTTGGGTTTAAAAAGGAGTAAGTGGATATCTATTGTTTTTTTGACAAGATAAAAGTAACTTAGTATGTATGTATTTTAGTAAACAAGTTGTGTTTGGAAAAAAAGGGTGAATCCAGTGAGATGCTTCTGGGAGATTGTATCAGTGAAATAATTTTGCATTATGGTTGTGAGGAACAGAAGCAGGAAACAGGAATGGACCTTACTCATTCTTCCCTCCTGAGGATTACAGGCCTAAGTAATAAGTAACTTATCAGAACATATATTGCACTGGATTATTTTCAGAACGTAGTGAACAGGATCAGGACTTGAATGTTTAAAAAAAAAATTTAGCATCTCTTAAAAGGGTGCATAATAAATTTCTGTGAAAGTAAATATTTTGAAATGTTATTAAAATGTTTATTGAGTGGTTATGGTGTGCCATTTTGATGCTTTTAGATAAATTTCTAAAAATCAGAAACCCTAAACGTTTTAGTGTTCTTGGAGTGTGATAAAGTAGATGGATATTTTGCTTTTCATTTGGGCCTGACTTTATTATTTGTAGAGACTGTGGTAAATGCATAACTCTAAGATGAGGTTTCAAGTGTCAGGAATGTAACCATCTTCTATTTTTACTCTTGACCTCATTTCTATTTTCTTTTGCTAAAGGCAACAGGCATATGTTGTTCTGTTGCTGCTGGAAGTGAGTTATGTAAATAACGTGAAATGTTTACATGCAATAAGCTCTTAAACTTTAGTATTGGCTGAAATACTGAATATTTTGTCATGGACCACACAACCTACTCAAAATTATACAAACTGTGACTTGATCTGTTAAAGAACTATGGCTGCAGACAGTACACTAGTAGTAATAGGTTGGAAAAGTATGTTTTGATTATTGTAGTACACCCTCTTTGTATTTCATTACAAAAGAGGATTCTTTCTCCCTGCGCCCAGCTGTTACTGGCTGCTCTCTGAAGGTGATACTGAAAGTAAAGGAGAATCATACTTTACTGTGATTTGTTACCTGTTATTCACCACAAACTAAACTATTAAGTATTTCTTTTCTTGAAGAGAAACAGGTTTTGTTTTAAATATGCTGAGTATTTGATTCATCCTTTATGTCAAAGTGCCTTAGTTGACTTACAATTCAGATAATGTTAAACTTTGAGGAAGTGTTTGTTGCTTATATGCCTTTGGCCTTTTCAGACTGGATAGGATTAGATATTCCAAAACAAGTTGGTTTGTTGTTTTTTTTTTTTTTTTTTAACACATCTCTCAACAGCTCTTCTAATTCTTAACATTTGACTGTTGTAGTTTATGTAAACATGCTTGAAATGAGTATTCTTTGTTAAATACCCATGTACAAAGCTGTGTATTGTGGCAACGAGTTTTGCAGACTGGTCACTCTGTAGCTCACTAATTCCTGTGAAGTATGTGCACAGACAGCAGTTTCTCTTCTGAAAAACAGGTGCATGATACAGACTCAGTGAATATCAGACGTCTGTATGGATTAAGCATCACTGATTCATATTTGTCTTATGAAGTCCAGATACTTTAGTCTTTACAGTGAACAAGCCTCTGTTACCTGATGCCTCCTGTTTGTGTCTGTTAGGCCTTCTAGAGAAGTTTCTCATCTTTCTCCTTTCTCCCAGCCAGTCTATGACAGATAGTGCTCTTCAACTAGCTTGTTATTGGACAGACTTAAAATACTTGTAGCCTAGGAATAGGCAGAGCTGTTGGCACACCTGTTTGGGAGCTGAGACCTTTACAAAGTGTGCTAAGAACACTGCCAGGCTGTTTCATGAACACTGTTGTCAGAGGAAAGTTAGGGAATCTTCTATATGTTGAATATAGAATGCCCTTTCCTTATGAGACCTTTCTAGTGGAACTTCGACAGGTCATTAAGCCATCTTGAGCTCCTCAGAGATATCATTTTATGCAGTGTCATACAAGCACTACCAAACATTTTGGACTTGGGTAGAAAAGCAATATTAATTGTTTTGAAATCTACAGTTGGTGGGATAGTACAGGGTACACAGAATTGGGGCAGAGTTGTTGGTGTTCACTCATAAGGGAGACATACAACTTGTTGAGATGTAATCACCAGTTTGCATGTTAACTGACTTCTGATGATATGCAGCAGACTGGCAACTATTGTTTTATTGCCATTTTAGTACCATGTGCTATGCAAAAAGCATGCTGAGTTTCTCTGATCAAGTACTATTGCAAACAACTGTCTGGTTCCAACTCTGAAGCCGAATCATACGCTGACATAGACATCAGTTCTTGTCATTATTAGGCGTCCAGACTAAATGTTAACAGTCAGCACTGCACTCTGAAATGATTGAAATAATTTAGATTGTCTACAAGATTTAAAAAAAAAGTATCACTGAACTGACACATACCAAATTTTTGTTTGTTTGTTTGTTTTTTCCTGATTATACCAGCTAATATCTTACTGCTTTGGAAAATGATTTTTAGAGAGCTTAAGAGGCTATTATCAGCTTTTTAGTTCATCTGCTTTGGAATATGAGGAGCTGATTCTGGGGACTGAGCAGCAACTGCTTATTGTCCATCTCTAACAGGCAAATTCTACATGTCTGACAGACTTCTGAGCAGGCAATAATATATGCTTAAAATGTCACGAGACTTTTGGAAAGAAGGCCTAATCAAAACATTCCAGAGGATCTTCTCATTCATGGAGGCTTCTTCATTTTACAAATAACAGGATTTCTTAACAAGTTGTATGACAGACACTGGCTAAACTAAAACTTAAGCTTTTTAATAGAATGGAGTGTTTACTTGCGTGGTCCTGACTTAAAGCTTTTCATAACTTGAGTGACTAGATTCAGAATGTTTGCAGGTAGGCAAATCCCAAAGGTCTCATTTATTTGAGGTAGATTGAAAGTATGTTTGTGCAGATGACCAACATATACTGTTTACTAGTGATTAATGAGTCAGTAAACTAGGGCAGTGAGACAGCTTTCCTGTCTCAGCAGGGAGTTTTTGGAGGATGTAATTAAGGCAGGTCAATTAGTTGCCCAGAGGGCATTCTGGAATGTGAACGCTGAAGCTAGGTCTGTGGTGACCATAGTGACAACTGTTGGAGAATCATAAGCACAGCATTACATAAATGGAGGTCACAGCTGAGGATATAGGGCTACTGCTTTAGTACTTTGCTGGGTATAGATTTACACCTTTAAGTTTCAGAAAATACCCTGGATTCTAGGTTTCACTCCAGTATGGCAGACTACATTGATAGCTATCTCAAGTGGATATGGTGAGCTTTTATTTCTTTGCTTTGAAATAGGCATTCAGAACATGTTTCTGTGGTGTCACAGGTGGGAGACATTGAGGAAGAAACTGCCTTACTTTGCAAACATATTTTGTTGTCCACATTTTAAGCAGTAAGGAGAACTGAGACAGGATGTGGTTTTAAGTTATGCATTTAAAGTTGTATCCAGGAAATACATAGGATTCTTTGCTTTGTAATAAAAAGGTAATAAATTTTTTAAGTCTCTATCAGCATACCTGAAAACAGGTCTGGCTGTAGAACTGCTATATAAAAAATGTTCCTTTCAGCATTCAGTCCTTGCTGTCATGTGAAGAGAGTGAGAAAAACAAATCCAGTAGAGAGGAAATGATAGACTGAGAAATAAATGTATCCAAATTTAACGAAGGAAGGAAAAAATTATGTATTTGTGGTTTGTTTTTTGGCTTTGTTTTTCTTTTTTCCTGAGTGGACAACCAGCCAAATGCTGTGTTGTTTCATTACTTTTAAAGTTCCTGTGAACTGTCTCCATTTTGGGGAGGGGGGGGAGGGAAGTCAAAAGGTTCAGTAAGGTTGGTCCAAAAACTCATGCCCTTGTGGAACTTTACCAAGGTTAAAGTAATTTGATATTAAATTTGGGCTGATGTGCTTGTCACTGCTCATAGTTTGTGGAGTGCCATAAGCTTCAGTCCATGTTCAGAGAGAAGTGCATTACTGTGTGTGCTACTTTGTGTTCAGGTGACAGGAGGTATGAAGGAAGAGTAAGAGCAAGCTCACCTGGAATCTTGTATAAACAGCTGTTGAAGGCCTGAACAGGAGGATCAAGGCTGAAGCTTACATCAGACTTGACAAACATTTTCTGCCCGAGTAGGTCAATGCAATTCAGGTTAAGTCAGTAGTTGTAGCTGTTTATAATCATTTGGCTTAACGTTAATCCTGTGGCCTGTTCCTTGTTCCATTGCTATATTACAAAGAACCTTGAAGTATGTGTTGTGGAGTGCATTAGGTTGGAGAGCTGACTGTACTTGTTTTTGTACTTGTTTCTGTTCAACTTGAAAAGCTTCTTGAAATGATCCACTGAACAGCTGGTTAGGAGTCTAGAGCATAGCCTTCAAAAAGGTGCAGTGTTTCCAATAGAGATTTCCGTAATGCACCAAGTAGTGTGTTACTATATCCTGAAAACAAAGTTTCCTTCTTTGTAAACTATTTAGAATGATACAAAGCTGTGGAAGAGAAGGCAGTTCAAGTAGTAGCTAATTTTCCTAAGTACTTAGACATTTTATTGCCTTTAGCAGCAAGGCATATGTCTAAAAGTTTAAAAAATGTTTTTAAAGACTTAATTCTGAAATACCTCTGTCTCAGATTATTGAGATTTTTGTAGTCACTCTACTACAGTTACCTTAAGCACATAGTTTATATTTTAGTTTTCTCCTCCAGCCTTTGCCTGCTGAAGCTAATGTTACAATTTCTTTTTAGATAGTAATCAATCATTCTGTTTGTTCAAAAGGTCTTGCTGAAATCTGACACAGCTCTTCAGTTTGGAGTTGAATCTCCATTTGTGTGGCACTGTTGGTATACTTGGGAGGAAAGGTGAAGCTAAACTAAAAATTGAGACTCTTTGTTGTTGGAATTCACTGGATAGGATGAAGACAGGCAAAACATCATTTTGGGTTCATTATGACTGCAGGAGCGGCATAAATTCAGTCTGAACAGAAATATGTCTAACATTTGGTAGCCCAGGGAATTTTAAACCTCAGCCGATCAGAGTGGTGTTACTTCTGCCATGAGCAGAGCACTTCATGTTAACATGTTAACACTCTGTTAACAAAGAGGGTGAAGTGTTTGAGGCCTTCGTGCACTTTTTTTTTTTTTGGTTAATTCCCTCCAGTTGTCAGTCACAGAATATTCCTTTTTGGGGATACTTAATAGATTACTCCTATGTCTATACTGAGATACTTGAGATTCTGTGGACTTAGCAAAGATGAGGTTCTGTTTGTCAGATTAACTGGATACCTTGCTAGCATGGTATTTAATGTATTTAGGAGTGTGTGGGTGACCTAAGGAGTTAACTTAAAGTGCAAATGTAATTGTGAAATTTCTGAAATGTGCAAAACTTGTGTGCCTTTGAGAGCTGGCAAAAAAACCCCAATTTGGCAAACCTTGCATCTGGTTACTAGCTTCTCAGATTTTTGCTAACTAACTTCTCAGAGTTTTGCATAGATTTATAAAATGGTGAAGAATTAAAATGTGCTCAAATTGCTGGCACTTCTTATTCTTCATAAGAAGAATACCTGTTTAATCTGGTAATATTGAGGAAAAAAAAAAACAAAAAACCCAAAACAAACCAAAAACCCAACCAGACAAAAACCATTAGAAATGACCTACGATAAGTAATTCTAGTAAAAATTGTTGCAAGTTAGATCAGAAACAGATCAGTGATTTGTGTGCATTTTCACATAAATTGCAAAGTGCATTGACATTTAATTTTTTACTTTGAATATAAGAAACTTCAAGATAAAGTAATTCAACTTACAAGAAGAAATAGTGTGATTTTTCTTAATTGCACTTGGCTTTAATCAGTGATATTTTTTTTTTTTAATTCAAGACCATATTAAAATTTTAACTACTAAACTACAACTTCTCATAACTTGTTTATTCTAAAGATTCCTAAGGCTAAAGCAGTTGCTGCATGTTGTTAATGTTATGCACTCCTTTCTTCTGAAATGTCTACACCTCTTGGTGTAATAGTAGTTGAAATGCTGCTTGGGGTCTTTGGACTGCATTAATTTCAATTTGGGTATCTGTGAGCTTCACAGAATGCTTTCTGTGAGCTTTGCAGCTAGGTAAAAAGTTTTATCATAGTATGCTCTGCTGTCTTTATCTTAGCCTTAGGTCAACTGTCAGAAGGAAGCTTTGACTGACTTGCCCTTTTTTTCCTATCTGTGCTAAAATAGCTTGTGAGATGGTGTCGTGTGTGTGTGTTCAAAATAGTAGAAAATCTATCTAATTTCATAAATCTGTTGTCTGTTAGAGGCAAGTAACTTTAATCAGGTAAAAGCTTACAAAAATAAAAATAGTAGAGGAACGTAAAATTTAAAATATTTCACTACAGCATGAGAGGTTACTTTTCATGAAAAATATTAATTTTCTATTTTTAACAAAATGTTTTCCACTGGAGTAGTGTTTTTGCTTACCTATAGTACAGTCCAGAGTAGGGCACCAGAACAGATTAATGAAAGCAAACAAAAAGCAAGATACCAAAAAAGGAAACAATAATATCACTGTCTAGTTGATGGTACGTTTTTCGTCCAGGGACAATGTACCCAGAATAAGAAGCAACTTTCAAGCACACTTCCAACTAGCCACTCTCTTCTGCTATGTAAGTGGCCCATCCTTGATAGAAGTCTGTCTGTTTTCTCACTTACTTCCCCTACAGTGTCATGCTGTGTGCCAGACTTTATTTGTTCTTACCTTTGAGATTCTGTGTGATAACCACTAAGGAAGGTGAAGTGCTTAGGTTTCATCAGTAGAAAATCTTGTGATAATATAGGAACTTCAGCTGTCAGATAAACCAAGAATACAAAATGAAAAAATACTTGAATAAATGGATTTTGTTTTAGCGTAGCGACTGTATGGAAATTAGCAAATTTCCGGGGGGAAAAAAAATTGCTTGCAATTAATAAAGGCTTTGATTTGGAACCAGCCTTTCTCCACCTGCGAGTGTCTGTATTTGCCCTCTAACCAGTTCAGTGTAGAGAGTTGGTGAAGTTCCCCATCTGCTGGTGCCAGGTGGTGAATGCATGCTGCAGGTATGGCTGGATGAGCTGTTGCTGTCTCAAAGGTAGCAGCTGTATGAGTTTTCAAGAAACTCCACTCTTAAATTTAATTCTTAGTAAAGGTTATTTCCAAACATAATAAAATAATGAACTTCTTAGGACAAAGGCATGGAAAAGCCTGCTGCTTTAGTCATTGTAGATTATTTAATTTGTTAAAATGTGACGCAAATATAATACTTGTTTAGGTGTGATGCAAATACAGATAAGGGAGCAGGACTGAAATGTTTTTACAATTTTTTTACATAAAAGAAGGCAAAGAAGGCATTAAGTACTAAAGCCTTTTTCCTCATCAGAATTGCAAGTAGAAATGTGGTTTCCTTTGTTGGAAGACTGTTTTGTGATGGCTGTCTAGACAGGGGATGGGTGAAAATTGTACAACTTTTGGCATTGGATACTGTGAAAATGTTTTATTTAAGCAAAAAGAAAACAGCAGTCCAAAACAGAATTAAAAACTTAATCTTAGTTTTCCCTTATTTAGGGTTATGAGAATCTTTATATATATCCATTCTGTTCAGAACTGATTTTTAATAATTTTACTACTTTTGATTCTGAGTTTAGTGTTCAGAAACATTAATTTACTCCTTAGACTGCAGTCCAGCACATGAGTAATTTTTTTTTTTTTTTGCATTCACACAGAATGGTAGAGTTGGAAGAGACCTCTAGAAATCATCTGATCCTACCTAAAGGAGATTCAACTTGATCAGGTTGTGCAGGAATGCATCCAGGCAGGTTTTGAAAACCTCCAGAGAAGGGGATTCTACAACTACTCTGGGAAGCCTGTTCCAGTGTTCTGTCACCCTCACACAGTGTTTTTTCCTTATGTTTAAGTAGAACATCTTGTCTCCCAGCTTTTGTCCATTACCCTTGAGATAACAGAAAAAAACGGCTCTCCATACTCTTAACAAAACACCTTTTTAAATACTTATGTTAATGAGTTGCTCCACAGCTTTCTGTAGGCTGAACAGTCCCGATGTCCCGCAGCCTTTCCTCTTTTTAACAATGCTTTTCTTCAGAGTCATTACTGTTTGCAGTTTAATCCTTCAGGAAAATGGTTCAAAGCCACTGGACTTGAGGTCGCTTGTAGTTTCTGGATGTTTCCATTGATTTAATTGAAAGGCTTATTAGTACTGTTTTGATAGACAGCTGATAAATATGTGGAAAAGGATACATTAGTGTTCTAAGAAGGTTCTTAAGTTAAAGTATTTAACCATAAAAATAGTGTTGGGGTGATCTTCATGTTGTAAACTTAGGAACAAGTTTCATTCTAATAACTTAAATGACCTTGGGCATCAGGATTGTGTTTGAATTCCAAACTCAGAATTTGCTCAAAGCAGCATGTACAAAACAGGATTTTACTAAATTGCCTTGGTTTGTTCTCATATAAGAGAATCCACTTGTATTTTTAAAAAGAAAGGTTGGTGAAAAATGACTGTCCAAAAGAGACAGGTTGAACACTTTCAAAAGGTGATACTCAGAAATTCAATTGGAGTGTGTATATTTTTTGTTTTTGATGGTTAGTTTGTTTTGGTGTGGTTTTTTTGTTTTGATTTTGTTGGGTGGTTTGTTTTTTTGCTTTTACTAGGTTACTTAAAACATACAACAAGATTTCTGGTGATCTTTTTCTTTTGGATATCTAAGCTGACTTTGTAATAAATGTTAACAACTATCTCACTGTGGGTAATCTATTTGTCTAGAGGTGGTGGATTAAACTTTCTTGTTTTCCTTTCTTCCAGTTTCCTGTTGCCATTTTATTAGCAATTCATGCAATATTAAAAAATGTTAACATCTGGATTTTGAGTTCAATGTTTAATAATGTAGTAACTGCAGATAAAATACAGATCTCAAGGAACTGTTTTGAAGTGACTGTGCTGTATAGGATTCATGAGGCCTGTTAGTCACTTAAGACCCAGCAAGCTATTGAAAACTTACAGGTACTGTAAGGAATTGGTATTCCTCTAGTGAATATGGCAGGCATTAGGAGTTTGGGTACTCAGAGAGATTTCCTCTGCTGAATCCAGAGCAGAGCAGTGTGTGATTGTGTCCGCACTAGTATCCTGGTTCAACTCCAAAGGAAACATCTGAGAAGCATCTCTTGGACATCACCACTCCCCTGGCTTTGTCTCCCACTGTGGGGTGACTTCAGAGTATTTAAACATGGCTACTTTCAGGTGGAATGTATATGTTGGTATGTGCTTCAGCTTCTGTTGGACATCTAGTCCAAAAGTAGTTGTAGTCCCCCAACATGTATATAATACACGCGACAACATTTCTGGTACTGTAGTTTTTTAAAGAGTCTGCTGGAACTCTTGGGCTGCATTGCTTGTTAATGTAGACAGCTTGTGTTGACATGTTAAATCTAAGCTGAAAAACACTGGGGGAAGAATTTTCATTAAATCTTAGTTATCCTGACTCTTAATAGTTCTGCTTCATAAAGCAATACAATACTAACAATATTTCATCACCCTCTAATAGTTGTTGATTTGTTTCTCCTTTGAAACTCAAGTTATGTGCCCATATCTATTTTCCAGGATTCCTTTGTGGTGTGCTTCTGAAAGAAGAACTGAAAATCCATTACATACTTAGACTTTTGGGAGAACTCTCCTCCTAATGTATTTTGCAAACTAATTGAATTGTCATAGAAATTCAGCATGGGAGGAGCTGTGAGTGCTGGAGAAGACAACGATGACTTAATTGATAACTTGAAAGAAGCTCAGTACATTCGCACTGAGAGTGTGGAGCAAGCCTTCAGAGCAATTGATCGTGGTGATTATTATCTGGAAGGATACAGGGACAATGCTTATAAAGACTTGGCATGGAAGCATGGAAATATACATTTGTCAGCACCTTGCATTTATTCTGAAGTCATGGAAGCACTGAAGCTTCAGCCTGGATTATCTTTTCTAAATCTGGGTAGTGGAACCGGATACTTGAGTACAATGGTGGGATTAATATTAGGTAACTTGAACAATTTTGTTTTAATGTAGTGTTTTGATATGTTTTTAGAAGGTTGTACAAGCCCTGTTAGAAATTTACTACTTCAAAAATCACTATACTAAAGACTGGGTGCCTGAGATATGTTATTAAAATATTGTGTTATCTACAAACTGGTCACTGATGTTGCTGTTCAGTGATATTTCATGGAGTGTTTTGGAAGAGAGAGTTGCTCCTTCTTGCCTTTCCATAGTCTAAAATTCTGATTTGAAAGGAAACAGTCATTTTGATACTTGAAAAGGCATAGAGGAACAATTCTTGAGGGCTAAAATTTCAGTCTGCATTTGCACAACTTTTTGTTCACTGACTCTGGGTTACTATTTTCATCTTCAGTTTATAGAAAGAAAAATCTAAAGGCTAATGACTTTTGAGGAAACTTAATTGAAAAATCAAATCTCTATCAGTGTGTAAATGATTATTTTAAAATACATTTATTTAATAATTTTGTTAGTGAGGAAGATTTTGGAATGTAGGCTGGAAAGACTGTTTAAGCACTGCAGGTCTATGGATTTTTAAACAGATTAGCACTGTATTTTTTTCTTCTTCTTTTGAGTACATTTCCTGTGTAGAAAAAAAGTTGAAATGAAATATAGCTGTCTATATTTAAATTTCAAAATGTTCCTTACAGAGAAGAATGCTTTAAATCTCCTTCCCCCAATATTTACAATACAGAGCATGTGTACCAACAAATGCATTTCTTACAAATTAATTTTGTTATATAAAATAACTGCACTTATATTATTATGTAGTTTTCATAGATATCCATGTGATACAGTCAATACAGTTATTTTCCATATTGGTTACAGAAACTGTACTGACAGAAGTATACAGATATTGCATATATTTATATATACACAACTGAAGTATTAAGAGTGGATCTGTTAATTTTCAAGTAGTGTATTTTCTGTCATCTGTTTTTATTAAAGAGCAGAAACTATCCCAAATATTGTATAACAAATACCACTAGTTGCCAACTCTAGCAGCGTTAAGAGCAAAAAATTTAACAGATTCTGCAGTTCTGTGAAAACAGGAAGTACGTTCATTCACAGGTGAAAAAAATAAAACCCCAAGATATCTAGTCTAGTATTGTTTTACCCTTATCAATGGTGAAAGTGTTTGAGACTTGATATTTTTAATTAGACTGTAATTCAGCATTCTATTTCAGAATGAGTAAATATTGATGCGTTTTTTTCTCTTAAATGTTTGCTCAAGGTAGTAATAGTATTAATTTATTTCTCTGCGGTGTAGAAAGCTTTGTCATTTCATTGTTTTTCCTCAACTGTGATGCTTACAAAAGAAAGTGCAGATATATATAGCACTTGTATTTGTGTTTGTTTAACCTATTTTGAGTGACTGTAGGTTGGTTTTTGAATGCTCCTGGGTTTGACCTATCCTTATCAAGCAGAATGCCTATACTTCAGAATATTATATGCAGAGTTGAAGACATTAAAGAGGAAAAGACTTGTATTCTACAGAGGGTGACTGACTGACTGTCCCTGAGAAGAACAGTTACCCTGCAGATGTTCCCACAGAGACAGCTCAGGTGCTGATACATATCTAGTGGCACAAACAGAAGAGCCTGGAGCAGTGAGTGCTCAGCTGCTTGCAGAAGTAGACTTTCCATGTTTCTATATCCATTCTCCAAAGTCTGCTTAGCGTTGTAATGTGTTTTGAGTGCTAGACTAAGGTGTGGAAGGTATAAGTACAATTGACGTACCTGTATTCTCTTACTCTGATTCCTTTGATAAAATCACTAGATATGTATAATCATTCTTCTTTATTTTAGTGTTTGTTTCCTATACTTCAACAAAGGAAAAATAAACAGACATAGTTTTCTGACATACCATATATATTTTTAAAAGCTCACACTTTTTGAAAAGTGTTTTCATTATGCACTTCAATTAGTAACGGAGAACCATGTGTTTTTTGGCAGTAGTTGGGTGTTTTTCAATTTGACAATGTAGTGGGTAGTAGTTCTGCCATGTTGGCAGTATCAGAACGACTAGATTAAATTAAAAAAAAAACCTTAAACTGGTACACAGTTGTAAATTCAGCAACATGATAAAAACAGCCTACCACCATACATAGATTAAATTAACTGTTGCCAATAACTACACTTACTGTAATGCTCAGGCTAGATGGTAGAATTGCTAGCTTGTTAGGCTGGAAGAGGCCAGGTGACTTTGGATAGTAGTTGAGAAGGTGGTTTCACATTTTTAGAATGTCTGTCAGCTTAAATGTACAGCTGTGACTCTCCTGATGAAAGAAGAGAACATGTTTCTCGTATTTCTCTTCAAATTACGAATGCTATGGTGTATTATGTTGTGGTGTCTTACATTCATAGATTTCATTTCAAGCTGTAGGAGCAACTGACATTTACAGGGTTTTTTTAGTTCTTTGTTTTTCAAAACTGAGTATTGAAAAAAAATGATACGTGAATTTTGGAACAGATATGCTGATACATTTTTAATTTACTTTAATGATGTCAAAGGAATGGTTATTAATTTTTAATTAAAAAAAACCTACCTTGGATGCTGTAGAACTGAAACTATACTGGTTAGAAACATCATAGGCAATTATTGTGCAAAGGAATATTAAATAATTAAACAGCTAGGAATGCCTATGGTAATGCTTTTCTTAATGTGATAGATCATAAACTGAGTTTACAGTAGGTATGGCTGTCAACAAGCGGTATATTTTCCCAATTTCTAAGAAAATGCCTTGGATGATCCACCCATCTCTTGCCTGTATGAGAGAGGTCTTTCAAGTGTTGCCTATGGTAACTTAGTGCTTTGTTTTTATTTTTTCTAGTAGAAAATGTTCCGAACTATATTAAGAATTGCAGTTATTAATCACTTAGTGTTTTTTTTTTTTCCCTGCATTAAAGTGAAACTCCAGGTATGTTTTATTAATTGGTGTCCTAGAAAATATATATTTGAATTCTGTTTCATTGTAGTAACATACTTGACCTAAAAATTTAGAAACATTTAGAATTTAGTAGAGGACGTGAACACAACTTTTTTCATCTTATCTGACTGATGTTTACTTTCTCTTTTTTTTTTTTTTTCCCCTTTCCTCTCCCTTCTCTGATTCTGTGCTCCAATGACTAAATTCCCTGGGCTATGAGTGCATGTGAAGTATAAAATCCCCACAGCAAATGTGACTATCTGATTCAGATTCCTTCCTGATGTGGATAATCTTCATAATACTGTCTCATGATTTCTTCTTGTTCCTGAAATATAGCATTAGCTTTTGGCATGCAAATTAACTTGGGAGTATTATTGGTTGGATTGCAGGAAGGCAGTGTTGCAGTGGTGGTCGATTTCAGTGTTCTAGATGGGAATTAATTATTACATAAGTAAATCAAGAGCGGGCTTCTGATTTTGGAACCTGCAAAATAGAGGAGCAGATTAGGGCATTACACCCAATCTCTGAATTGTCAAAAGCGGAAAACTTTACCAGAAGGGAACTTCAATTGAAATACTAAAATACAGACTAAGTTATAATTTTTAATGTTTGTATTCCAACTAAATACTATGTTGAAATATAAGGCTTTTCAGACTGACTTCACTGTTGTCAGAGTCATCTTTTTCTCCATGCTTATGGAATAAATTCATTCTATAAAATTGGTTTGCCACACTTCTGTCCCTGTTCTTTCATTGACCTGTTGACCTTTGACCTTTCTCTTAAGCATTAGTAACATAAATGCAAAAAATTACTTTGTCTACCGGTGTTGAGAGACTCCTATGTTTTCTGTTAGAAATTTCACAGATAACAGGTGTAATTCTGTTCCATGCAGCTTTGCTGTGTCTAAAGACACAAAACCAACAACAAAAAAAGCCCCCAAATCCAACCCACCTTGCTGTTTTTATTTACAGGACCTTTTGGAATAAATCACGGAATAGAGCTTCATTCAGATGTGGTAGAATATGCCAAGGAAAAATTGGAGAGCTTCATAAAATATAGTGATAGCTTTGATAAGTAAGTATCTAATTTGCCTAGTTCACTTTGCAGTGATATTTTTGTTTTTATACTGGGTGCATCATTAGTTCTGAGTTTAGGGAAGGGAGAAGAATGGTGTCACACAACCAAAACATAAAACTACCAGTTCATGACAGTAGTTCCTGAGGTAAGTTAAGGCTTAAGAAAGCACTCTTTAGAAGTGTGGTAATGTTCCTGCTGTGTTAACACTTAACACAATTGATTTCCCTGCATTTTGATGGTCTGTATACATAGACATATACATGCACACATGTATTTATGGGCAAGTACTTGCATATATACTGAATTGTGAAAGAGAATAACATGATATGCAGGTGTTTTTTCATGTAATTTGTATTCATCAAGTAATATTTTGTTACATAATTGAGTATCAACTTTCTGCACAATATTAACTTTTTTCCTAATCTACTACTGTTCATCTAGACGTGAGTAAATTTATCTGATCATCTTCATGTTGTTTACCTGAAGAGATGGACTTGAGAGTATTTGTCTGTGTTCATATACCTCTCATTTTTATTGGTATACTTCTGGGTTACAGGGCTTTAATTAAACCTCATTGATTCTACCTACTCAACAATTATTATGTACTAGTTTTAAGTTGTCCCATAGGAATCTGATCATAGATCTCTCTGCCTCTGAAAGAGAAAGCTAGGTTCTCTAGCTCAGGATGTTCTTTGTAAAGACTTTTTCAATACAGATAGTAAGTCTTGAAACAGTGATTGTAAGGTAGGATCTGGAAATAAAGAAAAGCTAACAAGTTGTGGGAGTAGCCTAAGAATCACTTGTCTTTTCCCTCTTCCCCACCAGACAGCAGAGAGACTTCTTTTTCATTTAACCTTTGTTGTAATGTACTTTCTGAACTGCTGTGTTGGCTGGAGCTCAGTCTACATTTTTCCATGCTTATATTCATGAGCTCTGGTGTGATCACAGGCCCTCGTTCGTGGTCCTAAGTAACAGAAGGGTAGTATAATCCTGGTATTGCCTGTATCTGAAGCCTATTCTGTGCTTCTGATACTGGCTAGATGATTTTAGTCCTATGTTCTCTCATTAGAATAAGTTAAATATATGAAGAAAATATTTATCTGTTATTACTACTGTGTTAATACAAGCAGTGATGTTAACTAAGGTTAACACATACAGAAGCCAAAATAAATGAAAACAGGTCCAATCAGGAACTGTATGATGCACTTCAAATGATCTGTCTTTAAAAAAAAGTGTGTGAAATGTAGTTGCTCATGATCTTTACTAATGCTGTGGTAGGTAGTGGCACTACCTGCCAACTAATCAATTCCTGCACACACCTGTAGTCCTGCATTCTTAAAGGTTTTGATGGAAATGTTTTTTCCAATCTGGTGATACATTTGCACAGAAATTAAGAGAAATTAAATGAAGGGGTAGCAAGGAAATGTTACTATTGTTTAACCAAAATAGGATTATTTACGTAAATGGATATCAGAACACGGCGATTTGCACTTCAAAACTCACAAGAACTGGAAAACCCTAAAGTTGCTAAACTTGGCATAAGTGATTGTCAGTGTTGTATGTATATTGTGCTTGAAGGAAATAAGTGATTGTAAACAGGAAATGATCTAAATATTGTTAAAGGCGAAAAGGTGTGGTTTTCCCATAAATCAGCAAAGATCAGCTCTGGGGATGGTGGTGTAAATGCTGTATGCTGTTTAAAATGATAGTTAAATGAATTTTGATTTATACAATGAGGGGATAAAAGTCAGCAGGTTAGTGACTATGATCTGAAATTTATAACAGATTTGTATATTATATCTTGGCATATGCTTTTTAACAAGCCACTTTTTCCTCACAACAGTATAATACTAAGCAATGGCTACAGAAACACCCTCCTCACCAACTTAACAAAAATGATACTTCTGTGAAAGCGCTTTTTGGTAGACATCTACTTGGTAATAGCTGCACTGCAGTTGACATGGTACTGATTTGGCTGTTTGTATTTTAATCTTTTGTGGGAGGATTTGTAACTTGTCTGAGTAACTGTTGGAGGATAACTGTTCTTCCTAAATACTGTATATTTTAATGACGTTAGTCAAAATGGTGCGTGGGTTTTTTTTATCTTATGGTCATTCGGTATACTTTTTAACAAAGAAGTTAATACAGCATACGGTAAAGTTTAATCTTTCTCAAAGTAATGTTCCCAAGGTCAGTAAGTCTGGTTTTGATTCTTGTTTTAGTAACTTCTTCCTGCATCTTCATTTATAACTGAAAGATATTTACTCTAAATCGTGCGGACTGTAACATTTAAACTTAACTACTGATTTAGTCAGCTCAGTGGTCAGAGGAAAGACCACCCAAGAAAAAAATGTGTGTTGTCTGTCTGCTGTTGAACACTGATGTATACCTAGCAGATGTCCTTACTGTTTGAAGATAGACTTCATGTGACATACTGGTATGAATGGAGTTACTTGTCTGAGTGAATGTGTGCATGTGATAGGGAAAAACACCTTAGACTTGCCAGCAGCCTCTAACGAGGCACATGAGCAACAGGAGATGCACAGAGGCCATGATCCATTTTCCTTGCAGTAACAGAGTTACGTGGGTGTAGAATTCCATAAGACTTTGCATTGCCACTTCTCTACATTCTTCTAGTGTGTAATTTTCTTCAGCCTGGTCTTAGTATTTTAAGCAGTCTCCCCTGAAAAGAAAAAACAAGGGTTCAACATTATGAGTAAGTTCTTTCAGAACTTCAACCTAGATCTTAACCACAAAGTTACAAAATATTTATTTTTCCTTTGCTGGGAGCAATAGGTATTGGCTTTGCACCTGACTTTTTGTGTAGCTGTGTCATGATGTTTTAGGTGAGATTTTTCCTGATAAAGCAAGATGGAATATTGCTTTGCCTCTTTTTTTGAGGGAATGATCCAGTGTTAGTGTGGTGTAATGTAACTTTTTGTCTTGATTCGTGATATGGATGTTGTTGACATGTAATTAAAATCTTTACTTTTCTGTGATTGAGGTAGGTGCTTGACCAGAGACTTGAAAGCATTGTAAAAATAGCATGTCAGAAGGATTTGAGATGCACTCTCTGCCTAAAGTGAGGATTGTCTACCTCTGGTAGCTGTGCTTCTCTCAGGTTTGGCCTCTTGAACTACTCATTGGAGAAAAAACTTTTCTGATACCTGTTTTAAAAAGATGAATAATTCCAGTAATCACTTGTATCTGTATCCATATCCCACCAATCTATAAAATATTTTTCCTTTAAAATGGAGGTGGAGCTATTCATTCTGAGAGGTAAAATGCTGTCTCAATTTTACTTGAAAATATATTTGTGAGGAGAAGAAACGATGAAGTTCCATCTAAAAGCACTGAAGGTGTCAGCATGGTTGAGGTGCAAAGATTTCAGGTATAGACTGCAGAAAGTTCTCTGAGTCAGAAATCTGCATAAGGCTCTCTTGTTCTTAAAACCTTCAGGGAATGCATGCCAATTAAGAGGAAAAAAGAAAAATCTTTCCTTAAGAAGGCTCTATCTAAAACACGTATGTGCAAGTACCAGGCCCCGCTTCACCTGTTTATTGAAGGGGAATGTGTTGTCTTTTCTGCTCCCAGTCAACTTCTAGATCTAGAATATCCAGCTTGGAGAGAGAGCCACAGGGCAAGGCTAGGTTGCCCATCTTCTAGCACCCTATCAAAAACCAAACCTGGGTAAGCTGGTGAAGTCCCAACTGTGAAAGAAAATCACCAACCCTTCTCAAGATCAAAAGAAACCACTCCAATGGTAAGTGACAAGAACCCTAGTACTGCTTCTGGGATACCTGTTACGGGTGAACTCTGAAGTCCTGTAGTAGTAGATCGTGTTGGCATTGAAAAACAGTAAGCTTAATCTTCCAAAAGAATATTTGTTTTCATCAAAATTCAAGGACTGTTAAGACTCTAAAGGCTCACTTTCTTTTCATTAAAGCAGGTTTGAAATAGAAAGTTCCTTGCATGCACACAATGAGAATAAAGCTTCTTCGTGTCTGTGCAGCTGGCTAATGACTGCAGTAAAAAATCTAAGCAGGAAAAGTAAACTGTGTCAAACTTGCTGATGGCCCCTCAGTCTGAGATTCAAATGGCATAAATGATGTTTTTTATAGTGGTGGATGAATTCTTGTTGAGATTTAGTCTAAGTGGAACAACACAGAGACTACAAGAATTCCAGTGGGATTTTGTGATGCCAGAGATTATGTTAAAAAAATAAAACAGGCTTTTAGAATATCTCTTTTAGTTAGAGATGGTAAGGAGAAGTACTGTTTCTAATCCTATACCTCATACCCTAGAAAGCTCCAAAAATAGTACTTGAATATACTCTTCTCTGGGAAACAATTAAACCTGCATTTCTTAAGTATGTGATAGTTCCAGAAATACATAGTCTTGCCTTCTCTCTGAGAGTATGGTCTTTTTCATGCAAATGAACAAAAGAGACAGAACTCCGTATATCAAATTATATGTAGCTTTTCAGTCTGTCATAAGACAACCACAGAAAACACTTATTTTTCGTCTGCTGTAGCTTTTAAAAAGATAAACTCCCGCCCCCCCGCTTTTATTTTGAAAAAGACTAAGACATTTCTAGAACTCCCCCCTCCTCCCATTCTGAGGAGCTATTTTGCTGAAAATATGGTCAGCAGTATATTATTACAGGACAAAAGCAAGTGTTATTTCCTTATCATGGTACCAAAAATAGTTCAATGTTTAATTGTATGTTTTGCAGATCCATTTTAATGTCTGGCTATTAAAGTATTTAATGGTTTAAGGGAAGTTTGATTTAAAGCTAATTTTGTGAATGATTACACTGGATTTATTATTCTGGTTTGGAATATGTATTAGAACTCTTCATGGAAAAAAAAATCAGGTTATGTGTGACATTTGCAATGCTTTTAAATTCTTTGTTTCCTTGTGGTGTCAGTGTGGTTCAAATGACAAATGTTTACAAATTGCCAGCCTTTGCCTATACATTGTAGAAGAGTAGTCCTGTGAAATTTAAATAAATTTAAATTTTCTATTAGAAGTGATTCCCTGGAGCAGCTTCATCAATGAGATTTCAGACATCTTGGAGGATTGGAGTTGACTGACTAAAAGTGCGTGGTTGAGAAAACAATATACTAAATTCCCACTGAGGTATGAATGTAGTAATTGAGAGGTGTAAAATGTAGCTGCAGTGAGGCTGCTTTTAGGAAATAAATAATTTTTCTCTTACCAGAAGACAGATGTAATTAGTTCAAGTGTGTTTTTTCTGCTGCTTTTTTTAAAGAATCTTGTAACATGTCTTACTGGTTCTTTCAAACACAAGCCCATGGATTTTGAAAGTTCCTTTTCCTTCAGGTTACCAGATTTTTCTCCCCTTACTGAACTCGTTTTTTTTTTTTTAAAGAATGAAGTATCTGTACCTCTTGGGGAGGAGAGGACAGTGAGGGGAAGACAACGGATACTTACTTGTGCGTAGTTCTTCAAGATACATCAGGATAACAACCTGCATTCCTTGAGGTCATATAGATGGAAGAGCTCAACCCAAGAAGTGTCCTGTACATCTTTAGAGTTGGAAATAATGAAAGGATAGTCTCTGTGGGTGGATGTTATGGGTAGGACCAAGCACTGAATCTCCTTTTTTAAAAAAAAAAAACCAAACCCATCCTATTAGGGGAGTTTATTGTATTGTGCTCTTTTATTTGTTTATTAATACCTTGGTATCATACAAATGCTAGATTGGTGGATATGGATACAAGAGCAAGAAACTTTTCTTTGCTATAAATGTTTTTTAAAAATCAGATGGTCATTTTATTACAATAGTAGTTCTTCATTGTATTGATGTGTTTATGCAATCTTACTTAAAGGAACATGAGCAGTAACAGTCTGTTGCTTGATAATTTTCTTAAGAAGTTGCTGCAGCAAAGTCAGAAATGCACTTGAAATTTTACAGAAATCTTTTTACATTTAGCTGGAAGTGAAGTTCTTTTGCTATACTGAGAATGAATTTGCAAAAATTCAAAAGACAGAAGGATCATATATCAATAGATGTTTTAAGTGCATGAAACTGCTTCATTATCTTAGGCCATTCCTAAATGTGATCTGTGTGTGCTTAAATTTACCCTATGTCAAGTGCTTTGTTTAAACAAAAAATTTCTATTGCTGTGTTATCTGTAATGAGAACTCTTAATTTCTGTTCCGTTGGCTGTTAGATCTCTTGTAATCAGGATACAAGATTCAACTGAAGAACTTGATGTGGTTAAAACTTCTCCAGATTGTTCGAGCACTTAATTTTTGTCTTTTATTGTCTGATGCATGAAGTGAGGGGTTTTTTTCATGTTACTTAGATAATGTTCTATAAGGCCATGGCAAAGGTGAACAAATGGTAAGAACCCTTGGCATTTCTTTTTTTCCAAATGAGATCAGTAACTAACTAAAATATATCTAAGTGAAATATTACTTTACCTTCATAGGTAGCTTATGTGATTGTCAGTACTACGTTTTAAAGCAAATAAACCATTTAATTTCAACAATGTTGTTAATCTGGTGAAATAGCTCTTCTTAACACAGAAGGAAGTTGTGTGATCTGTTTGGATATCCAAAAGGTAATAGGAATAAAATCAACTTGTTGGATATAGTGACAATTGTAAAATGATGTGGCTGATACTGCTTTCAAGCTGCAGGACTAACAGATTTGTTACGCTATTGGTAGATATTCTTACAATTGCTTTCACTTGTATTTGCAGAATCTTTATATTTTAGATCATTTCCTGATGAAATTGAGTCTTTTACACTTGAGTAAAACCAAACTTATTTTATGAATTACTGGGGCAAGGTATTAGAAAAAATTCTCAAAATCATACTTTAGTCTCTGTTGGAGGAGCATCACAAATCACTGGAATTAGGTAAATGCAAAGAAGTTGTACAGGTGTTTCAGTTCATTCTCATTGAGAGGTGTGTATATCTTTTTGTGAAAATGGAAATCAGATGAAAATTCAAGGGGCAGAGATAGTCTTGTTGCATTACTGGTGAGGTTTATTTTGTTTGGAAGTACAGAGGAGTAAGGTTCATCTTTGTACAATTTACTAGGTTTGAAAAGTTCCTCAGTATGAACTTTGTGTGCTTTTATTTCTGGAATTTTTGAAAGAGCTGGTCCTATGAGAAGTATGAATGAAGAGGATTGCCTTGTAGCATGTTGCGGTGACCAGAGACAACTTTATAGCCTTTTCCTCCCATTTTTTTCTGCCTACTTTTTGCTTTCTGAGTGTAACGGGAAGCTGTATGTGGCAATTCCTGCATTGTCTTCACTTGAATGGGCAGCTAGCATGCTAAATGCAGGCCAGCTGGACATTACCATTGCATGGCCTGGAGAGCTGAGTAGACCCCCTTGATTTTTGTCTGACATAAATTAGAGAGATATCTTCAGGAATTGCACATACCCTAGTTAGTACAGTGCTTACATTTGCTGTGGGAAAATCCAGATGTTGACAAATTGGGTTGAAATGAAGCTATGTAGTTGAAGGTGCTTTTTGAAGTAAGTGGACTGATAAATGACTGTTTCAGTCATAGGCCTAGTGTCTCCACAAAACTCTGCTAAGACCATTTGGCACAGTCTAGCCGATTTAAAATGCCTAAAGACAAGAGTCAGTCTCTAGTGCTTAACCCATCTCATAGGTATTAGTAGGAAGTTGCTTCTCTGTCTTCAGTGTATTGCAAGCTGTGGAGCAAAATGAGAATTTTTCTTCTGTTTTTACTATATTAGTATAGACTATCATGGATTTTCATCCTCAATTTATGGATAGAGTATTCTGTCTGGGGAAAAAATATATGGGGTTTTGTTCTCTCCTGTATTTTTGATTCCTTAGAGAGTTTGGCATTCCCACTTGTTTTAGGAGGTTATGACCAGGGGCTTCATGAGCTTTAAGGTGGTTTCTAGTAGAGGAAGCAGTTTAGGAGAATCTGGTAATAGCCTGACAGCTTTTGGAGAAGCATTCCGAGAAGATCAGAAATTGTGAAAAGTTTCAGATTAGGCAGATGCAGTGTCTTAATTTTTTCCAAAGCTGAACAGGGACTGTCTCAATATTTAAATACTTCATTTTAGAAAAGTACCATATTTTCTCAGCTTGACCCACCCCCTTTCTCCTGTACTTTTGAAGCCCGTAAAGGTACTTTGCACAAACTTTCAAATGAAATTGATGTGATGATGCTTGACATAAACTATAGGTAACCTGAAATCTACAGCGTGAGCTTTCCTGATTGACCTTCACTGAGTGTTGAAAAGTACATGATAGTCCAAGTGTTTATGAAATTGCTTCTTGAGCAAAATGATCAATGCCTTGGGTTTGTTTTCCTTCCCAGTATTTAGCCCTGTGTTATGTATTTCTAATCTTCCTGTGTTAATCTGAAATTAAGTTCAGGCTGGGCTAGCTTCCAAGTTGTGTGCAACAAGGCAGTTCTTCCCCACTCCCACTCTCCCTCCCATTTTCCTTTTTAATCTACTAGTGTTTGTAGCTTTCTGTTTTTGCTCTGGATTTGGATGAGGAAACAATGTTATGGACTGTTGGCAACATACAGCACATGCAGTAGTTGGTAGTTTTCTGAGGTCTGTCTGACAAGTCAAAGAAGGAAGCATTGCATTATTTTCAAGATCTGTCTTGGAGAAGAAAATATACTTAAAGCAAAAAACTTCAATTTA
Organism: Urocolius indicus; assembly: GCA_013401255.1. Lineage (NCBI taxonomy): Eukaryota > Metazoa > Chordata > Aves > Coliiformes > Coliidae > Urocolius > Urocolius indicus. Next base: position 228,338 of record WBNH01010040.1, read on the forward strand.
ATAGCGTTTTGATTTGTTAATGACAGTGCTTTAGCCAGGACAGTCAACTAAGCCTTATAGGCAGCTTCCCCTAAGCAATGAAAGCTGCCAAGTTTCACTATAACTGATTTGAATGTTGTCAGGTGTTGCTGGGATTTGCTACTGCTAGCCAAGTAAAAAAACAAACAAACTTCCAGTGATAGTCAGCTGTAAGGTTCATCTAATGGCTACATGTATTTGAAGTTTAGAAAAACTCATTCCTTCTGGATGTTTGAGATCTACTAGATTTTAATACTGCCAAATGAAGTTTATTAACTGTTTCATGCAACAGCATGATGTTAGGTGTTTCTTTTAAAACTAAAAAAAACCAAAACACCAAACCATAGATCTTTTCTATGAGCTACTTTGTAACCAGTCCTCTTAAATTTTGAAGTGGGGAAAATGTAAAGTTATTCATTGAAGAAATTTTTTTGCAAAAAGGTTAATCACTAACTGTGTGAACAGCTGAAGCAGTAAGGTGCTATAGATATGTAAAAAATGTCAGAAAATAACAGTTTAATGGAGAATATGCAGCAGTAATATGGAGAATATTTGGCAGTAAAGCTCTATCCTGTATATGTTTCCTGCAGTATTTTATGCAGTGGCAAAGAGTACTTAATCCTATAAACAGGTCTACTTAAAAGCAGTTGTATAATTTTCATTTACTGATGAAAATGAGACTATTCTAAGATTCTTTTCTTCTTATTTTGTGTGGTCAAAAAATGACAGACTTTTCAAATAATTTCTTTTTTGGAGAAATGTAGATTGAGCTGAAGGTGGAAAATTAGGACACTGAGGAAAATGAATCTTTTAAAAACCTGATTTAGAAAAAAAAATTAAAAAGATGAAGCTTATCGGGAAATGAACTGTTTAAATACTTATTCAAGAGGTGAATATTGCACATGATTGATAAATCTTCCATTTTAAAGTCACTCACTGTATGGCTTGAAAGATTTCTTTAGACAATTGTATTTGCTAGCAGTTAGGAAAACTGGTAATCATTTGAGACATTTTCTGTTTTGCATAATACACAATTGGTCCCTGATGTGGCAGGAAAAAGTAGATTATTTTCAAAGTAGAATTGCCTTAATAGAGAGTTTTAAACTGTATGTATACTACTCTTTCTTCATTACATAAAGGAAGATATGACAGATATTTCACTGTATTTGTCTGGACTGTAGTTTCTTAAAAATTCTCATTTGAAATGTGTCCTCTTTGTATTGTTTTTTTTTTTTCTTTCTTTCTTCCCCTCAGATTTGAGTTCTGTGAACCTGCCTTTGTGGTTGGTAATTGCTTGGAGATAGCCTCAGTCAGTCATCAGTATGACCGGATTTACTGTGGAGCTGGAGTCCAGAAAGACCATGAAAACTACATGAAAATTTTATTGAAAGTTGGAGGCATTTTAGTAATGCCTATAGAAGATCAGGTGACTTACGAAAATTTCCCCTTTTTATCTCTTAGTATGAGAAATAGGTAATTTAAGGAATGCTTTTAAATGTATACTCAACTAAGTTAATGTTCAAGTAATGATGCCTTGAATCAGTGTATTACTGTGATTAGGCAGATGTTAGTCTTTTTAATGAAGTGTTGAACTTTTCTTCTATAAGACTTGTGGGAAAGCATCAGTATCCTGCATCAAAGTCTGTTGCAAAGCTGTCTTCAGTGAAATTAGAACTCCATTCATAGTATTTTCTGTGTATTCTGCCAGTCCATCAATGGCTTTGAAATCTCCCTTACAGATGTTTTCAGTCAATACTTCAAAAAAAAAGAAACCACCTTCTGAACCAAGAGAATTATTTAAGAGAAATATGAAATAGGTGTGATTAATGGGACATTGTAAGGGGAGGAGAAAAAAAGAAAGAAAACTGACTTAATTTGCAGCAGTTTTCAGTGTTGCTTTTTCGTGTTAGATTAACTGTTTTCCAGACAGATGTATTATTTTAATAATACTTCACACTTTTAGTAATTTTCATCCTTAGATCTCAAAATGCTTTACAAAGGTAAGTATTATACTCCCTAGTTTTATTAATAGGAGCACTGAGAAGAACATATGTGACTTAAGGACCTCCTAAATGCTAAAGCATGCTAGTTGCTTTATCTTCCAGAAAGAATTATTACATTGGTATTTTGAGGAAGCAGATACATAAAGTGATGTAAATGTAGCCTGCAAGATTCGGTTCCATAAATATTTCTTTTGCAGTATTTACTGGACTAAGGTATTGTCAGTTGAAATTGTCAGTTGGAATCCAGCTTAGAGGTAACTAGAATTTGAAAGCAAAAATAAAACTGTGAAGGTTGCTGTTTCACGTAAAAATTGTGGGGCTAGAGCATGTTAACTATAAGGAGCAGCTAATCTGGACTAATCTAGTCTACAGAGAAACAACTGAGGGAACATTTAGTTCCTGTCTTGCCTTTCCAAAGGGTTGGAGAATTTACCTAGCAGACAAGAGTCCAGTTCTTCTTGCAGGTGCACAGCAAACTGAAAGAAAATGCTGAAAGAGGTGGCAGCAAGAGGGCATTCTGCTTCCATATAAGGAAAACATTTTTTATGATGAGAGTGGTTGAATGCAGCAGCAGGTTGTCTAGGCAGGTTGGGCTATCTCAGTCCCGAGAGATGTATTTTACTTCAGAAGAGCTTCTGAGTTACCAGATTTAACTTTGAAGGTGGTAGGACTTCAGAAGTTGCTTCCAGTCGGAAGTATTCTGTGATCTCCTGGAAGAATCAGAAAAAGCAAGACTTAAACTGGGCCTTAATTTTCCAGCTCTATCTCTTCCCGTTGGTACTCTATTGACCAAGTAATACTTAAAGGGATATGAAAGTCCTTTCTGTTCATAAAACAGCTTTTATAAATGAATTTTGAAAGAAATGAAAATAGCAGTGTTTGAACACCAGTCTGAATAGTACTGAGTGACACAATTATAACCACTGATTTATTTTATTTTTATGCAGCTAACACAAATCTTGAGAACGGGACAGAACACATGGGAAAGTAAAAACATCCTTGCTGTTTCATTTGCTCCACTAGTGCAACCAAACAGGAATGACAACGGCAAACATGACACTGTGGGACTGCGTAAGTGTCAGTTGTGCTCGTTCCTTTTGGCTTGATGGTGTGTTATAAGGGCCTGCTGGTGTTGTTCTGAAAGTGGGGAGACTGTGCTGTACAGACATATTGTGATAGAGCAGGAACATACAGTTTAGCAAAACAATAGCTGACCAAAAAATTTTTGTGCTCCTGGCACATGTTTTATGCTGCTAAACCCTGAGTTAAAATGACAGCATTTCCAGTGTATTTTTTCCAACTTATTTTCCTTTTAGGTTCATCTGCCTGGTCTAAACTGCAGCTGTGGTACAGTAAAATATTAATAGCTGAGCGTGGTTTTGTCTGTCTGCAACTGATACAGCCTAGCTGTTTTTTAGTACTCACTGTGGTTGGCTTTCTAGCTGCAATGCTCTGAATTAGGTTAGTAAAGGTATTTAAGTACTTCGAAAGTACATCCCGTGCCAAGATAAGATAATAATAGGAAAGGGAAAAAAAGTGGCAGACAGGGTGTGTAGAGTTTTAAGTTTTTGGTCAGAGCAGTCAGATAGGAGTAGAAAAAATACCCAGCTTGAGTAGCATGTGGGAACGTAAACTTCTCAGAGTCTAGAAAATAGCAGCTTTTCTCTCCTATTTTATTCTGTTAATATATAACCAAAGAGACCTAGTATCTCTGTTCTTTTCACATTTTTCTTGCATTCATACACCTTTTTAACTGCAAGACAGATATAAAACCTTTCAGGAGTCCAGAATGTTTGACTAAGTTGCGTTGCATGTAACTACTGATCTAGCTATTAATTTTTAAGAGATATGTGATCTTTACTTATTTTATTCAAAGAACAAAAGAGCCTTTATGTAAGCAGTTCTTTTGCAGAAATAAGTCAGTTTGATTGTTTAGTTAACCCTTGCTTTTTGAGACCTCAGAAGTTATTTCTTGAAATTAACTTGATAATACAACATTATTGGTTTGTATCTGTTCTTTGCTTTAACTGCAATCCATAATAAATAGGCTGTATTGTAATAACAAGGTACAGAGGTGGTTTGACAGACTTTCTGGTCTTCATATGCTTTTATGCAGTCTTAATTCCCTACAAGGTGGTGAACAGCTGAAAAACTACAGAGATGTTGCTAAAAGGATCATTTCACCAGCTTAGTGATTAGGACAAAGTTCACTGTTGTGAGACAATTGGAAAGAAGTGGACATTAAACATCCAATAGAATCATATAATTCTTTCAGCTGGAAGAGATCTTTAATATCAAGTCCAGCCTTTGTTCTAGCCCTATCAACCACTAGACCATTTCCCAAGAATTTTATCTGTTCCTCTGATTTAAAACAAACAAAAAAAATCCACAATGTGAATAGTTTGGGTCATTCTTTTAGTAGAGATAAGAAGATTTGTCAGTAAACCACATTTAGATTTTCATGTTACATGTAAAAGACTTTAAATGGTTTATTCAGTGTCAGGGTGGCTACACCTGTGTGGCATGTTGCAAGTGAGGATGGACTCTGTCTCTGAGTATATAGTAACCTATGTGCTATGTCAAGCCCTACTAGCATTAGTGGGAAGTAAACTTGTGTTGATCCAGAGAGTACTGTATATATTAAAAGCTGGTTATGAGCCCAGTATGTCACTGGTAAGTCACAATGGTAAAATATTATTGAAGTTTAATTTTATTTTTTATTTAATGATGATGGAGGAAAGATGAAACTTCTTTGATTCAGTTAAATTTGGCTTTAAGTTTTGTTACACTCAAATGTAATTTTTAAATATCAAGCAAGTATGAGAAGATAACTAATGAAAACAAAGTGAGTTGTATTTCTTGGTCAGTTCAGCTTAAATGCATTAGTATTAGTGGAACTTAAGGCTGCTCATTTAAACTCTTTCCTAGGTGTCCTCCTGAGTCTGTATTCAAACAGATGTTATTACCTGCATAGAAAAGCTTTCTGACTGTCTCACTGCAGGAGTTTCTAGTGACACTTTTTCTACCTGTGAAGCACCTATTTTTATTTTTTAAAAAATAGAGCAAGTACTACAGCAAGTCAGAAGCTTTTTAAAAGCTCAGGTTTTTTGAGGATCTCTGTCTGTTTCTTAACAGAAAAGCAGGAGGTTTAGGCCTTGCTCTCATTCATATGGTACGACTGTTGGGTGGTTACCAGTTATGACTTATGATCTGGGATGTGACTGTGAGGACTTAACTTTCTTCAAACCTTTTAGGTGCTGTTGTCTTCAAAACCAAGTAGAATATTATCCATAAAAAGCATGGAGCTTTTACACCTTTTTCAGGATGGACTGTTCCTTCCTCTTTTGAAAGCTTCTTTCCTCAGATTTTATGGTCTTTCTTACACAGTTCTGTATCTGAGATGAATGCCTGCTAGTCCATTACTTTAATTTTGTATATACCTTATGCTTGCATTTACTGTGCTTGGCATACACTCTGCAGTCATGACCTGTTTAGCTTCATCTTAATGCCTTTTGAATGGTTAGATCAAGTTTGTTCTTGAATTTTGAATTGATTTTATATTAAAGAAATCAGTATTGTCAGTTAGAAATATCCTTTCTATCACAGATACAAGTAACTAGCATGCACCTGAAATCAGTATATAAAACCACAGATTTTGTTTGAAATACACTGTTACCAAACTTAGTTCTTCACTAACTTCTTTCTTGCTTTTCTTTTTTTTTTTTTTTTTTTTTTCCCCCATGGAAAGTAGCGTAGCATTAATGGAGGCTAAAGCAAGGAAGTGGAAGAGGCTGCAATTTTGGTTTGAGTGCTTTTTTGTTTTGTTTTGTTCTCCATAGAATTAGCATGCTGTAGCTCATCTAGGGCAGGCACCTACCAGCTCAGCAGTACTTAGTCATCATCTGCCTGGCGGTTACCAGAAAATATGTTACTTTATAGGGTTTTGTTACTTGCTTTTTTTTTTTTTTTCCCTTCAGGATTTCAATAATTTCAATGCTTGTTCTACTGCAAAGATATGGGTGACTTACCTGGTTGGTCAGCTGTGAAGCTGACATGGCCCCTCCCTCAAATGGATTCAGTAAAATAGGGAAAAGCATAGTGAGTAGAAGAGGGAGGCAGAAAGTCACTGACTTAAACAAATATGACAGGGGTAGAAATTGTTTCTCAGCAGCAGGATCTTAGAACAGTGCCAGATACTAAAAGGTAACAGTTTGTTGTATGGTTTCTTAAATTTATTTAATGATCTGTTCATGCTTTTTGTTTCTCTTGCACATAAGTCAAAAAATGCTTAATTTCTTGGGTTATGCCTCAGGGTTCATCAAGTTGGCTCTCTCTATCCACCCTTGTCTCACTTTCATATTGTCACGTGCTAAAATTTTCATCCTTCTTGAACTGCCTTGCAGCTGGTTTTTTGGTTTTTGGGTTTTTTTTTTTTTTTCTAGAGGGAAATTACACTTGGTATAACTTACTTTTCTTTTATTTTAGCTCCATGTGCTGTTAGAAATCTCCAGGACCTAGCTCGAATATATATCAGACGCACCCTTAGAAACTTCATAAATGAGGAGATGAAAGCCAAGGGTATTCCTCAGAAGGCTCCTCCGAAACGAAAACGCAGGAGATGTCGTAGACGCAGGATTAACACCTATGTGTTTGTTGGTAATCAACTAATTCCTCAGCCTCTGGATAGTGAGGAAGATGAAAAAATGGAAGAAGATAACAAAGAGGAGGAGGATAAAGATCACAGTGAGGCCTTGAAGCCAGAAGAGCCTCCTCGAAATCTGTTGAGAGAGAAAATTATGAGTCTACCATTACCTGAATCTTTAAAAGCATACTTGACCTATTACAGAGAGAAGTAACTTGTTTTAAGTAGAAATAATGCCTATTGGTAGTTCCTTTATTCTTGAAAATGTAGCATTTATTAAGAAGTAGGTGGACAAACTATTGGTCTTTCATCAAGACTTGAAGTACAGCGATAAATCATAACTTGTCTCTATCTTGTCTTTGCTACAAGGAAGACTTGCATCCAACAGTAGAATCCCTTTTTAAAAATATATTTTTCTTTAAATTTTGAAAATGCTGTTTTAACTCTGATAGAAGTATATATTCCATTATGCAGCACTACTCAATATTTTGCATGGTCTTTTTTGATCCCTAACAGATTTGTATTGATAAAAGGATGAGTGAAATTTTATATATGCTCAGTAATTGTTAAACATGTGCATCTGACTTGATGAGCAGTTTGTCTGTATTTATTATTATTAGGGGAACATTTTAAACATGCAGATGCTTATCCTCTAATGTCAGAATCAGACCCTTTAAAAGTTTATTTTACTATGGCTTTGTTGCAATCATTATTACTATGTTGGTATAGATGTATTCCAACAACAAAAGTGCAATAAATGTATACAGACACTGAATGAGCTGGCTTTAATGAAATAGGAAAATACAAGTTCTGAAATGTCAGATGACCCTGCTACTTCTGCATTTATATCTGTTGCCAAAAGATCTTGGGAGAAGTAACATAGCTTCTCTCAGAGAAGCTATGAGCCTTAAAGAAACACTATATTGAATATGAAGCAAAGCAATGCTTACTCCAGTTATGCTTATATTGAACTTCATTCTACACTTTCAGTATTTCTAACTAAAGGCGTTTCCTCATTTGTGGGAAGTCTAGGACAGTACATTTTGTTTATTTTTACAGCTCACAGCATTGAGTCAAAATGTTTGGTAATACAAGATTGTAATTTAGATTTCAGTCATCTATATTTACTGCTTTTTAGTAGAGGTAGAATTTAACAAAGTTTAGTTTGTATTGCTTATCAGGATAGCTATAATAGTAGAAGTTAGAGTTCGTTCAGCAAATGCACTTTAGTAAGTGAATTTTATACTTAACATGCATCTCCAAGAGGTAGACTTGTGCTAGCCTGTATTTTGTTTCTAAGCATGGCTCGTAGCACAAAAATATTTATAAAATCATATGCATCTTTTGGAAACTTAAGAGTAGCAGTGCAACTGTGGGGACCCACAATAGTGCTGATTTAAATCCTTCTATGATTTTTTTTTTCCTCTTCTAGTTGTGAGGTTACTTGCGGTTCTCATTTTTAACTTTGCTTTTACCATCTTGATTTCTTTGTTCTGTTGTAACATAACCACGAGGGAGAACACTGTTTATTAAGACCTGGGCATGATATGCATAAAAAGCCACAGCCATTGGAAACATGTGCTTGTTGGACCCAGTGAAAAACATTCCTCTTAAAATGTCCTGCATGATACATTTTCTAAAACTGGTATCATTTTTTTTTTTTCTGTAACAACAACAAAACAAAAAAATCACATCATTTTAAAGCAGTAAATGTTCCTAGTCCAAGTATTGATTGCCAGCCAATATTCATGTGGTCTGACAGTCCAGTGTTGACTTGAAAATACGTAAGCATTTTGTTGCATCTGAAAAGGAAGATAATATATAATCCCATGACACTGACTCTTTATGGTGCATTTCATGCTGTAGTCCCTGTTTAAGGTACATCATAGTTATGTTTAAGTGGAATTTCATGAAGGCCTGTTGTACCAGCATGTGGAGTTACTTTCCGCAATATATTTACAGTATAAGTAAACAAACCTGTTTGAAATAAATATTCTGACTTTATTTTAAGGCAGGAAAAAGTAGGAAGAAATAGTTTTCCAAAATAATTATACTAATAAAGTAATTGTGATGCTTCAGCTGTAAGAACTGAACATAATCTTGTTTTAAATGGGTTCTTTTAGATGGAGTTTAAATAATCTGAAGTTTGAGATGTTTTGGGTTTTTTGGTCTCTCCTCTTCTTGAAATCTACATCCATAAGCTCAAGAGTATGAGATTACTAAATGTTACTTACTTTAAGGACTTTATACAGGATGCTTTTGGGGAATAAATTTATGAATTCTTTCATGCCTGTGTACTTGGGAAAATGGACAGCGGATGACTTGTCATGATTCTTCAGTATGTTAAGGTTTATTTTGGAGTCACTGAAAGAGAATGTTTTTCTGTGTTTTGTATGTGGATTTATTTTACACTCTTGAATTTATATTTACATAAATAAAAAGGTAGAAATGCAAAATGATTTAAAATTTCATTTTTGCCATCTCAGTTGATGATGGGGACATTGTTGCAATAAAATGGGTTTTTTGGTGGCGTCTGCTTGAATTTCTGTGTTTCTATGCAGGTGTCTTCAGTTAATTGGAAAATCAGGTCCTGGTTTGTTCATAGTTAGGTCAGTAACTTCTTAATAAAGTTGAATTCCAGAGATAGAGTAATACACCTTCTTGCTAATTTTAATTTTCCTGCAAAGATTGGAAGATGAAATGACAGAGGAAGACTATTTTGGGCCCAGCAATACTTTTGAAGTACTCATGTGGAGAGTTAATTACTTCTGGAGAGCCTAGAAGCTATACTTGAGCTATGTACCTTTTTTCCTGTCTAATGAATGGGATTATCACCTTCAACAGAGCGACCACCTGGGTCAAAAAGAATAAGAACAGCAAGAGTGGTGAGCAACTACTGAATTATGCTTCCTATTGAAGTTTCCTCTTGATACAGCCTTATTTTGTTTACCAGTTAGAGAGAAAAAAAAAAAAAACACAAGGGGTGTAGTAAGCCTAGCCTTACTGTAACTTTTTTTTTCACTGTAAGCATGTCTGTGATGACGTGTAACTTCCAGGGATTTTTGTCATCTTTGGTCTGGAGGAGGCCTTGAGATTAGTGCAGTCTTTTCAGAAAATCATGGAGCTCTTAATCCTGTGGTGTTCAGGAGAAACTGAATAGGTGCCTACCAAACCTTGAGAAGGAGTTATCATTGAAATGAACCTAACAGCTCTGTTCAGCTGAGCACACACTCTCTTTTGCTTGTTTAGGTGCTGGCGACTTAGTCTGTTTTCTGGGTTTTTTTTAAATCTTATCATTTTATCTCTACCTTTATTTTTCTGAACTACTTTTACCTGTCAGAAAACAAATAGGAAATGTAATGAAAACTGCTGTGTTCCAATTAAAGCTGCTCTAACTCATTAATTATTAATCCATATCTCCCTTAGTGTCTCTCTTCCATCGTTCAGTAAAACTGAAGGTGTCTATGTTTGTGTGATTTACTAATCAATTATAAAAGATAAAGAGGGTGTGTGCTACGGGTTTGTTTTTTTTTTTTTAAGAGGTATATACAGAACTCCACTGCTACAAAACTGAGAAAGTGTGGGCTGGATGACCAGGTACGGAGGGAGATTGTTAACTGGTTGAAGTGAAGACAGAGTTGTAATCAATGGGGCAGGGTCTAGTTGAAGGCCTGTATCTAGTGGAGTCTCTCAGAGGTCAGTTCTGGGATGGATACTGTTCAGTCTCTTCATTAATGACCTTGATGAGGGAACAGAGGTCACGCTCAGCAAGTTTGCTGATGGTATGTAACTGGGGGAGTAGCTGACACACCAGAAGGCTGTGCTGCCATTCAACAAGACCTGGACAGGCTGAAGGGTTTGGCAGGGAGAAATCTAATGATACTCAACAAAAGCAACTGTAGAGTTTTGCATTTGTGAAAGAATAACCCCAGGTATGAGTACAGGCTGGGGAATGAACTTTTAGAGTAGTGTAGGGGAAAGGGACTGAGGGTCCTGGTGGACAGCAGGATGACCATGAGCCAGCAATGTGCCCTCATGGCCAAGAAGGCCGATGGCATCCTGGGTTGTATTAGAAGGGCTGTGGGCAGTAGGGCAGGAGAGGTTCACCTCACCCTCTTCTCTGCCCTTGTGAGACCTCATCTGAAATATTGTGTCCAGTTCTGGGCCCCTCAGTTCAAGAAGGACAGGGAGCTGCTGGAGAGTTCAGCACAGGGCCACTAAGATGATGAAGAGAGTGGAGCATCTCCCTTATGATCAAAGGCTGAGGGAACTGGGGCTCTTCAGCTTGGAGGAGACTGAGAGGTGACCTCATTTAATGTTTACAAATATGTAGAGGGTGGGTGTCAGGAGGATGGAGCCACGCTCTTCTCAATGATGACCAATGATAGGACAAGGGGCAATAGGTACAAGCTGGAACATAAGAGGATCCAAAGGAATACAGGGAAGAATTTGTGAGTGATGGAGCACTGGAACAAGTTGCCCAGATGGGTTGTGGAGTTTCCTTCTCCGTAGACTCAAAACCCACCTGAACGAGTTCCTGTGTGACCTACTCTAGATAATCCTGCTCTGGCAGGGGGGTTGGACTAGATCATTCGAGGTCCCTTCCAACCCTTAAAATTCTGTGATTTGATCTAATGAGCTGCTAATTATTTTGACATCATTTGAATCATGCCCAAGGTCCTTTTCATAAACTTGTTTTGAGAAGGTAATTGGAGCATAACTGGAACACTAAGGCTTTGAAACTCTATATTTCTTGATGTCTGTTAAGTTCAGTGAAATCTAGATGTTGACTTGATAACCTTGTACTTCCACAGCATACATGTCAACTTGTTGAATTAATCTGATCACATAAAGCCAGCTCGTATAGCCACAGGCTTACCTTATGGTCAGTATGGAACCAATAATCTAATACTCATCATCAGCGCTTCTTAATGTGGTGGTAGCATTTTCTTTCTGGAGTTGGCTGATTGTAATCTTTTGTATTCTGTAATGCTTTAAAGAGATTTGTCAGTAGAGCTAAGGGAATTTAACATGTTCCTATTAAGGCTCGATCCTCTCTGCTGTGAACTAGGAATCCATGTAATACCTTGCAGGGATTTTTTGCAAAACACTTCAGTGCCAGAGAAGAGCAAAAGCATCACAGAAAACACTGAATTGTTTCTTCTCTGTCTTCCTTCATACATTAATGAGCAGATGTGATGACTGTAGTCTGGAAGAAGAGGGAGCAGATGGCAGAAGTGTGTCAATGTATGCTAAATGCTGTGTTTTCTCTTTATGAGGATTTGTTTGCCATTTTGCTAGCCGTTTCCTCCTCATTGAAAAATAGTTCATTAGGATTTCTTTATGGCTCTACTACTTACTGGAGTGCCTTACTTCAGACATCTTTACATGTGGATGATTTCCACACACTGATATATATTCCTTGCTGACAAATAGTTGGTTTTTTTTTTTTATTTATTGATACACATTTTGGTAATCTTTTATCTCAGACATTCTTTTGATTTCTGGCACCAGTATATTCAGGTTGATCAGGTTTCTGTATACTTTGGTTTTGAAGCCTAGTGGTTTATATTCATGTCATGTATCTGAAAATAGGGCCATTTCATTAACAAAAGTAATTCAGGAGCCTTAGTGTAGACTGTAGTGTTGGTAAATTGCAGATCTTTATTACAAATCTGTGTGACAACCTCTGTGTCCAAGATCAAGGGTCTCTGTTTTCTGATATAAGTCATCACAACTGAAGTAGTTATTTTTGCTGAAGCATTCATCTGGTTCCTTGTCAGGATATGGAGGCTCAGTAAACTGTGCTTCCTAAAGAGGGTTAGGTAGTTTTTCTGTTTGGAGGATGTTAGACTCAAAATCGTTGTTTAGGCAGAGGCATATATAGACACACAGACATACACACACAGATAGCTTAGTCTAATTTAAGAGTCATGGTTAGTATAGATCTAAATATTCTAGAAAAGAATGCTGCAGTTAGAGTACTCGTATACAGGGGGAAAAAATCACAGTAATAATAACAGTAATGCAATTAAAATTGTAGCACATGCAGTTATTCCTTTTTGTTCTTGCAGTTATGTTCAACCTCCCTTCCATTTCCTCTGACTGTTAAAGCCACAGCTTACAACTGCTGGGAAAGGAAGACAGTTCTGTGCCTCTGCAGTCCTTTGTGGGAGGAATGTTTTGTCATTGTCGGTTTCTTCTACTATTGCAAGATCAGCTTGGGAGTCGTGTAGGTTGGATAATGTGTTTTTGCATCCTCTTTCTTCATTGTTCTGTATCTCCAGCTTGTGTCCAAGTTTTCTAGTATGTCTCCATTTAAAAAAATAACTCTTAGAGAGCTGTGCACAGCTGTGGGTTCTCCAGTGGCAAGCGAGGGCCCCATCTCTTACCATTCCATGCCAATATTCACCTACACTGCCTCCTATGTCCCCACTTCTCAGGGTCTCTGCTTTCATGCCAGGGCTGCGTTTCCTGCACTACGGCACTATGCAAGAGTAAATATCTCTTCTATCAACAATAATGGTTTGTTACTGTTTTCTAAGTAAATATCAGGCTTGTACCACATGAAAATAAAGATGAGCAAAGCAGCTTATCTATAGCCACCAGGTCAACTAGAGGGATTGCTGTTACAGCTAAATTGAGTAACAGCTCTCAGCAGATGAATGAAAGCTCAGATACAGCCAGTCCAGAGGTCTTGCAAGCTCAGTACACAGTTCATGGCCTGCTGTTGGCAATGTTAGTACCATATTGCAGGGTTACACAAGGGTATGGAAACAAACTTTCATATCTCTCTACTTCACTAATTGATAAAAAAGCCTAATTTTTTTAGAGTTGAGCCAGGAGCAGGGTAAAGAAGAGAGAAGTGGGAAATTAGTTTAGAGGGAAGTGACTGGTAAATAGTAGAAACAGATCAGTTTATATCATTAAAAAAAGAGCAAATTTTTATTCCTGTTTCAAAATCTTTAATTTCTGTCAGTTCTGTAAAATCAGAAGTCTTTGTATGCATTAGCTTGAAAGGAGACTTTGCTTGGTGATTTAACCAGTTTAAATACCTGGTTTTAATCTTTCCGGCTTTGGTTTTTGTTCCGACCTTCAGTTTTGTCTGCTAAATTGTATAGTAGGTATTTGTGCTATAATGAGTAAGAGCAAACATATAATGTGCTATTTTTGTGCTGTTTGCTCCACACTTAGCAAATTTTGTAACATTGTCTTTCAATAATCTGCTGATAGTTTTTATATCAAAATCCTATAAAACAAAAGCTGTTATCAGTAGTACTTTATTCGTTTTAGCTTTATGGTTTTTGGTTTGGGTGGGGTTTGCTTTTTTTTCCAAAATCCAATGAGTTGGTTTTCTACAAAATAAAGTAGTACATCCCTAAAAATATATTTTCTAACCTTGCTGAGGAATCATTGGAAATCATTGTGCATGATCAGTTACCCCAAAAGAGGGCAGCATTGCCTTACAGGAAACTTTTACAGACTGTGCCAGCCGCTGGTAGAAAGACAGGTATCGACATCGTTGTTTTCTAATATTTCTTTGAGTAGCTTGCTTAGAACTGTATCTGGAAGATGTAGAATCATTTCCTGAGTCTCTTTATTATTAAAAAAAAAAAAGAAATTTCTGGTTTAGGGCTATAGTTTAATTGAATTTTTAAAGGGGCATTATTTTAATGTAATCCGAGACCTTTGCAGAGCTGCTGATGTGAATAAAGCCTTCCATTTGTAGAAATTTAGGGTATTATACTGTAAAAGGGTTTTTGAAGGCTTGACTAGCTATGTAATTGGGTATTAGATGTCTGTAGCAGCCAAAGCTGTACTGGATTTTGTAGTATTGCTTGCTTGAGACCATGTGTGAGGATTGGACATTTGGGCAGATGAGGAGAGCATGGCTGTGCAGAAAACCGCTGTGCATGATATCATCCATACATGTACATGTCTCTTACAGACTTACGTAATGTATTAGCCAGCTGCTGCTGTGCCTCATGATGCTGTACATCTACCAAGCTGCCAGGGTTTGGCTGGAAGAGAGGCAATGTTAGGCATTCAATATTAGGAAGCATATGGTGCCAAAACCTCACCCCGATGGGACTTTTTTCCCAGAGAAATGAAGGGAAGCATCTCAGAGCACTGTTTGCTGCTCACCTGCCAAGCACCCCAACAAGTGCTTTGTCCTTTCCAACTCCTCTAGCTATGCCATGAACAGATCCCAGTCCTATCTTCAGTGTTTGCAGCACCAACCAAGCTAGCTGTCCAAGCCTCTGGATTATGCAAACTGGCAGTTTGCAGTCCTGAGAGTTTGTATCTCTGGCTGATGCTGATTTACTTCTGAACATCAGGGAAAATATGAAGTGGTGGCCAAAAAAACAGGTGTCGTATTTAAGGCATGAGACAAACAGATCTGTCATACTGTTTGTAGTGTGATCTCAGCTTTGCTAATGATGCCAGAGCACTGGCAACAGTCTTACTTGGATTCAATTTCAACTTCTCGTGAAAAACAATATATATTTCTAAACTATTGTGATAGCAAAGATTGATGGGAACACTCAATGTTTGAAGGCCAGAGTGAGATTTTGCATGGATGCAGAGTTTGGCAGGCTTGTTAGCTCAAATAGCACAAAGTACACAAAGTGCTGTTAAGCAGCTTTCAGACCAGAGTTTGTACACTCTGAGATGTGGGAAAGGGGTAACTGGAGCCATCTCCTTATGAAAACTCTGTTGCTTTGTTCCCACAACTCATATTTTCTTTCTCAGATGCTGCCTAAAATAGGAATTGTGTGAATATGTTGTAGAAAGCTTTTACAGGATCATCATCTTAAGTGCTCACACTGAATGACTCCTCCTGTATCCAGAAACTGGATTTTAGGTTTTATTTAACCCTTACTAAGTATTTGTAATAATGACTGCATCTCCATGATGTTATCTCCCTTCAAGAAATTTTGTTTAAAAATTAATGAGACTTTTTCCCTTGAGTACAAAAATGTATCTCCTTAATTTTTTTTTTCATTTTTTTGATAGAGAAGAGGCAACTTGACGCTTTGGGGAGTAACAGTGATGTGAGATAAACTTGTGATGAATAATGAATTCTGATGTAACTATTTTCCTGTAAACGTAATATCTCATTTTACTGCTATTAAAATCATCCCACTAAAGTTTTTTTTTTTCTCTGCAACAATAGTAATAATTATGGTGAGACATATTTAGTTCTGTCACCATAACCTGGCTTCTTTTATCCACTGCTGATCCATGGATTCCAGCGGTCACTAATTGCAAGCCACTGACCTTATAAGATACTGAGAGAATGTTATCTCTAGGAAATGATCACAGATGATTCGAATGCTAGTGGATAATGGAGTTATGAGGTCATTTTCAGGCAAATATAAATTAAAAAAAAAAAATAAAAAAGACTTGCAAATCACATAGAGAAAACTTGTCAAAAGAGTTCAAGCGTTCAACTAAAATAGAAGTAGAAATAATTGTTTTGATTGGAAAAGACCTTTAAGACCATGAATTCCAGCCACTAACCTAACACTGCCAGGCCCATAACTAAACGAGGTGCAGCCTCACTAGGGCTGAGTACAAGGGCAAAATCACTTCCTTGGTCCTGCTGGTCACACTATTGCTGATCTGAGCCAGGATGCCATTAGCCTTCTTGGCCACCTGGACACACTGCTGGCTCATGTTCAGCCAGGTGTCAGTTAACAGCCCAGGTCTTTTTCCACCAGGCAGCTTCCCAGCCACTCTGCCTCAAGCTTGTAGTGTTGCCTGGGGTTGTTGTGGCCCAAGTGCAGGACCTGGCACTTGGCCTTGTTGAACTTCATACAAAACTGGCCCTAAGTAAATCCACAGCTTTTCAACTCAGTTGCTACCTCCAATTCTACCTGCCTGCTATGGGACTTATTGCAGTTTAGTTGTCACCTAAGTCCCAGCAAGGACAACGGTGCACATGTTCCTCAACTCAGTTTGTCCTTGAAGCTCAAAATGCTCATGCTGAATTAGACCTTGGGACATAAGAGAAGGTGATGCTGTTGCAAGCAGCAAGAGATACTGATGAAGTGTGGTCTCAAAACCAGGAAGACAAAGGCTTTCAATGAAAGTTCTGCTGTGAAAGGTAAGAGATCTAGTCTCAGTGTTGAAAGAATTTATGGAAGTGAATGATACCTATCTTTTCCTCTCTTAGGCTTCAATATTTGTGGCTTGTTGAATTAGTTCCCATGTCATCATGCTGACTACTGTGAATTCCCCACAAATTGTCTCAGATGTGTGGTAGCAGGATACTAGGTCTTAATCTATGTAACCCTTCTAGGGAAAAAAAACCCATACCCCAAAATGGCCATAGCACCACAGACCAAACTGTTTATTTGCTTGCCTGTAGTTTATGTTAGTTTCAAATTTTTCTTCTTTTTTTTCCCCCCTCTTTAGAGTTGATAGCTTCTGTATGTCAATTGTCTTTAATGATCCAGTCTTGCTTTGCTGCTAAGTTGCTTGGAGATTTCAGAATCAATATGAAAAAAAGGAGGTTGAAAAGGCTATTTAAAGTGTTTGACCACAAACAAGACTGAAAAAATGCCAACTATGCTTCTTTGACAATTTTTAAAGCTCTGTGTCAAAGCAATTTCCTAATTAGTGCTTGTGGATATGGCTAAGAGCAGACAATAAAACAATTAACTAAAATAGCTGAATAATAAGTTCCTCACTGTATTGTTTTCTGACATACTAGAAATATTCCAGAAACTTTACTTCTTTAAACAGAATATAAATTTCTGACTTCTGTTTTACCTGTTACATCAATGTGCTAGCAGTTGCAAGTATAACTCTAATGTATTTTGATAAAGAACTTGTTTCAAGTTCTGCTATTGCCTCTGATAAATACTGTTCAAAAAAAATAATCCTGTCTCTGAAGAGTTTATGGTATAAGACAAAGAAGAAATTAAGTGTGTGGGAAAGGAATATGGTATGCAAGTAGCATGTAACCAGTTTCATGTCTCGTAAGTTTTTGGATTGTACTTTTTTTTCAAAGTGTTTGTTCAAATTTAAAGCAAGGCCTTTTCTGTTTTGAGGCATGTGAATTAGAGCCTTCATAGTAGTGTGAAGGTTTTGCTAAGGTCTAAGATGAGCATATGAAGCAGAAAGGTGAGAGGAAAGCAGAAAGTTGAAAGGTTGAGATGGATGGAACTGTGATTACAGGCACAGAGGATGGACCTGGTTTTGCCCTGGGATTCTACTAGTAGGAAAGCAATGGAAATTAAAGAGAAGACATGAAATGACATTGGTAGTGTTGTAGCTTGGAAGAGCAAGCTACTGATTTCTGTAACCTGCATGGGAAGCTCCTGAAGTTTTGTAAGTTTCCAAAGCTCCATCAGGACCTGTTGGCTCTGGAAGGTGGTGCTTGGGCTGCTAAGGCACAGCTTCACTTGATTTCTGACCTAGTCTGGCTAAAAAGAATACCAAATAATTCTCTCAGATTTGTCCAAATAACTCATATCAAGAAAGTTAATTCATATCTTTTAATATTTCACTGGCACAAGTCCTTGCATCTTGAGTGGTTTGATCTTGTTCAAATTGAAACCTCTCAGTTCTGCAAATTTTATTTCTCCAAGTCTTTTGTTTTCAGGGTCCAATCGAAAATGTACGTAAGGCCTCAAAGGAAAAAAAAGCCTAACTAAACAATAGCCCACTGAATGTATGGGTTAAGATCTGTGTAGTCTTGTGCTAGATCAGTGTTTGAAAATCCTTTTTGTCTTATGAATGTATAGACTTTTGAGCTGTAGGTTACTCTGTGTGGAAGATAAAAGGAAATGGCCTTTTTTTCTGACTGCCTTCAACTAAAATTTCAACTTAAATTTCAACCTGCAATCATATGTGTTAAAATATTTTATTTTAAGCACCCTCACAAGGAACAAACAATACAGAAAAAGCCAGGGAGATTTTCTATCTGAAAAGAGGAGAAGGAGCGCTGGAGAAGACAAGAGTTTGGCAGAGACATCTCAAAATGCAGTTCCCTAGGGAAAAGAGACATGAAGATGGAAAAGGAGTGGAGGAAAAAGTGGTGGGAACAGGGCAGAGGCAGAGACACTAAAGTGGAGAGACTTCTGACTGCAAATTGATAAAAGGTAGCAGACACACAGAGATCAGGGGAAAAAAAAAAAAAGAAAAAAGAAAAAAAAGAGTTGTTGCTGGCCCTGAAAAAGGAGTGTGATAAGCTCACTGTCAGCCACTCATTTCCGATTTGGGCACTAGGTCCTGCTCCCTGCATGGTCTGGCCAGCCCTTCCCCAGCCAGAGCTTGTCATGAACACCCCATCTCTCACCAGCATGGTATATTTCATTCAAGGGAGGAGAGAAAATAGTAGAAATGTTTTCCTGCAGGAATTCAACTACTGAGGAAAAGAGCCGACATGCGGTTTTTTTTTTTTTTTTCATGAGAAAGAAGCAGCACAGGCATCTATCAGGTGAGTGTTCTGCCTTTACCGTCTCAAGGAAGATAAATGGTTAGACTCAATAAAATATCCTGTTCTTAAAACTGTAAAACTTCAGACTTACCTTCCAGTTCCACCTTTTCTTCAGCATTTGCTTTTAGCTGAGTACTCTGGCCTTTTGAGTTCATCTATTCCCTGGCCCCAGCCTTGGTTTGGAGGCCTCACAGACACAGAGAAAGGGAGAGAGGGAGAGCACAATGCAAAGTGCCATGCATACCTTTAAATCTGCAGTTAAATAAGGGACTGTCTGGAGGTGAGGAGGAGGATGCTGTGAAATATGTCTTTGATATTAAGCCCAACAGGATTGTGAATAAATATAAATGCATATATACTATGGTCTAAGGGAATATTAAATTCCTCTGAAGATGCCCGTCTGTTTCCATGAAAATGCAAAGCTGAAAACAAGGAGCCTGTCTCCAAAATTTTCTTCTTTAAACTTTAAAACGTTGCCTGGCAGTAGAAGCACATATCATCTGTAGGCAGCATGTCCAGAAGCTAGGGAATACTATGTAAAGCTCTTTAATGGATCTAGCCACAAATTTCAAATTCTGCCAGCAGATCTAAGGAAACAGTCTTTCTTAGTAACAGACGTGCAAGAAATCTGGGAGGAACTGAAGACTGCTTCCATGATCTGTTGGTGACTGTACACGTTATTAGTCCATGCCTCAGTTTACCAGTTGGGAAAACATGCTTTGTGTTACTGAAGCCCTTGGGCAACCACTTTTACAAGAAGGACTACTTCATTACGGGAAGTACTTTAAATGAGACCTTACTGAGCTGTGCCCAGATCCCACTTCAGGACAAACCAAGGCAGTGAGCTGCTGTCCTCCTAGTTTCTTCTTACTGAGAAGGAATGACAGCAGTGAAAGACAGAAGAATGAGCAAGAGCAAAAAAGAGAGACTTTGCTGGCCTAGGGTCCAGTGAATTGACGGTGAATATGAACCAGCAGTGTGCTTAGGTGGCCAAGAAGGCCAATGGCATTCTGGCCTGTATCAAAAATAGTGTGGCCAGCAGGGCCAGGGAAGTGATTGTCACCCTATACTTGGTGCTGGTGACACCACACCTGTAATATTATGTTCAGTTCTGAGCCCCTCAATACAAGAAGGACATTGAGACACTGGAGCATGTCAAGACATGGGCAGCAAAGTTGGTGAAGGATCTGGAGAACAAGTCTGATGAGGAGTGACTGAGGGAGCTAAGGATTAGTTTAGTTACTCAGTCTGGAGGAGACTCAGAGAAGACACAATAATTCTCTATAACTGCATGAAGGAGAGCTGTAGTGAGGTGAGGGTTGATTTCTTCTCCCAAATAACGAGTGGTAGGATAAGAGGAAATAGCCTCAAGTTGCACCAGGAGAGATTTAGACTGGATATTAGTAAGAACTTTTTCATGGAGAGGGTTGTTAGACAGTGGAATGTGCTGCCCAGTGAGGTGTTGGGAGTCACCAGCTCAGGAGGTATTTAAAAGCTATGTAGATGAGGTACTGAGACACATGGTTTAGTGATAGGCTTGGTAGTATAAGGTTAGTGGTTGAACCTGATGATAGCAAAAATCTTTTCCAACCAAAATGATTCTAAGATACTAGGAATGTGATGTAGCTTTTACAACACATTCTGTGGTTTTGCATCTGGATTGCTTCATGCTGGTCACTGTCTAAGACTGATATTATCTCCAGGGAATTTTGAAAGTGGTCTGTGTTTGGCAGCTCTCCTCTTTCAAGACAGTTTGGCATCAGCAATATTTGGGTTCTCTTCCTGTAGGCATGTGCACAGCTGAGTTGTTCACCCTGGCTTTAATTCCTTTTCACCTGAGGAGAAACTCTCTGTCTCATCTTTCGCTTTGAAAAGTCTCTGCACCTGCTGGCACGCAGGTACCTTCCTCAGACATCACTCCAGGCCACAGGGAAATAGTCTTGTTCTGTGGGGTTTCAGGAGAGTGCTGTGGAAAGGTCAGACCACAAGTGACTGCCTGGGCTGGAATAGTTTGAATGGCAAGGAGAGATGGAGTTGGGGGCAGTGGGAGGAGAGAAACTGTTCCAGTGCATGAGCAGAACCTCAAAATCTTTGAATTTCTGGAAATATTGAAGGTGAAAGTGCAGCATTTCCAAAGAGCCTGGTGCTGGCAGGGTCTCTGAGCAAAATAAAAGGCAACAGCATCAGAACAGAAAATTGTCTACTTAAAAAAGAAGTGCTTATTTCCTGCACCACATGGCTGCAGCACACAGTGCTCAGGTGACTTGGCGGAGTAAAAAAGCTTCTGGATAGCATAATAACATAAATAGTAGGAAATATCTTCATACACGTGGCAGATGTAGCATATTGGATGACAGGTTTGAGGCCACACAGTGCAATTGCCAGTGGAGGAGGCTGATGTGCATTTGAAGGTTTGGGCTTTGCTGGTTTTCCTTACTGCTAAGCCAGGATACCTTTTTCTCTGCTCATGAGATAAGCCTCCCACAGTGTGGTTTTTACAGCAAACTTCACTGCGCAGCCAGTAATAACAGATGTTTTTCAGCTTGAGTACTTCTACTGTCATTTGGTTACAATTCACACGTGTAATTTTTGCTCTCCTTATGTTTGTACATCAGGATGCTTGAAAATGCTTGTTTGGCGGGAATGTAATATGAACAAGGAACACTGGATAATGATTACAGCAGCATGAGATTATCAAATTACTGTTATTTCAGAGTATGTATGTGTAAGTGATTGAGTTTTTGAGCCTGCCACCTCCTTGTGAACTGTTTAAAATCAAAATTAGTTTGTAGCTGCTTAAAACTGCTGTGGACAAACACACTGTTCAGTTCTCTGTGTGTGGATGGGATGATGGGAGTCAGGAGTTGTGTTAGTTTGCCTTCAGGAAAGAGTTATAACAATATTGAGAACTTTGTAATCATTGGTTTTGTCTTTATAGCCTCAATAGCTGTCTGCCTGATGCTTTTTTTTTTTTTTTTGAGTCTGAGAGCAAGTGGCGGTTTATTAAATGGGTGAAAAACGGATGGCTGGAAATTACAGGGAAGTGAAAGAACTTTGGGTTGGATTTGAACACAATTGAATTAATTTTCCCAAATGCAGTGTATTACCTGAAGCTGCTAAGCAGTCAGTTTTAGTTTTATAGCCACAACACTGTTTGTTGTTCCTTCAAACTCTCTTTCTTGAAGCTCAAATCAATGAAAATGTCACCCTAGCTCACCCACTTGCTTCTCCTAAAGAAAAATGATAAATTTATAATCACAGCACCCACCTACAGCTGAACACTGGAGGCCTTAGTTAAGAAGTTAAGACATCTGTGGACTGTGTTGAAGTGAATGGATGTATTACAAGAAGATTATAAAAGACATTGTTATTATGGTATGTACAGTTCAAGTCACTAATCATTCATGAAGGACCTACATGTCCCACATGTTAAGCTTATAGCAGAATCCATAAACCAATTTGGGGTCTAAGGTTGGATTCTGCCTGTTGCTCCTTTACATGGGAGCCCTTTGAGTGGAAGGCAGTGAGGTCCTGTATATACGCTGACAGTTTTCTGAGCAGTGCAGCCTTTCAGTCAGAGCCAAAGGCCTGTTGAGATGCTGCCCACAGCTGAAAGAAACGTGGAAGTGTGTCGTAGAGGTGGTGGAATAGCACTTGGAAGATACTATATACACAGTGTAGAGGAGGGTAGCTGAAACGTCTGTAGAGAAAATCAATGAAACCTCCCTTTCCCTCAACAGATGTGTTTTGCAATTCTGGTTTATCTGGAGATATTTTTTTCCCCCCTCAAAATATGGTTTAGGACCATCAGTGTCCAAGAACAATTTCTTTTGTATTATGAGCAATGCAAAGAAACTTATGAAGTTTTTGGTCAAAAGTTGTGTCATTTGGGAGGACACCTGTCCCCTCCTGGCTGCTGAATATGAGGATTCTACTACCTACCGTAACAAGCATTACTGTTGCATGCCTTCCACAAGAAAGAGCATGGTTTTGCCTTGGTAGTTTTATCACTCATACTGTATAATTAATGATGGCTATGTACTTTTCAGAAAGCCAGGGCAGTGAGGCAAGGTGGTGAAGTTGCTCTTCAGGTGAGAGATCAACTGGAGTGTACTGACCTCTGCTCAGGCAGGGATGAAGACCATGTTGAAAGTTTATGGGTGAATATTAAGAAGCAGGCTAATGTTGGTTGTACTGTGGTGGGAGTTTACTGTAAGCTACTTGATCAGGAGAAAGAAGGGAATGAGTCCTTCTACAGACAGCTGAGAGCTGCCTCACAATCCCAGGTCCTCATGGGGGACTTCAACCATCCTGATATTTGCTGCAAAAGCCACACAGCCAAGCACACACAGTCCAGGAGGTTCCTGCAGAGTGCTGATATCCAATTCCTGACAGGTGGTCAAGGAACCAACAAGAAGGAGAGTGCTGCTGGACATTGTACTGACAAATAAAGGTCTGATCAGGGATGTGAAAGTTGGGGACAGCCTTGGATTCAAGGACCATGAGATGGTGGAGTTCAAGATCCTGTGTGGAAGAAGCAGTATATCAAGTAGGATTGAGACCCTGGATTTTAGGAGAGCTATGTTTGGCCTCTTCAATGATTTGCTTGGAGGAATCTCATGAACTAGGACTCTAGAAAGTAGGGATGCTCAAGAAAGCTGGTCAATCTTCAAGTGCCACTTCCTCCAAGACCAAGATCAGTGTATCCCCATGAGAAAAAATCAGGAAAAAAAAATCTTGCCCTTGTGGCCAAGAAGGCCAATGGCATTCTGGGATGCATCACGAAAAGTGTGGCCAGCAGGTCAAGCTAAATTACCCTCTCTATCCTCTCCACTACCTTGCCCTGGTAAGGCCACATCTCGAGTCCTGTGTCCAGTTCTGGGCTCCTCAGTTCAAGAGAGACAGGGAACTTCTGGAGAGATTCCAGCTCAGGACCACCAAGATGATGAGAAGACTGGAACGTTTCTCCGATGAGGAAAGGCTATGAGACCTGGGACTGTTTAGCCTGGAGAAGGCAAGACTGAGGGGAGATCTTATCAATGCTTAGAAATACTTAAGGGCAGTCTTTTTTTCTGTAGTGTCCAGTGACAGGACAAGGGGTAATGGACACAAGCTGGGACACAGGAAATTCCACTTGAACCCAAACTATGTGGGTGAGTGGGCACTAGCATAGGCTGCCCAGGGAGGTTGTGGAGTCTCCTTCTCTAGAGATTTTCCAAACCCACCTGAATGTGTTTCTGTGTGACCTGATCTAAGTGGTCGTTCTTTAGTAGGGGCTTGGACTAGATGATCTCTAAAGTTCCCTTCCAACCCCTTCCATTCTATGATTCTGTGATGCTGTGATTCTGTAATCGGTGTTTTGCACAACACTAGTGTAGAAATTAAAAGAGAATTAAGGCTGCATGCTCCATAGAAGGTGGAATATACATAGAAAGTTGAAACCTCTGAGTGCAGAGACTTTTTTTAAAGCATTTAAATAAAAGTAATAGTAACAAAATTTGCAATGTATTATAATTAGTGCCTTGAACTATCATTTTTCAGGCATGTGACCTGAAAAAAAAAAACCCCAAAAAAAAGCTCTGTTCTGAACCAGATCCACTTATGATAAATAAGAAAAAAAATACCCAGCACTGTAAATGTACCCACAAGCACAATAGGGAAATGTTTGTATACATTTAATTGTCCTTGTTTTTTTATTAATTTTAGCTATAACCTTATTCTGTCAAAAAGTACAAAACTAGAGCTATTTAAGCATAAGCCAAATAAACTAAATGCAGAGCTCTATCTACTGGAAATCTTATCCTGTACCTTCAATATTAACCTGGTTATACAGGTATTTTACACTCCATTAAAATCCATCCATTAAAGAGTATGAATTCCCTTATCAACCTATGAGATGGAAAATACAAAATTTCTCACTCTTTGAAATGGATCAAAACATTGAGAGATTTTAAAAGTCCTTATAATAAGTATAGGTTTTCTAGAAGCAAACTTACTGCTTGGTAACAAAGCATCTCAACTGTTTCAGATAAGTGCTATGCATTGTTGCAATGTGTGGCACAATTCTCTTGTGAATTGTATGGGTGTGTATATAAAATCTAAACAACAACTAAGGGAAAAATTCAAATAAATAAGTGCAGTACTTGGTTGTTATTTGAACGTAGGCAACACTTTTTCAGAAATAAATGACTCTTTAAAAGACTTTTTTTTTAATATTCCTTTCATATATGTTAGGATGCATTTCTCTCAGTTGGATTTTGTCAAGTCTATATTTGATCTATTTATGGCATTCTTTGCTTAGTGTAGAAATTAAGAGTTTACCTAATCCTGTAAAAAAATGAAGCAAACTTGAAAAAGAATAAAGGCAGTCAAAAAGATACTTTTCCATCTTGAAGAAATCATTTCTGCTGTTTCAAGGATAAAGTGGGATTTTGCTTGAGATTTGGCAATTCTCATTCCACCTGTTAATCTGTACACTTTATTGGATCAAAAGAAGTTAATTTTTAATTATTTGGAATATTGATTAAGTACAGCTTTGTTTTTATGATGTGGATGATATGACTAAAGCTGTATTCAAATAGGGTGTGTCATTGTTTCTTTTGTTCAGTTTTATTGCTCTCTGAGCTGGAAACATTTTCATTACGGCCAAAAAAAGATTTTTTTCAAAATGCTTGTGAAAGCACTGCTATAGAGCTATTGTGAGCTTTGCCCGAATTTGTATCTAGTTTTACCAAACAGTCTTCATTTTCATCTGTCCCTCTCCATTTGATGTATTGTCAAACCTACTGGTCACTGTGCTGGCCATTCAAGAATGGATTTTGGAAGGGAGGGTGTGTATTTAGTGTATTAATTAGGTATAACTATGTCTCACCGTAACTGAGCAATTCCATGTCACAAGCTTATCTAAACTGACTTGAGAGACAGAAAGCATGGATGGTGTCTATCCAGCCTATAGTCTTTCACTTTGCAGTTTGACATTTCTGGTGTCTTGAAAAAAAGTGAAGAAGACATACAAATTTTATAGCATGGGTGGTAGATGTTCAGGGGTGAGGTCCTTCAGAAACATCATGTGATGTTTGGACTTCAATCATTTCTTAAATGGATTATGCTAACAAAAAGTGGCATGCTCCTGTTCATTAAATGTGTATTTTGATGTATGGTATTGTGGCTGCACAAATTTTCTTTAAATATTTACAATGTGCTAGATTGTGGGAGAGGTTGTCAAATAAAACTGGAGCATCTTCCTTATGAGGATAGGCTTTGGAACTTGGGTTTTTTAGAGAAGAGGCTGAGGAGGGATCTCATTAATATTTACAAATATCTAAGTGATGAATTTCAGAGGGTTGGGGCATCACTTTTTTTTTTAGTTATAGTGTCCAGCTAGAACACAAAAATTTCCTTTTAAACACGAGAAAAAAATATTTCACTGTGAGAATGAGGGAGTCCTGGCACAGGCTGACCAGGGAGGGTGTGGAGTCTCCTTCTCTGGAGGTCTTCAGAACTTACTTGGATGCGTTCCTGTGTGACCTGATCTAGATGGACCTGCTTTAGCAGGGGATTGGACTAGATGATCTCTAAAGGTCCCTTCCAGCCCCTACCATTCCATAATTCCATTCTGTTATTCTATATCTTAGGAAAAGCAGGAAACTTTGACAAATGCTTTGTCAAATCAGTCACATTTATGTGTAAAACGTCTGTATGTACCTGTTTACATGTTACTCTGTAGTCCTTAGTAGTATAGTTTGGCAAATGGGAAGTTTGCTCTCGCCTCCAACACACTACTCTGATCTAAGCGTTTCTGAAAGTATGCATGAGTTCACAATTAAACTTGACAAACTGGTTTTAGAGAACTGGTAAAGCATTTTGTAAAACCTTTCCTTCTACCTTTTAAAAAAGATTTTTCAGGGTTTTTTTGTGATTTTTATTTATTTTTTTTTTAAACTAAGAGATATCCTATCCTTCAGTGTAAGGGTAACTACTCTTCAGGGTGTTTCTACAAAAACAAGACCTAAGAGACTCCTGCTTTAGTCTTTCTCCATCTATGCTTGCAAAATATTGGGATGAATGCAAGACTTTCATCTACTGGTTATGTTTCCATTCATGAAAATCTAGTCATGCTATTGAAGGGAACTGAGCTACTTGTAATGCAGTGAACCCACTGCATACATTAATAACTAGGTTTA
The DNA here is from genome assembly GCA_013401255.1 of Urocolius indicus. Taxonomy (NCBI): domain Eukaryota; kingdom Metazoa; phylum Chordata; class Aves; order Coliiformes; family Coliidae; genus Urocolius; species Urocolius indicus. Next base: position 255,635 of record WBNH01010040.1, read on the forward strand.
TAGAAAACCTGCCTGAATTAATAATTGAAAGTAAAATTTATAGTGTGTGTATATATATATGAATACATTTAGGGAAACTTCAAGTATACTTTCTGCAAGCAAAGTGACTCTGTGTACCCTTTCCAGATATTGAATGCTCCTGAGCCTGTGTTATATTTTCCTAAAAATCTCCCCAAGTTAGGAAGCAAAGCATCAAGGAAAAATAGAGGATTTTTACAGAACAATCTCCAGGAAAAATTCCTACTCTCCATTTTGCCCTGTTTAGAAAGGTTTCTTGTAAAGGTCTCCATGTCTCTTGGAAATCCAATTTTCATTCTTTTCCTTAGCTGATCAGCTTTTTTTCTTTCCATTTTTTTTTTTTTTAGAAAACAAGATAAGTTTCTGGTTGTAGGATTAGGATTCATAGGACTCATCTTTTTAGTCAGTCAGTGGAAAGTGGTTGCTTAATGCTGCCTTTGAAGGGCCCTGTAAACCAGTCATCTGTTTTGGTGCATTTGCAGCACTAATGAACTGCACATAGCCAATGCCTGGGCCCCGCAGGTTGTCATTCACAGAGAGCACAGAAGACTACTTCCAACATACTCAGCAATATCACTCTGAATATTGTTTAATGATACATTTAGTTTTGCTATGTGCAGCCAGAAAAGCGTCATGTAAGATATCCAAAGAGAAGTGGATAGCAAAGGAATATTGGAACTTCCCGAGAGAATATTTTCAGTGGAGAAAGGAAAATGTTTTATGAAAACTTTCCGATTTAACAGTGCTTGTAGGACAATATATTGCAGCTTTATACTCACTTTCTTTTAGGTATATTTGTGTTCCACAAAATTAAATCGAGAGTAGGTTTTATTGTAAAGAACAGGGAGAAGGCCAGTTTATTTTCATTTTTATTTAGTTCACTGAGAATTACTTAAGGAATGTTATTTCAGACATCATTTAGAAGTTGTCATTTACCATGCTAGCTGGTAACGATCTGTAAAACTAAACTTTCTGGGTATCAATATAACTTTGTTATGAATTCATTGTTTAATAAATTCCTTTGTCAGTACTTTTCTTGATACTGAGTTTGTTACTGGGTAAAGGTAAACACAGGTTCATGAAATAAATGTTCTTGGAATAATTTGTATAGTCTTTGTTAGGTGGGTAGGCTACTTTTTGGTGTTAGAAGAGAGAGAAAAAATTGTGCATCAGTCTACTATCCAGTTTATAAATATTAATAGATGGGTTATCCCATCTATCTATTATTAGATTTCTCTTTTTTTTTTTTTTTTAATAATACTACTCCAGTTATAGAAGAATCCTGTACCGATTGTGCTGACAGCCTGATCCTACAGGACTTCTCACTTCATGTTTCTCAGCTACCTTCTAGTCTTTACTGATGACTGAGTAGTCATCACCCATATCTCTTCCTCTGCAAAACTGAAATAAAGGAGCTTAGTTTAAAGTTTCTTACCAAAATTAATTGAATAGAAGGGATCATGGATGATAACTGATGCTGTCTTTGTAGCTGCAAAGATGTTGGAAGATTGGGGTTGGTGGTGCTGCAGGTAGGCTCTTGGGGGGCTGAAGGCAAGATTTTGGTGGGGACATTCATCAGGATGGTTACCAGCATGCCTGGGGCAGACTTTCCTCTGAGACTCAACAAAATACAAAGGAGAACTTATGTTGAGAATTGTCTCCCCATAAAAGGCTTGAGTTTGATAGTAGTTGTAAATTATTATAAGGATACATGTTTCTAATGTATCATGTTCTGGTATTTTTTAATATAAGCTTTAAAAAAAATTGTTAAAGGCAAAATGTCTGAGAATATGAAGCAAGTATCAGTAGAGGGTTTTTAACAGTTTGCAAGTTCCCTATAATGGAAAAAGAAAGGACTGTAAAACTATTTGAAAGAGTGCTTTCAAATTACTAATGAGTTCACTAGCTTGAAAAGTATTTCCAGTACTTTTTTTCTTTTTTTGAGTAATAATGGGGGAAAAAAAAATCACAAATTTTTGTAAGTTCTCATCTTTCACTTAATGGGAAGTGATTGAAACAGATTTAGTGCAAGTACAAATCTCATTAGTGTGTACTACTGTAATGATGTTAACAACTGATAATTCATTCAGCTTTGAATAACGGAACAGCTTACAGCCTGAGGTAACAACCAGTGTATTCACAGATCACAGGCAAATTGGAATTGGGTTTGCAGCATTTGCCTTTGATTTTTTCTTTGTTTATTTATTTATTAACAAAATGTAACAATTTTGAAGGCAGCTTCTCCCAATAGGCTGGAATTTCTAATGACTATCATGTTTAACTATTTTGTACTTGTTTATGTCCTAACCTTTATGAGTAAGTCACAAAATCACAGAATCTTAAGGATAGGAAGGGACCTAGAAAGATCATCTAGTCCAACACCCCTGCCAGCGCAGGACTACCTAGAGTGGGTCACAAAAGAACTCATCCAGACGAGTTTTGAATGTCCCCAGAGAAGGAAACTCCACAGCCCACTCGGGCAGCCTGTTCCAGTGCTCCATCTGTGTGTGCCACCATAACAGACACTGTCTAGAGATCTGGCCAGCAAAAGGTCCAAGTCCCTGACAGTGCCTGATTGATTGAGCTGTGGCAACTTGAACTGACTGAAGCAGATATCTCTATAGCTCAGATTCACCTGCTGATGGGCCAGCAAAACCCCTTTTTGACTGCCCTAGATATTAGTCTAGAAATTGGGATTGCTGAGGTGTAACAAGCCAGATGTCTGCCTGGTATCTGGACAAGATAAAAAATCACCAGAGTAAGAGTCATCTGAGGAACTGCTGGAGCCTGAGTACCTCAGCAAAAAGCTTTATGTCAACATGTCACACTATGCAGGAATTAAGTGTTCCACTTGCTGGTTGCTACATGGTATTTGAACGTTAGCTGCTGGTAGAAGCATATTTCCTGTGGAACTACATCTGTCCAACTTTTCTGATAATTAGTTGGAGGCAGTCTGCTATCAAATTAAATAGTAAAAAGAATAATTGGATCACTTCAGCAAGATTTGCTTTCCATGTAGCTGATGATAAAACAGTCTCTGTTATTTATTTATTTGATTTTAAATTATCTGACATTAGGAACTGCATTGCAATTTAAACTGTAAAAGAGGAAGGTATGCTGCATTTATCCAATTTAAATACATTTTTTGCTACTCTCGAGGTATATTTATATACTCTATGGCATGCACTTCATGTAATTTCAAGTGCTGAGTTTTCATTTCTTTGGGTTTTTTCTGCTGCTTTTCCAAAGGCTGCTAATGGTGATTATTGTACTTTTTTATTCATGAAAGTCAACATCACACAAAAGAGCACAGCTTATCCCCTGGCTTACTTAAATTGTCTCATTACATTTGTGGTCTTAAGTAGGATTAGCAGCATTAGTCCATATGGTAGTTCTTCGCAACATTGCAGAAACCTAAAAATATATATTTTGCAGATTATCTGACAAAAAAAAAAAAGATTTTTTATATTATTTTTATTTTTCTTTCAGAATGTTATTATGGTTTGAGAGTTGGACTAAGTCCCTTTCAACCCTTAAGATTATATGACTGTGTAATACGAAACCACATATTTTTAAAATATATTTTGAAATTCTTAATGGAGGGACTACACTTATCATAGAATCATAGAATGGTGGGGGTTAGAAGGGACCTTTAGAGATCATCTAGTCCAATCTCCCTGCAGAAGCAGGTCCACGTAGATCATACTTTTAAAAAAAGCTTCCAAGTAAAGGCTAAAAAAAAAAAATATCATGAACTACATTTTAAAATTCAGTGTTGCTGATCACATTCCATGTGTTTTTATGTAGCAAATGCAAAGGAAGAAGAATTTGGAGCCTTTCTTTCACTGTTGCAGATTCTGAACAGATAGTTCGAGAACTGGATTAACTATCACACATCACGCTGCTGGGTGGCAGAAAGAAACAAAAGAAAGAAACAATCTGAATGAAAGAACAATAAGGTTTACTGGGTTGATTGATTACTTGATTTTTATTTAATCGATCAAGAGAGATTTGACTAAGATAAACTGAATAATATTAAGAAAACAACAAAAACCCCAAACATGCTTCCCTCACCACACCTTCCAAACCTCAAAGCACGTAAAAAAGAATTATTAAAAGCATCAGAAAGAGGTAGAAAATCTAGAAGATTTTTATGTCAACTGAAGTTGTTGAGAGACAATCTTACAGTACTGGAAAACAACAGCATAAATAGAAGTGCAGCAGATTTACCGTGGTAGATTTTTGTGATATCCAGAGCTATGGCTTGACAAAGAAAGCAATTAAATTTTGTTAAGAAAACCATAATGGGCTAAACTGAAGTGTCTGTATACTGGAAACACGATAGTGAATTTTAAACATTGCAGTCTAGAAGCAGAAAGGCATGAACAGATGATAGTGAGACCACAAAAAAAGAGTCTGTGGTTGCATGCAGCAACCAACTTATTTCAGAAATGACTAGAGCAAAAGAGGAAATATACAATTTTAACAGGTTGCCAGTTGATGGAAGAAACCATAACTATCTGCATTTGGCTTGGTTTATGCTCATAAAGTTGTACTTGATGTGAATGATGCTACCAGTGTATAAGCATCAGAACTGTGGCCCAAGTTACTTGCACTTTACCATGTCCTTTTAATCACAGGAAGTGAAACCAGGTTTTTCAGAGATGCAGAAAACATGTTTTAATGTATTCAATTATGGTTTTGAATTTATGAATGTGAAACAAATAGATATATATCTAAGATAAAACAGTTTATGCCTCTACTGTACTTTCTATGCTTTCAATGCAGAGGAAGCACCATACTGTTATTATTTGAAAAGAGAGCACCTTAATAGTATAATTACCAACTACTTGTTTGGACATGAAAAAAAATTTCATTCCACTTAATCTGTAATTCTGTATATTACTTTCTTATATGTCTCAAATAATGGTCTTTATTGGAAAGCGAAAAGACTGTTCCCATGGTTTAAATCTTTGTATCGTCATTGTAATTAATGGAAAGAGGCACTATTAGAAATACTTTGACTCCTGTACCTAAGTGTGGGTAGTTCCCTTGCTTACACTTTTATATATTTCAGATTTAACTTTATCTGTTATTTGTCCTGGTTTTTTTTCTAGACATTTCTGATATTTCAAGTGCACTCTTCAACTTTAAATTAGTCTGCTGTGATTCAAAACAAATAATGTATTTTTTGCTATTTAAATATGTTTTTGGTTAATATTTTCTTACTTGTCAATGGTAAAATAGCAGTGCCTAACTGCTGTTTCCTCCTGTCTCTACTCTCTGCTGAGATGCCATGAAGCAAATGCATCCTTAATGTGTCATGGTAAGAGTGGCAAAGACTTTTTCTCTAGATGAAGGAAGTTTTCTGTTTGTAGAAGAAAGTCTGTCAGTCTCTGTGTGTTCTTTATCCTCCTTTTCATGTCCAAATGGGGAATAGAGCTGGTGAAAACATGAATGCAGTAGACTATCTCTGCTGTTTTTGTGAACAGCTTACAAAATTAAGACAGGACTTATTTGTACCCCTTTAGCAAATGTTCCAGTGTGTAATGAGTTACTTCAGAGATAAAATATCATTTCTGCTCAGAGAGGAGAGCACTTGTGTTTTTCTGTGGGTTCAAGTTTAATTGGTAGACTGGAGATGCAGAGATGGTGGAAAGTAAGGGAACTCTAGCCCCTCCAGACCTCTTTCCCAAGGCAGCAGCTTCTGGCACTGGAAGTCATGTAGCCTGGCAGGATAAGCACCTTTTAGCCAGGAGATATTGAGGAAAGAAATAGAGAACATGATCATACTGGGTACAGATGCAGAACTGCATGTGAGTTGTCTTAGGGATCTTGAGAATTACTTTCCCGATCTTGTTTCTGGCAGTGGTACATTTGGCATAGTTGGTAGAGTACATGCTTTAAACACTGTTTGTTTCTTTCTAGAGTGAAAGAAACAGAAAGATAGAAATCAAATTTGTTAAACTGTCTGAGAGACTTGGCAGTGAAGTTTCACAAACTGCGTTCATTCAAGGTACTTGCCAGTGGCCGTATGCACTCTGTCTTAGCAACCAAGGTTGAAACAAGATCTTTGTCTGGGAAATCTAATCACAATAATACCAAGGCTCTGGGCAATGAGACCGGCTTGACATTTATGTATTGCCTCCTATGATACAAAGCAACGTGTTATTCCACATAATTGCCAAATTTCTGGCTTGAGTAGCACGCTCTCTATTTCCTCTCAAAAACTGTGTCTAAATCTGCGCAGCACTGTTTAAAAATGTGTAATCATCTACTATTCTCCCACCTACAATTAGCGTTGCAATTTTTTTCTGTCGTGCAGAATTGAATTGACTGAAGTTGCAAAAATTTAATGTTGTAAAAGAGAAGGGAAGATGTACTGCCTAATATACCTTCATTTCTAAGCAGAAGTTATTTTTAGTACTTCTCAGAACAAATTAGTACTTCTTTAAGTATGTGTGTATGTTTGTATATGAAACATCAGATGTATGATGGAGTATTGAGAGAATTTAGGAATAATTCATTATCATCTCTGAATTTTTTTATGTAGACATTTTTTTTTTTCCTATGCTAGATGGATACTTGTTGTTAGATTGTTAGATTGCGACTTTCTTTTTATATGTTTGTTTCACAGTTTCTTTGTTTATATAAGTGCTTCTTAGAGGCAGAACATTTCCTTGGCTCATATACCCAAGTACCCTCCCCTCCACCTGCTTATTTAGAGCAACATAAATGCATGCTGCTACATTGAGGTGCAGGAGAGCTCCCATCAGCAGTAATTGTTGACCTACCACAGTTCCAGTCAGTGATCAATAGATACTATTTCGCTGCACAGCAACAGTGCAGAGAAATTGCAGAACCCACTGAGAATTTGTTTTCAACATGCAAACCCAGTTGATGGCCTTCAACTGTAGCAGATGTCAGAGAGTGACAGGCATCCTGGAGCACTGATAAAATACTACTGGAACTTGACTGGGGAAAAAAGAATGCTATCAAATTCCTAAGTGCATTCTAACAAATAACATCAAAGTGGAGAAAAAGCTTGAGCAAAAGAAAATTACTACTTTCATTTTCTTTCTTATCTTCTGCTCCAACACAGTATGTGTGTTGCCTTATGCAATGCTGTCAACTGCTGTACTAATGAGGGATTCAGCTGCATGAAACGATGAAGCATTTTCAGTACTGGCCAAGGGGCTGTGCCGCAGAAGAAATGAGAGCTTAGGAAAAGCTGTACTCCTAAGAACACATTAGCTGACTTTTTTTTGCTTCAGCATATGTAGATTCATAAGTGTGAACATGACAATTTTTTTTACTTCTTGTTGACTTTTCATGGGTATCAGCTGTTTTGCTTACAGTGCTTTTATTCCTGGAGATATTAATTCAGATTTAGGATTAGGCTAGGTAGTGTGTTTTTAATTTGTTGACAGCTTTCGCCAGCTCTGTGTGGTTGTAATCATTAGAACTGAACAAACTGAAGATGTGAATTATGACCATGAAATTAAACATGCATGGAGTCAATTTATTTCCAGAAAATACTTAAATTTCAATGAGCTAAAAAGTATTACTCTTTTTCTTTTTGAAAATGGTCATACTCTCCGAGGAATGGAATCCTATTTTGCTCTTTAATAAAGAGTTTTGCGAATGATTTCTCATTTAGGTTGCAAAAGACCTTGAAGATCATTGAATCCAACTATTGATCTAGCACTGCCACATCATCACTGAACCATGTCCCTCAACACCTCATCTAAACATCTCTTAAGCATCTCCTGGAATGGTGATTCCACCACTTTCCAAGGCAGCCCATTCCAATGTTTAACCTCTTCAATGAAGAAATTTTTCCTGGTATCTATGTAAACTTCCACTGATGCAACTGCAGGTTTTCTCTTGTCCTATCACTTATTTGAGAGCAGAGACTGATCCTGATCTCACTATAACCTCCTTTTAAGTAGTCATACAATGTAATAAGATCTTTCCTCAGCATCCTGTTGTCCAGGCTAAACAATCCAAATTCCCTCAACCACTCCTCATAAGACTTATTTTCATATTTCTGCATTTTTTTATAACTCTTCTCACTTTTCTAAATATGAAGTTACACGAGACAGACAGTGGCAGCCTTGAATAGCTTCTGCAAGCCCTCTGCTACTTGACAGTCTTTGCGCTCTGGGTTCCTGGATCTCTTGGCAAGAGGTCAGAAGGGCAAGAGATCCATTTTTGATGGTCAGAAAGGCAAAATGCCTAAAAGTGCAACAGTATTAGAGATATCATGTTGCTAAGAATTGTCTTCTTTGAACTATCTCTTTCAGCTCCATGAAGTAAACAACTATCAGTATGGAATAAAGTTACCAGTGTTTTAATAAAGTATGAAGTGCTATGCTTAGAATCTTGTTTATGTGAAATGGAAGCACACCTTTTATATATATAAAATAAATATATAAAATTAAAGAGAGAGATGTGCATACACATATATTGAAATGTGTATCCACATATATTTATCAATCTGTAAAGCCAAGGACTTATTGTAGGTATAATGGAAATCTTAATAGTCTAATTCAAGAACTATCATTAGCCTGTGTCTAACTGTATAGAAAAACAAAAAAATAGTATAATTGAAATACTGATAAAGGTAATGTCACAGTAATAATAATAATACTGTTGCAACATACCCTTCTTTTTCTGGGGTTACGCTCACCCTTCCCCTGCTCTAATTGATCTGAATGTCAGTGGCTTCATTCAGTGAAGTGAATTCACTGAATTCACATTCACAAAGACCATGTGTGGAGGGTGTTGCAGCATATCACCAGTATCTGGAGTCCCTCACTGAGTGGAAAATGATGTTTATGGTTTCCTCTCTCACAATCCATTTGGGATCCGTTGCATATTTCCTAACATTTATATATTTTTTTTTTTTTCTTTCAGCTCCAGGTTATATCTTGATTTACAGTATGTGATGCTCTTTGCATATATTAGATGTTATTCCTTTGTTTTCTTTGTTACCCTGAAGACTGGTTCTGTCCAGCTCAAGTTCTTTTTTAATTTATGTTGTTGTTTTTTTAACTGACCATTATAGAGAGCTGTGCACAGCTGTGGGGTCTCCAGTACCAAATGCTGAAACTATCTCTTATCATCCCATGTCAGCATTCACCTATGACACCTCCCTGGCTCCTCATTTCCCAGGCCATTGCTGTCATACCAAGGCTGCACTACAGCATTGTTCAAGAATCATAAATATCTTGTTCTGCCAACAATAACCACTGATTACTGCTATCTCTGAGAAACTAGGGTTGTACCATACAACAAACATGAATGAAACAGGGTAGTTGTAGACATCAAGTCAACCAGAGAGGTTGCTCTCACAGCTCAATGGAGTAAACCAAAGCTAGAGGCAGGTGAAGGAAAGCTCAGATGTGGCAGCCCAGAAGCCTCACAAGCTCAATGCAAACATGTGATCTGTTAATAGCATTGGCAATACCCTATTACAGGGCTACATAAAGAATCACAGAATCTCAAGGGTTAGAAAGGACCTTGAAAGATCATCTAGCCAGCCCCCCCTGCAAGAGAAGAAAAAGGTGATTTTGAATACATGTGGACATTTTTAATATGGTGTTTGTGTCATCAGCCTGTCTTGAACACTTGGATTGCTTAAAAAAACCCTGTTTTGGATGCAAAAAAACCTTTTACCCTAAGAGAAACTTTGATTTACAATACANAGCTCAATGCAAACATGTGATCTGTTAATAGCATTGGCAATACCCTATTACAGGGCTACATAAAGAATCACAGAATCTCAAGGGTTAGAAAGGACCTTGAAAGATCATCTAGCCAGCCCCCCTGCAAGAGAAGAAAAAGGTGATTTTGAATACATGTGGACATTTTTAATATGGTGTTTGTGTCATCAGCCTGTCTTGAACACTTGGATTGCTTAAAAAAACCCTGTTTTGGATGCAAAAAAACCTTTTACCCTAAGAGAAACTTTGATTTACAATACATAGAAAGAGCACTTTAACTTTATTTAGATTAGCTCAAGGTAAGCTGGTCTATTTGTATTTCAGCACTCCCCACCCCCACACACACTCTGATAAACTTTAGCTTTTAAGACTCTCCAGCTGTGCCTCCAGCAGTAATTGGGGTCATTAATCTTTGCCTCCCCAGGCTAATTACCAGCACAATCCAAATGTCATCTGCTAAAGAAATGGAGCTTGAACAGGTTAAAGGCTGCAGCCACATGCGTATAGAAATAAAGGGGAAAAGTCAAGACTGTTTCCCATATCTGTATTTTACCTCCTATCTTAAACAGCAAGTCATAGTTGCTTCTACAGACGCTGTTTATTTAACAGGCTCCTAAATCTTAATTTTAAGTGAAGCAAGCATGAAAGAAATGTATGTGTCTTGACTATGTTTATACTTAAATTGTGTATCTCTTAAGTATACACCTTAACTAGAAATTGAGTCCTTTATATTTTAGTCTGAAGAGTCCACTGCATTCAAACTCTAGTACCTTTGTTTCTGGCATGGTGGAAAACTGAGGGGCTTTTTCCAAATTTGACCAATTTTAAAATTTTAATCATGAGCTGGAAAGGCCACAGGAGTGGCCAATGCACCGATGTACTAATTCTTTATAAAGTCAAATTTTGACATCAATCTGTGAGGTCTTATATGTAAAACACAAATGAGGAAAGAGATGTAAAGAGTATCTTTCTTATACAGAAAAGACTACATTTTGACCTTAAAGTGTAACAACAACATTAAGATTTTATAGATAAATCCTTGAAGTCATACTAACATATATAAAGCATCTGTTTAAAAGCTTTGCTTTGGCAAGTATAGTCTGTGACCTAGGAAAAAGTGTAAGCTGAAGTGCATTTCTCTGGATGAATGGAGGAAAAATAAATTTTCACCTCAGGTCTAGAATTTTGCTCTAAATTGGTGGTTGTGGTTGGCATGCTAGGTACTTAGTAACAGGGTAAATCAAAGGTTCTGCCACTTTCTAAAAGCAATTCTGAAGAAGAGTTCACTATATCACCTCATGTTTCAGATAACTTACAGTTATGCCGATAAGTCAAAATGATTCTATGAGGAAAAAATGCAAATTAGTGGGTCTCTAGGGTAGGATTGCAGATATATTTGCATTCCTTTAATAAGAGCATGAGACAGGAATGTGCACTATGCAATATGTTTTCCCTAGATAAGCATACAGGGCTCTACTGTGTGGTTGTTACTGGGGACTGAACTTTAGGACAAGCTTTTCATCCCTAAAGAGTGGATTTAGGCAAGCTGCTTGTGGATCATTGGCTATTTGATCATTTACAGCTACAGCTTTTGGAGGATGGGTAGGTTCTGTATTGCTCTGTAAGGGAAAGAATATGGAAAATGGAACCTGCTTTTATGCAGTTTGAGCTTTTCTTTACATGCCATGTGAGCTGTCTGAGAGTTAGCCTTAAGCTTGCTGTTTTGGCTTGCAAGTAAATGCATTGCAAAAATGAGTTCTTAGTAAATGAAGAAGAGCTTACGCTCACCTAACAACTTCTCCATTTGTGTTTAAACCCCTCTTCCAAGTTTTAGAGATCTTCAGTTTGCACAGCTTTGAACATCCTTCAGGATCTCCCTCTACAGGAAAAGTCAGTATTTGTGAATCACATATAACTGTAACTAGGTTAGATCCCACAAAGATCATCTCTATGGAATGCCAGAGCTGGGAATCTACGTAGATTTGCAACCATTTGTAGCTAGTGTAGCATATTCACAACTTGACCCAGTCCTTTATTACAGATTTATGATTACAGCTGAAGAAAACTGTGCTCCTTTGTGATAGTGAGAAAATATTATATATAAAACAATATATAGATTGTTTGGATAGCAAAGGCCTATTTAGGTCCTGACACTTCTCATATTCTAGGTGGCAAAATGATAAGGCTCTTTCTCTCTTTCTTTCTGCAAATTGCTCTAGAAAAAAAATCAGTAGTGAAAAGGTTTTATTTATTACTTGACTTGTCGTTGAAGAAGAACAAAAATGTGAGCATGGAGCAATGCCTAAGGGGCAAGAGAGGACTGGAGATTTGCAGGTGTAATATACAGTGTGAAGAATATGGCTTTACTGTGAAAAAGGGCCTCGTGTATTCCTACTGCTGCAGCTCGTGAGTCTGGAGGTTAAAGTTAAGGGAGCAGTTTCAGAGTCCAGGAATTCCTGAGAAACCAGGAATGTTTTGCAAAGATTACAGTCCATGTGCCCATCCCTTCTATGATGGGTGGAAAGATAGCAGCAGGCTGAGGAGACCTCGTGAGTCTCTCTGCCAGCGAGGAAAGGCAATTTCTCTCCAGGTGTAGGAACTCAGAAGGGGAAGTGATTTAAAATTTTCCACTGGAATGAAAACAGAAATACATATTTCCTCAAATCAAAACTTGTTTGAAATACTGGTACTTTCCCCCCTCCCCGCCCCAGACAAATGTAAATGGAGATTTTCCAGTCTTATATTGCAATTGCACTGCAGAGGAAGCAGAATACCTTACTTTATGACTCCATTGCTTAGCTGGGGAAGTAAGAAGTAAGTGTGGGAATTACTCAAAGGCATTTTGAAGCAAAAAGCTTTTCAGTTTCACTTCTTGTTCTTGTTTTACCCAGCCAAAACACCACAGCAGTTTCCTTCTCACTGCCTCCCTTCCACTCCCACCATTCTCAGGATGGTGGAGGCCCCAGTGAGATGGGAAGAAAAAAGATAACCAAGGATATTGAAGATTGAGACAATTTTGTTTTTTCTGGGAAGATTCTTTTCCATCATTACAAACTTGAGAAGTGCCAGTGCTGATATCACTGTTCTGCGAATTTAGACAGTTTCATGTTCAGGTGTTTCTTTTTATTATTGTGGACAGATTGTGTCACAAATGGTTAATTACCTAGAGAGAATTCAACAGTTTTTAACAAGGCAAATAATTTTATTTACTGGCAAGCTGAGAGACTGTTCAACAGAAATAATAAAAATCTTCTGACTAGCTCACTCAACCAGACTGTAACTGGCTATTGAGCTGGAGTTCTTAATGAAGTTGCAAATTGAATGTGGATTATGAACATAAACACCATTATGCATTTTTCCAGTTCATCTCTCTTGTGTGGTAATTCTGCCTTTACAATTTATGATATATTACACAGTTCTGTCAAGATGAGTAGGAATTAGAAATCAACAAATGTATAAGGCATGTATATGTGTGTGTTCATGCAAGACTGAATTCTTCTGAAACACTGGACTAGATCAATGGGATCTTAAAAAGGTATTTATGTCCAAATCATGTGTTGCGTCCTCATGTATCTACACACCACCAAAGCAAAAGCCTTTACGGAAAGAAAGATTTTTTTGTCACTTTTGTTTTACAGCAGATAAAAGTATGACTTTCAAGAATAAAGTATTCGATTACGAGTTTAACAACAGAGCTACTGCTAAATACACCTCACCGGCTTTTCCTGTTCCTCTTTAGTGAATAGCAAAAAGGTACAATATGTCCAAACTGGTTTCTCTATTGCCTCTTCTAACTCACTGCAGAAAAATGATGTGGGAGCAGAATGTTCTCAAGCTTTGTTCATCCTTGCTTGACATAAAGCAACCTTCAGATTACTTTTTACTTAAACTGAATTCTATCTACAGGCTTGGTGGTAATGTAAAGCCACTGTTTGCCCTCTCTTACTCTGTGATAACAGATCAGGAATTATTCAAATCATACCATGTGTTATTTTATCACAATCTGTATATGTGGACTTCAATGAGTGATACACCTGTTACTGAAGACAGAAAAGACCAAATACTAAATTAGTGAATGGTGATGGTCAAAATTTCATGGACCGAAAATTTTATATTATACCAACTCCTGTTTAGCCATCAGTACAGAAATGTGGTGGATTGGCCTTGGCTAGCAGCCAAGCACCCACCCAGCTGCTCTCTCACTTTCTTCCCACAGCAGGACAAGGGGAAAAAATCAGGAGAAGAAAGCTTCTGGGTTGCGATAAAGACAAGGAGGTTGATTACCAATTACTGTCATAGGCAAAACAGATTCAATGTAGGGGAAAATTAACTTATTGACAATTAAAGTTAAAATATACCTACTAATTCAGGAAATGGTAAATAAAACAATAAAAATTAAAACAAGTCCTGTCCTTCCACCTATCCCAGGTCCAACTTCACTCCTTCAGTGCAGACTCCTCCAACCTCTCACACCTCCAGTGGCACAGCAGGGTGTAGGGAATGGGGGCTTGGGCTCAGTCCATACCCTTTCCTCTCTGCTGCATGGGCTTTCCAAGGGCAGCAGACCTTTAGGAATATCTGTCAGCTTCTGTGTGGGTTCTTCAGGGGCTGCAGGGAAAGCCTTACTCTGGAACCTGGAGCTCCTCCTCCCCTCCTGCTCTGGCTTTGATTTCTGCCAGGCTGTTTCTTTAATGTTTTTCTCCTCTCAGATGCTGTGCACAATTTCTACCTAGTCTTAAATGTTGCCATAGAAGAACCATCAGCATTGCTGATGGGCTCAGTTATGCCCTGCAGTAGGTCTACCAAAGCTGTCTCTGTCTGGCATGCGACAGCTCCATCCTCTCCTCACAAAGGCCACCCTTGCAGTAGCCCCGTACTACCAACACCTGGGCATCTGCACATTTGAGACAGTTGGAAATGACCTCCACATGTTCAGTACCTCGTCTGCCCAGGGTGTTAGGAACATCTCAGGCCTTTCCCTACTGATGCAGCCTGACCTTCTTGAGGTAAAAATCAGCTATTTTTGTCTGACTACAAGAAGAAAGTGATCATGGCCTTTTTAATGTAGCTCCTATCTTGAGGAGGTTACATTGTTTTTTTCTTGGAAGCTCACAAGTTCTCAAGATGTCTTAGGGACATATGAACAGATTTGTCAATAAAAGAAGAAACTGAAAGTTTAACAAGGATTAAAAACCTCAGATCCATTCACTTTCTCTGTTCTATTCTGAAAAGGATTAAAAACTTAATTTTTTTTGTTTTCATCCTTTAAAAGGCCATTAAAAACCAAGCAGATCTGTTCTACTGCTCTGTAACTAAAATGGTGTTCTTCCATTAGTGCTGTGTGAAAAAGATACAAAACATATATTTCCTCTTCAACTCATTTTAACATCCCCTTTGGTGTATTAATAGCAGCAGTTTAGATGTAATTTTACTCATGCCTTTCATTTAAGAAGTAATTGTTTATAGAGTAACACTAATAAGAAGATATTTCTGACAACTGTGATTGCTCATTAAGTAGGTCTTCCCAAAATGCCTTTACTGAAAACATGTTATTGATCACTGAAGTTAAATTAGGAAAATGTATCAAGACTTCTGGAAGCTGTTCTTTGATTAAGGTACAAATGCTTTCTTAAATCCCAATATTCACAAGAAAAAGATATGTGTTGGCTTTATAAAAGCTATCAGCATGTAACTTACTCTTAATTATTATAGGCAGAGCTTTATTCTTGTGTAGGTGTTCTTGATGCTTATGAAATTTCTAAGCAAGTCTTTGAGTCCTCAGTGTTCTGTTTGTGGGCAAGATGTATTTTTAATCTTGCCCTTGCAGAGAAGTGGAGGAGCTTTCTCATTGCAGAGAGATGTGTATGCAGGTATAAGCTCCGTGAAGAGAAGTCATAGATAAAACATCTATGTAAAGTAACTTGAAAAAAAAGTGTGTTTATCAAAAAAGAAAGGAATATCAAGATGCCAGATATTCTTTTCTTCTCCCACAGCTTGTATAGCCTGCCTTTAGGAAACACCACTTTTTTGTGGAAACAAGAATATCTGCTACTTCAGAGGGATGAAAAAGACCAGAGTGGCATTTCAACTTTCTCTGTTCTTTACCTAACTATGTATGACAAACTCAAGCTCCAGAAAAATTTAGAGCAATTAATTTGCATGATAAACATTCACCTCATAGGAGGGAAAAAGATATAATCTACATTAAATATTGTTTCTAAACGTGTTGGGAGACTGTTACTTTAGACTTTCTGTTATCAAACTGTGATAAAAGATTTTCTAAACACAAGAGAAACAAGGTAAAGACAGCTTACATAAAATAATGAGACAAAATTTATATATGGTGAGACACTGTATAGACCTTTTTAGGTAAGCTTCTTATACTAGCCCCCTGCTGCAGTTCACAGAAGTAAAAACACTCCTAGTCTACAGTTCTAACCTATTTTTAGTCATCTGCTTTAAGATGAGATGAATCGCATGCTAGAAGGAATGTATTCACAACATAGGCTTGAGAGGAAACCTTGGGTGACTGTCTCAGATTTAAATGTCTATGCTATAAGATTAGGGAATAGAAATCATGTTCCTCTTACCTTATTTCTTCTTGGTACCTGATGGGAAAATCTGACAGGTAGGTAATTCTGCAAGTAGCTGTTGAAAATACCATATTTTGAAGCAAAATGCCTTGATTCTATTATCCGTAATATTCAACAAACTGCAAATAGAGATTGGTAGCCTGCAGAGAATGCACGTGTTGCTGACAAGTCACCTTCAAGGGAATAATCTTTCTTACTACCTTGGAAAGAATAATAGTTTAATGATGTAATTCTGCTTGACTGATTTAATATTCTTGCTTTAAAAGAATGAGTATCAGACTCATATTCTTGAAGTTGTTGTTCAGACTCTGCTTTAGATTCTTGCATGACACTTGTAAGTACAATATATTTGTCTACACAAACTCCCTATAAGAAATGAAAAATCTATTTTTCCATTTTCTAGAAATGGGAATCTTAAGCACAGATTTTGCCCTTGACTAAGTCCCACAGCAAATTTGTCCCAGATGAGGAGACTTAAATGCATCTCTTCCAGGTCCTCAGCTCCACTTAGTCAATTGTACTTGTTATTGATCCAAGACCTTGCTGATGAAGTTTTGTTTCTTCTTGAATGGGACTTGATTTTAACACAGTGCTATGCCTACAGGAACATACTTTGCTTAAGAAGTAGCTCATACATCCCTAACGTTACATTGAACCATGAAGTGAGTCCTAAAAGTAACAGCAATATAATACTTAATATTCATCTTCTCAAAGAATCTATACTGCTAGAAGACCTTGGTAGTGAAGAGACATTTCAACTTTAATAAGTTAACCCATAAAAAATATTCAAAGATGAGTATAGCTACTTGTCATGTGAAGGGTGAGATTTGGCTGTCAGTCTCTCCTAGTGACTTTCACTGAAAGCAGTTTCACAAAGTTGGGAGTTAGAATTTGGTTTATGAGCCACAATTTCAGGAGGTAAGAAAATAGATAGTTTGTTAAGGCACCAGATAGATTTGAGATTGCCATTGATAAATACACTTGCTTCAGTAGCACTAATATATGATAAAACGGCAGCAATACTTATCCCAGGGATTCTTCACCACAGGGTGAAAAAGTGCAGTTCTTGCCAAGAAGATGTCCATGGAAGGACATGGAAGGAGTGCAGCTCATCCATTGTCTCGTATGGGTCTACAATCTCTTTCTCCCTGTTGCATCTTTCTAAGTAGAGTCCTCTCTCCCTGGAGACTTTCACATCGCAAACTTCTTTGCCTCCTCCCTGAGATGACATTTAACATGATTTGGGTGGAGAGTTGAGGAACATAGACATATACGTTTAGCATGTTCCTCTTTTTACTCATGTCATACCTAGGGGTGTGTCATGGTTTTGCTCAGCCAGCAACAAAGCACCATGAGAGTCTCTCACTCAATGCCTCCCATCCACCCCCACTTTTGTTAGGATGATGGAGGTCCCAGCGAGATGGGAGGAAAAAGATAACCAAGGATGTTGTGGATTGAGACAAGAGCAGGGAGGGTTCGCTGCCCATTACGGTTCCAGTTAAAACACACTCCAGTACTTGACTTAGAGGGAAAAGTAGGAAAGTTTATTCTACTACCTACAAGAAACAGAACAGAACAAAAAGCAAAAGCAGGATAAGATGAAGAGAAAAATAAAACCAGTACTTTAAGATCTCCTTCCCCCATCTCTCTTTTCTTCCCGGGCCCAGCTCACTGCTCCTGATATCTCTACCTCCTCCCACCTCAACAGCTTGGGGGAGAGGTAGGGAATGGGGAACGTGGTCAGTCTGTCACAGATGGTCTCTGCTGCTTCTTTCTTCTCAGAGGAGGACGATACCTTGTATTCTTTCACTGCTCCAATAAGGGATCCTTCCAATGGAACAAAGTCCTTAAATTTTTTTGGCATGTGTTCTTCCCAGCAGCTACAGCTTCTGCCAATGCAGGGTTCTGTCCACAGTATGCAGGGGAGTCTCTGCTCCAGCACACCTCCTCCTCTTCTCCCTCGCTGACCTTGGAGTCTGCATGGTTGCTTCTCTCTCTCTTCCAACTCTTTGCACCACCACCAGCTGGAAATGAAGGAAAAAGGAACAGGAAGAACCCTCCTCTTCTGGCTGCTCTTCTTAAAAAGTGATTGTGGAGGCGCCTAATTGGTGCCCCAGAAGCTCCAACTCAGAGCTGGGGAGAGTTTCAAGGAACTTCTTACAGGAGCCATCTTTACAGCCCCTTCCCCATTACCAGAAATGGCTCCACACAAAACCAGGACAGGGCGTAACTTTAATGCTAATATTATGGTTAATTAGGCAAAGGTCTGGGCACTCTGGGCACTGTTGCCTCACTGAAACTGTTTTGAAGCTGTTTGACTGGCTTGATCTCATGATTTATAGCCAAATCAGGAGTGTCTTGCCTCTGGGAGGCTTTCTCTCTTGGCTGCTTCTCATGCTGAACTCTTACACCTGCACATCCCAGGTCTGTACAAGAGGCACCAGGCAAAAAACTCCTTCCTTCAGAAAACATACTTTTTAAATGGTTTAGCTTTTGTTAATATGGGAGATGCAAGACTGAGCTCCTACTAAATTTTTTTTCCCACTTGGCAGACGAACTATTTAGTTTCTAAACTAGAAATTAGACTAGACTGAAAGTTTCTCAGGCCTTCCTCCCTACCCAACTGCTTTACTATGTGCAGCGGTTTGTATTGTCAGGGTACCTCAGAATGAGGCCCTGGCATCTCAGACATGCATCTTGACTGCTCCATCTCTTTTTCTCAAGTCCTGTGAATAATTGTGTTATAACTGTGCAGAACACTTCAGCTGAGAGCCTGACGGGGAGTTGCCTCAGACAGGTACTGCTGTGTGTGTTTCTGAACACAGACAAATTCCTAACTCCCGTTCTTCCTCTCTTACAGTCTAGTCAGTAAAAAGATAGCTAATTGAAAGTTCAGTTTAAAAACTCATATATTTCCTCAAAAGTTGCAAGATCAATTAAAAAATTGTTTTCAGGGGAAAAGAAGAAAGAAAAAAATAAATTCCCAGCCAGCTCTAATTCTTATGCACACAAGCATTTCCATGAACTTCATGGGGATGCTTTGCAAGTAAGATCCACTCCTACAATTAACGGTCTTGTAGAACTAAATTTTGAATCAATGGTTGGCTTTTTTGGTTGTTTTTTGTTTGTTTGTTTGTTTGTTTGTTTTTTCCAACAGCCAGATGCCCTGAGGAGTGAGAAAATAAATCCTCTGAGGGCAAATTGATAGGATAGATTTCAGCACTAGAAACAAATACTTTAATTTGTGTTTGTAGCAAAAAACATTGTACTATCTAATGCAAAGTAAGCTTGTTCATTAATGCTATATTCTATCACTAACACTCTCCACCAAATAAAGACCAGGATTCCTCTTCATTTCAAAGTGCTTCCATGCTATAGTTCTATTGTTTTTTTCTTTCCTAATAACTGTTAGTACTAGAATTCATTGCCAAAATTAAAGCAAAGTAAATTCTGTAAACCATGATTATGCAGTTTTCTTACAATTGTTTTAGTTTGCCAGTGCTAATAAATGAAAAATAGAATGTAATAAATATAGTATGTTCAGACAGAGCCTAAGGAAATACCTGCATAAATTTGGCTTGTGTTTTCTCTTCTGAGCATTATGGATAATAACTCATTTTTCCCATTCTCTTTGATTTTAATTTTGATTTTTTTTTACAAAAGATTGTTGAGATTGTGCTGGATTTCCTCTTTCTGGAGAGAGTAGGTAATGCCCTAGCACTCAGACCTCTGACAAGAAACATGCTGTATATCTGTTTTAACTTTTGTCCTGAAACTGGCTGAGGAGCTGAAAAACTTAGCTAGACGATAAAGTTGAGGAGCAAAGTTGGAGTGGGAAACTACAGCAACCCTGAATGTGTGTGTTAGATGACTTGAATAGATCCTGCAATACAGTAATTTGCCAAGAATTACTTGAAGTTTTGAACGTGAGGAGCAAAACTTGATACATTGAAACTGGAGCCCTGAAAATCTGGATCACAAGGGAGTGCTCAGATAGCTGCCATTGGGAGGATTGCTTTTTTTATGTTCAAACCACAAACAGATGCTGGGAAGTTGTGGTCAGTATTCATCTCTGGCTTTTCAGAAATGGAGTTAAGGAGTAATTGACAAATAAGTGTTGGGTTTTTTTGGGTTTTTTTTTTTCCTTTTTGTTCCCCTCTCTACCAAAATGAACAAAAGTCTGGATTCAAATAACTTTGGGACAATTTGTGTCTGAATCTAAACGGACAACTGGGACCATGATCTAACAGTGCTGTATTCTCTGCTTGAGACAAAATGTCCCTTAAATGCTTACACATGCCCTGTAAGCAGCCCGTGTAGCAGAGGTGGCCTTGTTGCCTAAAGAAACAGAGAAAGGTAATCACTCTCTACTAGCTCTTACTGAAAAACATTAATCAGGCAAATGTTGCAGCTCAGCAGGAGAACGGCAGAGATCCTTAATTTAGCTCCTAATAAGTATGAGGACAGCTGAGCTTATTAGCTTACACACATCACCTTAGAAATATAGCCATATTGCTTTTGGGATATGTGCCTGGCTGCCTTCATGGGGCTGAATTGCATGGTCTGCATGTATTATCATTCAGCATAAGCTCAGAGATTTCTGCACTCTGCCTCTTTATGTGGAATAAAGTCCTTAGAGAAATCAGCTATCTTCGATGATTCTGTCCCTGTGTCCATCCCAGACACCAAGATGGTTTAAAACAAAAAACTTGGAATGAGGATAGTTATACACATACAAGGGGAGTGAGCAGGTGTTAGGAAAATAAATGTCTTGCTCTTTATTCCCAAGAGAGAGATGTTCTTTTTGTCTTATGGCAGAGCATAGAGGTAGATGAAAAATAAGTGTGCGTAGGCTCGCTTTTGTGCTAGTGTCACACATTTAAAGAATTACTTGTTTCAGTTGCAGAACAATGCTGTTAATCTTGACCACCAATCGCAAATTCCCAAAGGGAAAAATGCTTCTGACTAGAATGTAGTAAGGAGTGCCTGGTGAATGCAGGAGAGTGGCTTGTCCTCAGGGAAGAACCAATGACTGATGAGATTCTCCAGGAGACAGGGTTCTTGCTGAAAGAGAACATAGCTGCATATTTAAATGGTTAATCTAATCTATGGAAATTTAGGCTAGTGAGTGTTTTAAGACTTTGTTTTCCAAGCAGCTGCTTTTTGAGCCATGTTTTGCTCAGGTGCAAAACTGGTGGAGGCAATTTTAGGAGGGGCAAGACTCTTGCCAGAGGTGAAAGATCTCATCCCAAAAGGTGCTTCTGCAGCTGGGTGTTGCAGGCAGCTGGTTAGTGTCATCTCCAGCTATTCACAACAGGCTTTGGGGATTAGGGTCACACTCCTCCCTGAGGTCACCAGATGGATGGTTAGGATTTATAAAGCAGCTGTACTCCACATGCACCAGGGGATGTTTTCTGAGGTCTAATACAGCTTATTGCTCTTATAAGAAGCATCTCATCCTTGTGATTGAACATGTTTGATAACACAGTATGTTTGCAATCTTTTTTTGCTCTTATACTCTTTTTTATATATTCAGTTTTGCTCAGAGGTTGAAAATGTGCAACTACACCCCACAGAATAGCTCAAAGACCACTGAGGAAAGAGTCAAGGAGATGAAGCATTCTTATTCTGTCCACTCTGTCTGCACAAGAGCTCACTGGCAATTGAAGTGCCACTTGAAATATAGATTTAAATTTAGTGTCAGAAATACTAAAGCTGCTCTAGTAATTCCTAGTAATTTGAGAAGTTGCTCAACATAGCAGGCTCAAACCTCTAATACTGCTTCAAAAATAAAGTCTTCTACCTTCACTGCTGGCACAAGACTTCAGAAGGAACACTGATAGAGACTATAGAAAATTTAATGTTGTAAAACCCATGGAGATTCATTAGCATTTATTGACTTTTTGCCCTGCTTCACAGTAAATGACTTCATATTATTCATCTGGCCTAAGTACAATGAAGGAAGGAGCTCAGATATTCTTTTTGTAAAAAATTATTTCTTGTCCTTGACTTTCGGTATGTTAAATGAATGGAGACGGGAAAAATGTCAATGGTGACATGATCAGTTCTATTATGAACCTTCCCGTAAACAGTCATGTCATGCAGTCTGCTTTTATATTCATCATTCACAGAGCACCTTGATCACAAAGCTTTGCAAAGAAGACTTGTGCAAATAAAAATGAGAAACCAATTCTCTTAAAACATTTTCCGGAGATGACTGTTGTTTGCAGCGATTTAAAGCTGTATAGTGTTACAAAAGGTCCTTGCTCCTTAAGGACATGTCCAGCCAAACATATGTCATGTTTCTTTGTTGGAACTGTAGGAAAATGATTAAATAAGGATGGATTTGAAGCCCCCTGACCTTGTATATGCCATCTTGAACTAGTGCAAGTGTGTAAATTCAAGGATGGATCAGAAGGCTGCCTTCACCTACCTCCCTGACAAGGTCAACCCTTGTTTGTCTCCCTCAGTGAAGTTTCCTTCTGTAATTTAGGCTCCTTTGTTTTTGCATAAGGGAAGTTGTGGCCACTTTTGAGGATAAGTAAATATAGGTAAGATTTGTGTTGGGAAAAAACACAGTCACCTTAATTCCGCTTCGGTTTTGTTTTGTTTTTGTTTTTTTTCCAGTGTGATATAAAGCCAAAAAGTTTCCAGATCTGTTTTCAGTGAATAAGTTTCTAGTTATATTAAAGAAAGTCACAAGATTAAGAGTTCTACAGTTCTGTTGCCAATCGAGTGATTTCTCCATTGTAGTTGTATCATGTCTGAAAGCAAAATAAAGAAGTCTGATCCCTAATCTTGAAAAAAAAACCAAAACACAACAAAAAAACAAAGCTGGCTGTGTAGTTATTTGCAGGTGCTTTTTCAGATGCTTAGGAATTTCTCCAGGTCTTTCTTTTTCATGTGTTAATGGCACCTTCTGATAACATTTATTATGACAGTCCAAGCTTTAAATCCTATATTCTTGTATCATCTTTGCACATTTTAAAACCAAACCACATCTTAATGAGATTTTCTTATCCAAGCTAATTGTCTTCCCAGCACATTATAAAAATACTGCAGTCTCCACCTACAGCAGTCAATGATGGGGTAACAGATCCTAATGCCAGACCTCAGGAAGCTGTAGGCTCTCTAAAAGTGATGCTATCCAAACTGAGGCCTGCATTTGCAAATTCTCTTTATCAAGGAGTTCAGGAGTTATCTTAGGCAACAGAGAGCTAGGCATCTCTCCAGCCAGGCCAGAGCTGTGTAGTTTAGATACCAAATGCAGCTTGGAAGCTAAGTGGGACTAGACTGACCAGAGGCTTAAATACCTCCTCTTTTCACATAGTGATAGTGTGGGATGCAATGAAAGCAGTCATATCCACATTCTTCTGTGTTTTTTTTTCTAGTATGTTCTGACAGTAAAACACATACAAGACGCACATTTGAAAAATCAGGACATGCTATGGAGGTGACAGAGTTATGTGAGGATAAAACGGGTTAGAAAAGAGTTGTTAATTGCAATCTGAGTTCTGCTGGTGAGAAAAACTGTCTAAGCAGTGTTCTTTGATTCTTGTTGCTGAGAAGTCAAGAGTGAGCAGTCTTCCTCCTGGCAACCTTTTGGCTACCCTCTCGCTGCTCCCTGAAGAGCAAGGTTTGTGTTCTGCTTTTTCATTAGCAGGGAATCGTTTTTTTTTCTCCCTGATGATAAACATGTTACTTTTCTAAGTCACAAGATTGAAAATTTGCCTCTTTGCTCTGACAGAGCAAAAAAAATTTTGGTAAAACTAGTAGATTTTTCTCTTTAGGTTAAGATTTCAAACCTGTTTGAAACTTACCAGCTGTGTTGCTTTTGCAACTTTTTCAAGTGTGGCAGAAATGAACAGGAAGTTGTCCAGGTAGCAAAGCTCTTTTTACAGCCATTTGCTGTCTTTCAGGTTGTGTTGGGTTTGTGTGGAGATGTTTCTGGTAACAGAGGAGATGCTGCAGTGGTGGTCCCTGTAATAAGTCACTCTAAACTTTCCCCAGCTCTAAGCAGAACCCACCTCTGGGACTGAGACAACTGTGAACCTGTGTGGATGGTTTATAAGACAGAGAAGCTGGAAGAGGAGGGGTTATAGGTGGTGAAAGGAATGAGATGAGAATGAAGCAACCATACAGATTCCAAGGTCAATGAGGGAGGAGAGGAAGAGGTATGTTGGAGCAGACACTCTGCTGCATCCTGTGATGAGATTGCAGCTGTTTCCCTGTGGAGGGGAACGGTGGAGCTGAGATCTGCCAGCAGCTCATGGAGGACCCCACAGCAGAGAGGAGTGGCTGTGCCTAGAGGAGGCTGTGACTCTGTGAGGAGATGATGATGGAGCAGAATGTGTCTGGAGTAGTGCTGCTGCAGAGGACACCAATGCTGGAGGAGTTTGTGAGGAGCTGCAGCCCTTGGGAGTGACTCACCCCCATTTGCTGCCTCCCTGTGCCACTGATGGGGAGGCAGAGATATCTGGAACAGGGAGCTGAGCCCCGGAAGAGGGGCTACCTTACATTGCCTTGATCCACAAGGCCCTTGGTTATCTTTTCTCCTCCCATCTTGCTGGTGCCTCCACCTTCCCACCATGGGGCGTGTGTGTGTGTGTGTGTGTTTGTGTGAGGTTAGTGAGTGGTTGCGTGGTGCTTTATTGCTGGCTGGCACAGACACAGGTATACTCGGTACCTGCGTCTAGCAGTGCCCATTCTGGTTTATCTGTGTTTCTCAGTTTTGAATATAATATTTATTTCTGTTTTGTTCCATCTTCCTATGCTTCAATCCCAGTGGGACAAAAAATGCCTTTCAGACTTTCTGGCAGAAGATGACTGCAAACAAAGCAGTTGGCATAAAGTGCTCATGTGTTGAACAAATATAATTTTCCCCTTTTCAGAGAGAAGTGTGTCACCTGTGATGTGTCTAATTGCTCTGAAGTCCAGGCTTTACACCCTTTGGCAGAGCGTCTACAATGACACTTGTTTTAGTGAGCTAAGGCAACTGTGTTATATACTGCCATATGTGACAATTGGTAGAGAACAAACACTTTCCTAGGTGCTAGAGAGATAACAAAATGTTGATCCAAATGCAGAGACGTATGCCTAGAAGATTCAGTTGGGAAAAATATTCTATTTCCATTTCAGAGGAGTCATATTTTTTTCTGCATTTGTGTTCTCTGTGTGCATCAGTGCATTGCTTATCTGCTACAGAAAGCTAAAAGTAATGTATGATTTCTTGTTATTTATTTAAAAACTACTCTGTAAGTGAATAAGTAAATTACTCTATAGATAATATATATATATAGATAAGAGATATATTTATATAGATAAGATCTGGGTTCCAACTCTACCTAATGACTGAATTTTCTAAACCTAGGTGTCCAATAATTGGATTAAATCTTGTGATTTAAGTTATCCACCTGTTCAGAAACATATTTTTGATGAATTTACCGGTTTTCAAAGTCTTGAAATTAAGTTAACTCTGTATGTAGTGGTTTTGCCTGTGCCAGGTTTTGTTAGCAGGGGGCTACAGAAGTGGCTTCTTTAAACAAAGAGCTGCTAGAAGCTNGCCAGAGTCGGTGGATGACTGAAGGAGGCTGTGACTCTGTGGGAAGCCCATCCTGGAGCAAGTTCCTGGCAGGACCTGGAAGCCTGTGAGGAAGATGCCCACATCCTGAAGCAGGTTTGCTGTCAGGATTTGTGATCCTGTGAGGGACTCAGGCTGGAGCAGTCTGTCCCTGAAGGAATGTTCTCCCAGGGGATGACTCATGTTGGGGCAGAGTGTGAGGAATTGCCCCCATGGGAGACCTCATGCTCGAGCAGTTAGTGAGGAACTGTAGCCCATGGGAAGGATCCATGCTGGAGAAGTTCATGAGGGACTGTCACCTGTGGGGTGGGACCCCACAAAGTAGCTGTGGGAAGTGTGAGGAGACCTCCCCTTGAGAAGAAGCAGCAGCAAAGTCTATCTGTAATGAACTGACCACAACTCCCAACCCCTGCACCACTGGGGGGAAAGGAAGGAGAGTCCTGGGAAGATAGAGGCTGTTTTGCCCAGAACTGTAATTGGCAGCGAGCCCTCCTTGCCCTTGTGTCTATCCACAACAACCTTGCTTATCTTTTTCTCCCATTTTGCTGGAGCATCTGCCATCCTAATGAGGGTGGGGGTGAATGGGGGGCACCAAGTGAGAGACTATCATGTTTTGTTACTGGCTGGGTTAAACTACGACACCTCTAAAGAGAACCCAAACCAACAGATCCAGTAGAATAAGATGAACAGTGTTTCAGTTTCACCTGGGCAATATTTTAAAATATGAATGAAGAGCTGGAGCAGCATTGTGAAATCTGGGGTTTTTTGTTCCTTTTATTTATTTCATTGGTTGGTTTGGTTTGTTCAGTGACCATCAAAATATTTGCAGCCTCTGCAGTATTCCTCTTGACTTATTTGGATTTCAAAGGTTTCTTAGTCTTTGTTTAAAATTAAATTCTGAGATCTGTGCATGAAAAATCAACTGAGATTGTAATTTATTGCTACTGTTCATAACTTAGGTTTAATCAAAAATTGCTTTCTCCTGCTCATTTCAGGATTTAAAATCAGGAATGAATCAGGATAATAAATCTGATGCTACTTGAAAGACTAAGATATTACTGAAATTTGAAATAAATTTAGACAGTCACCACGGTGAGAATACTTGGCAAATTTAGAGCTGTCATGAATTCTTGGAATCTTCATGGATAATTCCTAATTTCATCTATTCAAGCAGAAAAAGAAGGACTTTCTGTTCTAAAGATACACTTATATACTTATATATGCCTGAATGAGTGCTTCCAGGAGCCAAGGAACTCTTGCTTGTCAGTGTTCTGCACTGACCTGGAAGATTTGAGGTGGTAGGAAACACCAGTGCTCTTTACCAGGACAGCAAAAGTGGATGGCCTTTGTTAACAATTAACAACGGGATATCAGGTGATGTATTTTTTCTCAGTCTCTAAAGAATATGTAGTGTTTTTTTCAGAATCTGAAGAGAAGCTAATAGAATAAGCCCTGAACTTTGGCATATAGCTAGAATTGTTGCAGCTAAACTATTTCCTCCACCTTCATTAGGTATTTGGTTTCTTTCCTTCCTTAACACTTCTAACAGCACTGTTCACCCTATGTTTTGTATTGCTACTGCCTTCTTTATTCCTCCCTTGTTTGTTTTCTTCTTCTGTTTCTCTCTGCCTCCTAAGGAAGTGACAAACCTGAAACAATCAAGTGGTTGAGTGCATCTGAAATAAAGCAAGCTGATGCATGTGGAATGGTTCAGTGGATGGAGCATTTCATTCTGAGACAGAAAAAAATCTTTGCCACTCATCTTTTTTTGGTGGTGCTGAACAAGCTATTTCATCTTAATTTAGACAGCAGTGACACAAGAACAACACTATGTGCCTTCTTTTGCGCACTTTGACATTCAATTTGACACACAATTTGGTATGGGCATACTTGTTACTAATTGGGGGAGATCAGAGTAGACCTGTTTATGTATAGCTGGTATAAAATAGAAAGAACAACTAACAAGGTAGCAGGTTTTTTGGAATTGCTTTCCTATGAAATACGTTCTTGTCTTTGATCTGTAATGTCTCAAGTTTGTCATCCTTTTGAGATGATCTCCCGGAGAACATGTTAAAATATATGATAGCTGAGTGTGGAGGTGGTGGAGAGTGCAGAACTCGTGCATCTCTGCAGGACTGGTGTGTTAGTCATGTCCCATTTCCTGCTGTGAGAAGAGCAACCTCCTGAGGCAAGTGTGCTCTATGGGACAACAGTGCCAGCACTGGTGACTCTTCAGCATAGAATCATAGAATCATAGAATGGTAGGGCTTGGAAGGGACCTTTAGAGATCATCTAGTCCAACCCCCCTGCAGAAGCAGGTTCACCTAGATCAGGTGTCATAGGAACATATCCAGGTGGGCCCTGAAGACCTTNAATGCACTGGTCCTGCTGGAGCTGCAAGCGTCTCAGCAATTTCAGGCAGTGTTCCATTTCACAGATGCAGACACATCCAAGTGACTTAACATGGAGCTAGTGCAGGTCTGGACTGGATTTATTTGACCTGGCCTGGCTTATCATCTGTTGGGCTGAATCTGAGCTGGTTTGTGCAGAACCACTTGTGCTGTTGTACTGCCTGGCCTAACAGTCCTGCTGCAAAAAATACAAGGAAGCTCTAAATCTGCAGGAAGCTCTAATCTGCAGGCTGCCAGTATATGTCCAGCAGGGCTTGATGACTGCAGGTGTTTTGGAATCGCAATAACTGCACTGGCATGATGCTCCACTTGATCTGATAAATCCAGATAAACTGGAGCACCTGAACCTTTTTTGTTTTGCAACAAAGGCTGCAGGCAATGAAGCTACTATATAAGAGGTTGTCATCTGCAGCTGCATTGAACTGTCACCATGGTAATTGTGCAAACATAGCTTAAGTTTGAGGGCTTTTTAGTGTATTTGTTATTACCCAAATGCTTTGCTTGGGAAAAAGAAAGTAAGCAACAGATAAGCTTTGGGATAGGAGTAATTTCTCTCTCCTTAATAACCCCCCCCCCCCCCCCCCCCGAAAAATGCCAAAACCAAACCAAACCATGGCTCTCAAGAGATCACAGTTAAAATCTGCTAAGGGATAAAAAAATGCTGATAAAGCAAAGTGCTTGAAAGTAAAGAGTATTCATTATTTTTGGAACAGATGGTGATCAGCAAGAAAGTTGTTATGGACTATAAAACCTGTGAGGTTTTTTGAGTTCATGATTATACCATCTTGTAGAACTCGTAATTGGCACTAAGAGTAACAAGTGGGCCACAAATACATTCACAAATGTTAGAAACTTTTGGACTGAATATGACCTTGAATCAGAAATAACTTGGATGTGTTGACTTTTAATATTATGTTGTTAAATATGTAACATAACAATGATTCTCATAAAATACTTCAAAAGCAGATATAGAAAGTTGAAGTCTAAATAGGCAAAGAGAAAAACACAGCAAGTGTGTGTTAGTTATTAATTTATGATATAGCACTAGGAAGAAAACTCCCTTGTAGACTCACCATGAAAAGAAAGTGAAAAAGCTGGACTCAATGGCAGCACTGCAGTGTGATGTGTGTTATAATTCATATGTATTGTTGTGAAGGTGCTGGAATAAAATAAAGGAACTGAATGTTCTCGATGGAATTCCCTTGATAGATGAACAGGCAAACGGTTGTCTGAGTAAAGGACGGTATCAGAAAAGAAACGCAATAAAGAGACAGATCTTTTTCAGCTGAGCCAACCTTTTCTCTTGCAGATAGTTACAAAAAAATGCTGACATACATTACAAATGTGTTTTTTTTCTCTCTTTGGTCTAAAGGAGATTTTGGCAGATATAAAATCTAGAAAAGCTTTTCAATTTTTTTTGTTCTGTCTCTTAGTGACTATTAGGAGGCATTCATCTTATGAGGATTTTTTCTTTCTTGTATACTACCTGGCTTGGGACTTCAATGCACTAGCACAATTCATTGTACAGATTTACATGAACAAGGGACTTAAAACTGTATTACAAAGTCTTGCTCTTGTCTGAGTAAAGGCAGTGACTGGTGTTTTGTCTCGGTGATAGCTATTCTCAGAGCAGCAAGAGGGCTTCGGAAGGTTGTGTACGTAAAGATTCTCAGTGCTGCAGAGTGAGATGTCTCTGGCCACCTGCATGCCATTAGGTGATGCATCATTTTTGCTCTTTGAAAACTGGTCCATTAGCTGTTGGAAGATGTTTTGCATACTCTCCGGTGTCTGTTGGGTTCTGCCAGGGATCCTGAGCATGGTTTCTGTGTCTGAAATTGTTGCTTCTGACCACGTTCAAGTTTGGAAGAGTGTGAGCATGCCTTGGCCCACCTTCTGCTTCCTGCTTTGTTGGCTGTTAATCAAGGAATCACCAGGAACATCCTGGTATATTTATATGAATGAATATTGAAAAAGCCCAAGGGGAGTTATCTGCAGAGAGCATGATAACTAATTAACCTTAACATTACTGTAACTACCTGAATACTCCATTTTTAACTTTCTGATTTTTATAGAGATAAAAATATACCGAGCTATACAAAAGAAATTCCTTGAACTTGATGTCTTTTTTCTTCATGCTGATATTTCATTGCATGTATTCTAACCTATCACTTGTCATTTTTCTGTGTAAACCTTTTGCTTAATTATGCAAACTTGTAATTGTTTAAATTCTTACAAAAAATTTAAGAACCTACAAAAGGTTAAATAGATGTTTCATTTTAATGTTTTTATGCAGAAGAGCTTTGTTGTGAGACTGGTTTAGCAATCCACTTCCCTACTTCCCCACTGCCACTACTGAAGCTTACAAAGTTCTAATAATTTTTCTAATTCTGTGCTTCTTGACTTGTAGAAAAGTACAAAAGCTCTCTTTTTTAAAAAAGGCAAAAATAGTGAATAATCACCTTTAGAAAATCTGTAAAATTTTTCAAAAAGCAAATAATTCAAGTCTATAGATGCTGTGTAAGTGCACACAAAAAGCAGGATCCTTTCTGTGTGCTCCGAGAATGCAGAAAGAGTAGAAAGGATTTAGAAATGCTGTTTGATAGGAGGAGGAATTCCATAAAGTTCCTAAAGCAAAACCAAATTAATATTCTGAAAAAAAATTCCTTTGACCATAATTTATAAAGACAGCTGGTAAGTTCCATTAGAATGAAAAATGATGTGAATATGAGGGGGAGGGACCTGTGAACATTTGAGTGGTTTCTCTCATCAGGAATTCTTGATATTATTTGACATTACCCTAAAAATCCTTTGAAAAGCTGTAGAATGAGGTTAATGTTACAGTTAATCTGAGTATTCATGTTGACTGCTTTGTATATCTTGTGGTATGTGTTTGGATTCTCTTCTTCAGTGTGCTGCAATAATCAGGCCAAGAAAACACAAATTGATTGTGGCTTTTTACTTTCTTAAGAGAAAAGTAATTCTGAATTTTTAGTATGTTTTTTAAGGCTTAAAAGATTAACATCTTGGGCCTGATATTGTGGAGTAGGTTCTTTCTGTGTGTAACAGGACAGTTTTTTGGTGGAACTGGTGGCTATAAGAAACACCTCTACCTTTGCAGGTTTATATGGCTTCTCAGTCCAACAGCTGCTCTATTTGCCCTTTTGAGAGTTGGGCTGTACAGGGATGCACCATGATATTTAAGAGCAGCCTACCTTGAGAGCACTTGTGCAATTCAGGTAGCTGCATCAGGAATTTTTCCCCTGGGAGAGTGAAGAGCTGCTGAACAGGAGGTAACAAAAATAGAGCTTTGTGGAACTCATTTGAGACCCTGTGCAGCATGTGTATGCCACAAGATACATGTGATGAGCAGCGACCCAAAACCATGTTTCTCCCCTCTTGCCTTAGGGGAAAAAGGTAAAACCAAGCACCTTGACACACTTACTAGGTCAATTTTATTTGCTGCAGAGATTCAGCCTGCAGCATGTGGGCTAAAGCATGAGATAAAGCATGTGAAAAATATAGTTCAATAAACTTTGAACAGTCTTTCAAAATCAAAACTTTCTAAGTGGATTAGATACATGAGGAGAGACATAAAATGCCGGCATTGAAGAGAAAAGGATCCTCTGTTTTCCACAAGTTTCAGTATGGTATCTTCAAGAATATATTATATGAAGTAGTAGTAGTGCTGCTAGGATCCCAAGACACAGCTGTCAAGTAGCATCTGCCAGAAAGGGACTTGCTTCATTACCTTTGATCCTCTCCATTGCTCATTAGGTCTCAACAGATGGGGATTTAGTATTTTGAAGTCAGTCATCCTGTATGAAGTAGTTTGTTCATGACACTGATGAACAATTATCTACCCATACAGTTGGGACTTTTATGCTGTGCATTTCAACTGAGTGTCAGTACAGGGCACAACTTTAGCATTTGATGGTAAGCATAATTGAAAGACAAAAGGTCAGTTTGGCTAATACATGAAAGAGATTGAAAGTTTTCTATAATAATCTGTTTTTAATTTCCCTGTAACAGAATATGTTATGTAATCCATTGTGAAGTTTAGATGCACATTTTTATTTATTTTTCTTTTTCATCTACTGAAATATACTAGTTATAAATTAAAAAATATTGGTCCATCCAGTGGAAAATAAACTGCTTTGCAAAATAACTCTTGTATTTCTGTTAGCTGATAAGCGTTTAATGGTTTGTTAGAAAACTAATTGTCAGTTTAATCAGGAGAGTGAAAGTAATAACTCCCTTAAATATTTGCATTGTCATCTGCAAAGGCAGCTGTAAACATGATTAATTCTAAATCCTGTATGTAATCTATGGGTAGGAATATATGGCAGGCTTCTTGAAAAAAATTCCCAATCTCTATTGAAATGCTTCTTTTTTTCTCTTATTCCCAATCCTTGGTATAAGCAAATTAAAACAAAACATTGTCCCTAGGTCCTGTGAGGTATTTTATTGCTGTGTCTATTTAGTACCAGATTTTAAAAGTGATAAAAACACTTGAATGGTAATTTAAGCCATGTCTTTTCTCCACAATTTTCAATTAAATCAAGCCACATA
Organism: Urocolius indicus; assembly: GCA_013401255.1. NCBI lineage: Eukaryota > Metazoa > Chordata > Aves > Coliiformes > Coliidae > Urocolius > Urocolius indicus. Next base: position 288,534 of record WBNH01010040.1, read on the forward strand.
GGCAAATATGAGAAAGATATATGTCTATTCACACGTTCATGTACTTTTTTAATGAACACATTAGAAACAGGGGAAATACAAAAATAAAAATCCAAACAAGTTAAAATGTTTTTCTCTAAAAATAATAATATTCACATTTCATGACCAGATGCTGTCTTGCCATCTTCATTGAATTCTCTTTAACAGCAAAATGCCTCTAAGAAGACTTCACTGTGGACAGAAGGAGGCAAACAAACTTTTTCAATGAAAAGGTAGGTATGACTTAATTGTGAACTTAATTTCGGAAAATATACTGGTGTACTGAACTGCAGCACTGTGTTGAAATTTTTAAGGTCCTTTCTTGGCCAGGGAGGAAGATACTATGCCAAAAGCCTTCTTAACCCTTCATAGTGTAACTGGTCAATAATTTCTTTCAATAACAGAGTTGCACGTTCATTTATGCAGCTTTCCAGGAACTTTTCAACTGACTGCAAAGTAGAATTTTCTCTTCTCTTCTCTTCTCTTCTCTTCTCTTCTCTTCTCTTCTCTTCTCTTCTCTTCTCTTCTCTTCTCTTCTCTTCTCTTCTCTTTAGTACAATGAGAGTTGGGGTCAATTTATGAAAAATGAAGCTGTCAGCTTCCTCCTTTGTTTTCCAAGTTGCTTGGAGAACCTACACAAGATATTTTGTTTTGCAGTTCTACTCTGAGCACATGCTCAATAGAGGGGCGGGGGAGGGGGGACGGGGAAGTGTTTTTTTCTCTCATATCTTCGTTTAACCAATCCTGACGCTTCTATTACTGAAGATCAGATTTGGTGGTCCAAAGAGGTAAAGGTTCTGGAATTAAATAGGTCCTTAAAATATTGGCAGCATAAAAGTAAGTAAATAGATGAATAAATAAATATTATATTCCTTATGGAAGTCTAGGACAATCCCAAGTTTTCAATTTAATCATTGGGAAACATGGGGCACTTGGGGACCACATCTTTCCAGCAAAATTTCATTCTTACAAATAGTGTATTTCTGTATGGTCAGTTATTATAAATATAGGTTACAAACATACAGATACACTTAGAAAGTATTGTTAGGGACAAGCCTTAATAGCTTGACACTAACCATTTTTCCTCAGAAACATGATGAAAATTCTTCTCTAGTTTAGGATTTAAGTTGGCAAGAAGCTTCCACAGCTTTCTTGAAGTTTTAAGATCAATATAGCTCTTAGTATATAAATTAAAAATAAAAATAAAAATGTTTGTCATGTACACTGACTGAGACAGATTTATCTCTTTTGCAACCGAAGTAAAAAGCAGTATCAGCAGAAAAAAATCAGTGTAAATCTTCAGCACAGAAAAAAAATGTGCTGACGTGGAATGGAAAGAAGATAGTGCAGGTTGGCAGATGGCAAGTCTGGAATTACCTTGGAGTGGAGAAGAGACACATGTTTGACAAGTCCTAGTGGAAAACAGCAGTTGCTGAAAATTCATTCCCTCCTCTTTTCATAAATTATGCAAGAACTGTGTATAATTGCCCCATACCCTTGGTATGTGGGTTAAACGATGAGCCTTTATGCATTGTGTTAACGAAGTACAAGAAATGTATCTTTCAATCTTAGTGTATTAGTCTTGGCTACTTAGTGTATTATTCTCATTATAGCGTTTTAATGTTTCCAAAGTAGTGGAGTGTCAACTCCTCTGCTTAAATGGTGAGGTCTAGAGAATTGAAACTCTGTAGATTAGATGTGCTGCCTCAAGACATGAAAAGGACTCAATTTCATTACTTGTAACACTTCATAGGTATGTAATTTTAAGGATGACAGTACCAGCCATAAACTGGCTTCCACAAACATCAAGAAGTTGGATGTGTTTTTCCAGGAGAGAGTTGTGTGGCAGAGTATGTGAAAGGTCTTTAATTTTGGTTTCTTCTGCATCAGCATGCTTTGTTGTTCCATATGCTGAAGGATAGGATGATGCTGCAAGACCAAGGTCAAACATAAGGGCCAAATTTGACATTTTTTTCAGGTCACAGAAAGGCTGTGAATTTCAGTGGACTCTAGTGGTTTCTGCTGCAAAACAACAAGCCTACATTCTATCACCTTTTCTTAAAACATTTATGCTTGTGCTGAGAATAGAATGATTTTTGAGTGTATGTGTTCCCTCTCTTCAGAAATAATTTAAAATATATAAAATGTACCCGTGCACATTTTTTAAGACCTTCTTGAACAGCAGAGACATCTTACTCATATTTGCATAGAAGTGTAACATCAGTATTTGTGTGCTTAATTTAGTTTTGTTGAAAAACCTTATCAAAACTACAATACTTGTTTGGTAGCTCTCAGCTGCTGATTCCCTCAAGTTAAATAACAGATTGCTGAGCACTTTTTAAAACAAGCCTTCTTTGGCAAAGGTGGAGTGGAAAAAACTGTTTTTATTTTCCATCTACATGCCAAAAGTCATTTATAGCAGCAGTTTTAAATTTTTTTTAAACATTTAGTTAAATGTTTTTAATCAACTTTTAGTATGAAATAAAATATATTTTGATTAAAATGCAGGCTGTGAGCTCTGACAGTTTTACTAGCAATTTGAGACACTTACCTTTTTTTTCCTCCCATGGCTAGACTGTTTCATGTATAATTAACTGTGACAAAACACTGGCCTTACTTATTGTCTATAAATACCAGCCCATTAGAAGTGTGTCTGAGGTGTAGCCATTTAATAGCTGCATAATGTTCTTGGACCTGGAGTTAATGGAATAGTAAACAACCTTTTGATTTCAGCAGCAGTGAAGTGGACATGTTCCTCCATAAAATTGTTTTATTGTGGATGTGTGGATATTTCATGACAAGTACAATAATTTGTATCTACTTACAGATAAATATCAATTCTTCTCACCTCAGTAATATGGAATTTTTTGAAGGTGTTAGACTTATCATAAGCAGGATTTTGTTGTCTATGCTTAATGATGAGTAAAGGTTGTCACTGTGGTGAACCTCTTTATGAAACCGTAAGTAGTGCCAATAGAGATGTGAATAAGACAGATTTTTGATAAACACAGATGATTTTCTTCCCAGACACAGAGTATGAAAAAAACTCCACCTACAGCATATGAATAGGAAGTGGATAAGTATGCAGCTCTTGAGAAAAATATATAGTTTATGAAAATAACCCTATTTTGTTTACTGGCTTTTTGATTTGTCTTAGTTACACTGCTGCAAAGTTAAGAAGAGTTATAAATAGGCAAAATGGAAAGTCAAGCACTAAAGAGATCAATCCAAATGTGGCAGAAAATGAAAGGAAGAAAAAGTGGACTTACCTGCCCTTAAAAATTATGGTAACCAATACAATAGAAAAACAACTTCCATATCTCTAAAGCAGAAACCCAGTCAGAAGAATGTTCACATATTCTCCATATTTCTGTGGGTTTTGGAAACCACTTTATCTGTTCTAGTTCATCTCAAATGGGTATTCATCTCATCCTTTGTTTTCATAGAATCACAGAATATCTGAGATTGGAAGGGACATCTGGAGGTCATCTGGTCAACCCTCACCCTGCTCGAGCCTGGCCACCTAGAGCCACTTGTCCAGGACTATGTCTGGAGGGATTTTGATTATCTCCAAAGATGGAGTCTCCACAGCCTTTCTGGGCAACCTGTGCCAGTGCTTGGTCACACTCACAGTCAAAGTGTTTCCTGATGTTTGGAGAGAATGTCCTAAGTTTCTCTTTGTGCCCATTTTCTCTGATCCTGTCAGCTGGCACCACTGAAAAGAGCCTCACTCTGACTTCTTTGTAGCTTAATATCTGCAAGTGTTTATATGCATTGATAAGATTCCCCCGACCCTTGTCTTCTCTAACTGTCCCAGCTCTCTTAGCCTTTCTTCACAGGAGAGATGCTCCAGTTTCCTAATCATCTTAGTGACTCTATTCTGAAATCTTTTGTGTACTGGATGGTCCAGAACTGGACAGAGAACTGCTCTGGGTGTGGCCTCACCAGCCATGAATCTGCTGTCTCATGCAGACCAGGATACCATTGTCTTCTTTGCTGCAAACACACATCACTGTCTCATCTTTGACTTGATGTCTAGCAGAACTCCAGCTCCCTTTCTGCAAGGCAAATTTCCAGCTACTCAGACCCCGCTATGTACTGATCAGTGCAGAGATTTTAGCCTTTAGTAGTGAACATTCCAAAGCCCTTCAAGCAATCTATTACAAAAGATCCTTAAGATTAGATGTTTTCTTTTTCCAACTAAATTGTTCTTGCAACATTTTGAGGTCATTTTTTGTAAGACTCACATTTTGAGATGGATTTCTTTCCACAATTCAATGATTTGAAATATTTCTATTTTTATCAAATTCCTTCTCAAACTTCAAACTACGTAATCCAAATTTTTCAATATTTTCTTATCGGTTATATTTACTCGCTCATGACCTACATAATTTTCTGATAATTTTTGTGGTTCTCTCCCCATCTTGAATATTCTCTTGGGAAACACCTTCTTTTAAGTTTTAGTGTATCAGTTGAAGTTATAGTTCTAGCAGAGTGAAGAATTAACTCCTGCATCTTGCAAAAAACCATTCAAGTTTAGATATCTCAATGTCACAACTATTTATTTATGTACTTATTTATAACAATAATGTGATGCCTTGATTCATTTCCAGCTTGTGCTATAACTCTGTGTTAAAAGCAACAGCTGTTTTGGTGGTACTTAAACAGTTGGTTACTCATAATAAATGTAATACCCAGCACTCCAGTTAAAGGTCCAAAAGTTGAACAATTTGGCAAAATCATTAAGTCACTTGATATATCTCCCTATAGAACCACTGGCAATTTCACTAAAATTGCCATTGGAAATTCTTCTGTTTTCACATCTACTTCATGCTAATTTTGCTTTGTCTTATGCTTACTTTATCAAACTTCATACCATTTCAGAAGTTTTTCTTCCTATGTCTCTCAGCTGTACCTTAGAGATGAGCAGTGATTCACAAAGGAGATGATTACTACTTTCTGAGCTGCTGAAACTACACAACTACTGCATGAGCCTTTATAAAGGCTGTTATTTACAAGCCTCCTGCTTTTGAGCCATCTGTGAGGCTTTGAAAAAGTCCTTCTTTCTCTATTTGGTGAAATTTAAACAGCTTCTGATACATAAATATGTCTAATGTTGCAGTGAAATAGTTTAGTGGGATGAATAAAGCAGAATTCCAACAAGATGAGGATGAAATTATCCAGTAAAGGAAGTTATATATTGGCTGCCAAGTTTCAGCAATCCCACTATCTCTTTCTAAGTCTTCCAGAAGCACTTGAAAATATATCTAAGCTAGAAAACCATGAAATAATCTCTAGCAGTGCAATCAACCTCTCCAGCTGACAGCAACACATTCAGTGTTAAAAGTTTTCGGTGCAGTTGATAAAAGTGAGATGCAAAAGTTGCTTCTGAACTCACCTCAAAAGTTACACCATCTCACTTGCTGTTTTTTATTGAGAAGTTTGAACTGGTTTAATAAACACATTTTTATTAGATCTTTAAAGTTAAATGGTGATATAAAAAAAGTATTAGTTGGGCTGTGCTATATGATAATCCTATTAGATCTCAGTGTTAGAGACTATCGCAGAACTGATATCTTTTATCAGGCAAGATTATAATTTCATATGTTTCCATTGTATTTTCATAAGTGTTCCAAGTTCTAAAACAATGTAAATGTTTTGGACTTGGGGGTGATTTTTAAGACAAAAAACCCCAACTTTTAGTTTTTATAGAATTTTATCATTTTTATTTACTGTGTCTGGATATCATACCTTCTTTGCATTACCTGTGAAAAAATTATTGATATAATAAATTCTAATTTAGTGAAGATGTATTTTCACAGGAATAATTTAGTTAAGGTAAATTTTCACAGGAAATGGGAAATTTACATGTTCAATTGGGAATACTCAAAAAAGTACTTTGAGGAGAAAGGAGGATGGAAGAAGGGAGAGTGAAATAGATTTGCATTGAACATGAATGTACATGAATGTGTGCTGCAATGGAAAAAGGAAAAATAACTACGAAATTGGCAGATTCATCAAGTAATATCCCTTTCGAGCTATTTTTTCATATTTTTTTAGTCTTGTGAAGCGTAAAATTTTCTTTTGTTGACAATAAAAGCCCTCAGTACTTGGAAATACATTCAAGTGAAAGCAAAAATGCACACTAAGGCAATTTTAATTTATTGTGTGTTTGCTTTATTGGTACTGCAACAGCAGCAGAGTGAAAACTAAGGATTTTCTTGGCAGTGAAAAAGGTTAAATTGAGATAAATCAGAAGGACAGCATTTGTCTTTTTTATTTTTTTCCTTACTTTTTTTTTTCTCTCATTCCTCTTCTTTCATCGGTTGTGAAGTATGTTTGACTCTAGGAAGAATTACATCCAGATCAACTACGTGACAGGGATATAAATAGAAATGCTATCATCTGCTTCTGAAAGAGGAGTTGTTACTGAAAGCCATCTGTGTAATTATCTACTGAAAAAAATATAAATGAAAGAGATTTATTCCTCAAAAAAATCATTCTATCCAGCATTAAAATACTAGGTAAAGTACATTAATAAAACAGATTACTATAAAACAAGCTGTTGCATTGCACTGAGTGAATCATTTCCAAAAACATTGCTTAAATTTTTATAATAACTTTTTTTCTGAAAAGATATATTAGTTATCAAATATGTGAGGAATGCAAGTTACATGTATGTTACATTACATTCTTTAGAACATCTGTTGCTTCATTATGTAGTCTTTGAATCCTGGTGCTTACAATATTTCAGAGAATTTCACAATCTGATATATTTAGTGGAACAAAAAGTTGCCGCTTTTAGTGACACCACTAAATTTTAATTTACCATAATTGATGGGTTTATGTTAATAAGCAAATTTAATATTTTGTTGTAGTCAGTTTGAAAACTAAATAATGTGAAGATATTTTTCCAGTTCCACATACATAATTCTTGTTGATGCCAAGGATAGCATGACATTCAGAGTATATGCTTTAATCTCTAGTGCCTCTTTTAGTTTCCATTGTAACATTAGACATATTCCAACTGATCCTAATTTATTTTAGAAGATCATAGAGTGCCTTCTGATCTCTGCTGGATCACAAAAAACCCCTTGGAACAGTCTCTTCTAACAGAAAGATTCATCAGTGCAAGTTGTCTGAACTGATTCATCAGGGCTGGCCGCTTTCCAAAGCACCAACTTTTCTACAGTTTCAGCTGTGATAGCTTTTCATTTATCATGTGTTTATCACTTATTGCATTATTATTATTATGTTTCAGGAGAAAGTACTCTCTGAGGATGAAAATAAAGTGCAAATAAAATGAGATGTATATGAATTCAATTATAAATCTTTCGTCTTAAGATATTAGTTACTGTTATAGTATTCTCAAGTTCATTACACCTCACTCTTGCTTTCTAGATAGTGCTTTCTTAACTGCACCTTGAGGGAAATTCCTTCCCATTTTCTGTTTTTACTTTGTAGGGGAAGTATTTAAATAATGCATAAGCTTTTGTTTACTTCCAAAATTGTAAATGGACCTGAAAAACACGAGTTTTGTAAGTATATCCAAGCTAAGGAATTGCCTGGTTGCAAAGATGTGAAATGATATTACTGGAGCTATGTAAGAAAGAGACCTTATTGTTTCCTGCAAGCAGGGCTGATGAAAGCCTAACCTTTGCTGTCAGTCTGTCAGGCATGTCTTTTCTTCAGGCTGGTATGAATTACAGTGGGAGCATGCTCTGGCAAGATGAGTTCATGTATGCTAACTGCTTGACAGCCATAAACTCAGAGTAATTGCTTCCTGTTGTAATGAACTAACTGATCTGTGCTGTGTAGATCTTTCATAAATAGACTTGAATCAGTTTCTAGTGAGACATATGAGAATCACTTTGTACATGCTTGAAATCTTTTCTAAAATGCTTTAAATAAGCTTTTACTCACAAACTGAATTCACAAAGTGTTTTTTACAAAAGATTTGTATAATCAGAAAAGACTTTTGGAAAAAAATATCATAAGGGCAACCAAAGTTTGCAAAAAAATACCAAAGAAAACAAAAAACCACATAAAACCACACACAAAAAAGGAAAAAGTTAAAAGAAAGAGACAGGGCCCCTGAGGAATACAGCTAAACCTGATAGACAATCATAGGAAGGCTATTAACTAGTTTATAGTAGAAATTACATTAATCCCTAAGTGGCTAATAAATAATTAATTTGTATTTATTTCTTTATAGAATGACTGTCTTTTTTTTAAAAAAGGCTACCATTATGATTTCTGTATTGTGATCAAAGCTGTTGTAACTATCTATTACAATGTACTAATTGGATTTGATCCTTTTAATTATAAAAAATAGGCAAGTTCGAATTTATTATTTATTATCTTTGTCTTCATTAATTATTTCTACTCATGGAGTTTTGTGTATTGCTGTACTTTCAGTGCATTACCAGAGCAGCTGAGAACAGTCCTTCACAGTTCACTTCCCAAGACCTATTACAGTGTGCAAAATTTTTGTAAACATTACAAATAGAAAGCTTTCAGAAGGTGTAAGCAAAGAAACTACTGGTAAACTGGGGAAGTGAGTCACAGGCCATGAGCATACCAGAGGGTATCTCACCTAAGCAACAAACACTATTTGAGAAAGGCTCAGGTCTCCAGTAAGTCTTTGGTCTGACCTTTTATGCCTGTGAGAATGTCTAAGGTACTCAAAACAACACTTGTCACCTATTGTTGTGCACGAGAATCGCACTTTAGCTATGTGGGGAAGAGCATAACTTCAGTGGGTGTACATAACAAGTTTTATAAGAGAAAAGGTGCAATTTTAGGATCCAGTACTATGAGAAGCCTCCCAGAGGATTCCCAGGCAGTTTTTAATACCCAAACTCTCATATTTTTCCCTCTGTTGAGAAAGAACAGTCCCATAAGTTGTTTTTGTGAGAGCAGCCAGCTGTAAAGTGCTGATCTCTTTACTAAAAGGAAATTATAATTGTAAATAAATGAAGTTAAACGCATCTGAATACCAGGAAGTGTTCTGTTTGAAAATTCACTCAAATAGTTTTGCTTCTCAACTTCCCAGGCAAAACTCAAAATTTTTTGATGGAAGGAGGCTCTTTGCAGCTTCAGCGATCATTCCCCTACCTTTTTTTATTTTTTTTTTTTCTGCTGAAAGATAGCATTGAGCAGAAAAAAATTCCATTTTTTCTTGATATGATCACTAAATGTATTTTAACGATGCTCTATACCATGCACACATTTATTTTCCATCTGTTTATACTGTATTTCTCTTTCATATGCTTCTTAACTACAGACAGTAAATTGTACAAATTTTTCATGTATAGGAATGCTTTGTTGCAATATGGCAATAATTTCTCTATCCTATTTTTATGTTTTATTGATCCTACCTTCACTGTACTTTGCCTGTTCTAACCTTATTGCTGCTCCTAAGGGTCTAAATGTGTCAGTCTGGACTTCAAAGGCACATTTTTCTTCCAAGTTATGGCCCCATCCAGAATTTAGCTGTAACTTCTACTTGTCTTTAAATCATTGCCTTCAGTTAAAGAATATATGTAAGAAAAGAGAATGATACTTTCCAAAACTGTGGAAGGTTACACATAGCTCGGTGTAGGGGCTTAGAAGAAAATGAAAAAAAAACCAACCCAATTAGAGAAAGGTCTGGTACAAATATAAGTGACATTTGCAATTCAGTTTGCAACCAATAAACAGAAAACCAGTAAATTAAATTAGTTAAGATTGCCAAGTATTGCTTTATATTAGCTTAATTGAGGAGTGTGTGTTTTTCCATTAAGTCCAATGAATGAAGAAGATAATACACCTAAAACAAAGTAGAGATCTGGGATTAAAATCCTGCCTCAGTTAAAATCAGTGATAATCTTGCCTTTCAGTTTAACTAGGACTTTTTTTTTTTCTGTTTTTTTTTTTAAAGATTTTCTGCCTGTCCTGCAGTAACTTTCAAAATTCTGTTAGGATCGTCATGCAAACTGGTGGAGAGGATTGATGAGGTTTTACACAATTTTTCTTTGACTTTCCTAGGATACTGAGATGAAGCTGGAACACAAAAAGTTCCACTTAAATATAAGAAAAAACTATTTTACTGTGCAGATGACGGAGCAGTGTAACAGGCTGTCCAGAGGGATTGTGGAGTCTCCTTCCTTGGAGGTCTTCAAGATCCACCTGGATATGTTCTTATGCGACCGGATCTAGGCTGACCTGCCTCTGCAGGGAAGTTGGACTAGGTGATCTCTGGAGGTCCCTTCCAACCCTACCGGTCTATGATGCTTATAGCTTATGTGCGTGTGTCCAGGTTAAATGAGGCTTTACTGTAACTAGACATTAGCAGACACAGAATGTTTTCCTTCTTTCCTTCTTGATTAAATCAGTTGAAAAAAGTGGGCAAGAAACTGAATGTGGACCAAAATTACATGTGGTGTCTCTTGGTAGCTCTTCCTACAGGGTACGACCACAAATAGCCCATGACTGTGTGGGGATTATCATGCCCTGGACTATAATGCAATTCTGTTCCCCAGGTTCAAAGCTTTGCTTTGTTCCCCTTCCTGAGGTAATATAAAAAGTGACAAGAAAGAATACAAATCTCCTAAAAATACTGTGTGCTACAGCTACTTTAACAGAAATAAATTGTACCCTCCTGGCCTGCCTTATCAGTTTAGATTAGTATTGCTGGATGGTAAAGTAGTGCTCAGTAACATGGCAGTAATCCTGCAACATGGGCCCAATGACTGGAGAATGCAATGATGAAAAATAAACTTATGGGATAGAAGTATGTGTGTGTCCTTTAACAACTGAGTAATACCTGTCCAGATATGTACTGGAAGTTTTTTCCTATTTAGAGTCTCTGTGAGAGCACTTGGGACATTACAAGACACAGAACACATTTTGAGATGAGAATTTCCATGAGAATTTTTGTTACATATCCCTCAGGCATTTTCTTAAAACCTTATGTCACTACTTCAGTATGTAAAAGCTTGGCTTCTATGTCTCAAATCTAAGTATTTTGCTAATTGCTCATAATGAATACTTCTAGCAATACGTTAAAATCTATATGTAACAGTAGCTGGCCTATGCTCAAAAGCTAAACTACTGAAAAATCAATGCTATCATTAATTACACAAATACATGCCACTAAAGTTGTTTCTCACCTCGCTGATCTGTGAATTACATTCTTAATTAGGCATGTAGCCTCACTGTTCTAACAAAACTAAACATTTCTTCAAACTAAAAACATATTGTGTTACAAAATTCTATCAAGATGGTAATTAGTACTCTAAGCCCATTTAAAAAATATTATCTCCATTTTAGATGATATCCTCCATAAATATATATCTAATGGATCTATTTTTTCTGATAGATGCATTGCAGATACCCTTTGTCTTTGAAACCACAAAAGACTTCATAAATCATAGAATCACAGAATGGTTGAGATTGGAAAAGACCTCTGGAAGGCATCTGGTTCAAGCTCAAACAAGGTGACTTAGAGCCAGTTGACCAAGAGTATGTCTAGAAGGTCTGTGAATATCTCCAAGGATGGAGACTTCACAGCCTTTCTGAACAACCTGTGCCAGTGCTTGGCCACCCTCATGGACAAAGAGTGTTTCCAGATGTTCAGAGGGAGTCTCCAATGTTTCAGTTTCTGCCTTTTTTTTCTGGTCCTTCAACTGAGCACCACTGAAAAAAAGCCTGTCTGGTTTCTTTGTGATAAATATCTGCAGCTATTTGTATATATTGATGAGATTCTCCTCTGAGCTTACCTTTTTCTGGGCTAAATAGTGCCAGTAAATCACAACTACTTAAATGGAATTGAATTTGAATTTCTGTCTTCTGCATAAGGACTCCACATAATTTTATACTGTATAAATGTGCTTGTATTGTGTATGTGTATGTATGTATAATTGTATATATATATGTGCACTTATATCTATATATTATCATAGAATCATTTCAGCTGGAAGAGACCTTTAAGATCATTGAGTCCAGCCTTGATTCTAGCCCTATCAACCACTAGACCACTTCCCTAACAAGCTTCTTATAAGTTTCTATATAATCTTGCATTATATGTCATATATATAGACAACTATGCAGGTGTGCAGTTGCTTCTTTATGTGAAACTCCGAAGTATAGTGAGAGTTAAGCTTAGAAATCACCTGCTATCAGAAATAAACCTATATGTGATTCAGAGATGCTTAATAGGTGCTTAAGTTAGGTTCCATGACAAAATTTTCTTCTTTTTTTGGTCTTTCTGATCTACTGTGAATTGAATAAAATTGTGAAATACCCACAGTTCACACAAACACAGATACATTGGTGGCTTGACCAATAATGGTGAAATCTGTCCTGGTTTTCAAGGTGCTAAAACGTCACAAGAATAACCACACTAAATACCATAGAAAAAAAACTGCTTACAAAATTTGTACTGCAGAGTGGCTATGGAATCTTTTCTAACTGATAAATATTTTAATTGAAGACTGTTTACATCACATTAGTTTGGACCAACTGCGTGTCTCATTTAATCTAAGTACTTTGTTTTCACCATATAGTGGTGTCACATCTATTGCTTTGAAAAATTGATGCTGATTTTTACATAATTCATAGTATCATGCCTGCTGAGATGAGTGAAAAATGCTTAATATATTCATTGCATTACTTCTGTAACATTTTCAAGGTCAGACATTTAATTGATGCTTGATTCTAATTCTATCAATGTCAGTATGTTCATTTTAAAGAAAGAAAATGCCAAAGAGAATTATTTTTAAAACAACTTTTCATGTCTGAAGTGTATACAGAAAATACTGTGAAGGCCTTACACCTGATTTATGTTGACTTTTTTACATGATGAGAGTTTTTCATCATATAATCTGTATTTTATTTTTGGGATGTGGCATAACTATTGAGAATTTTCAAGGCTGTGGCCAAGGAATCCACAATATTTCCAATAATAATACTGTATATACATTTATATTTAAGTTGTCTGATATTTGTCTTTGGAGAGTATTTTATCTGGCTGCATTCAAAAGCTTTACAACCTTTGGAAATTGGTTTATGAAGCTTCTACTCTCATGGGAGCAGTCAAGCTGCTGGCCAAAGAAAAATGGTTGCTTGAAGGGTATCCAGGGTAACAGTAGTCTGGTCATAGCCCAGTCCCAGTTGTCAATCTTCTAAGTCTATGGGTCACCAGTTCTCAGTTGTCTGCAGCGTCCCTTAAACCCCTTGGTATGTTTGGACAGAATATCCTTAGCCCGCAAGTTATGGAGCTACTGGACAACAAGAGCTGAGACATATTCAACCAAGTGTATTTCTTTGGTCTGTTTTTTACATCAGTTTAACAATGACAGAGCCAGGAAAAAATTGGAACTCACGTTCACCAAGGGATTCATCTGACTTTCAAACACAGAAAAGGGTGAGACATAAGTGCAGTCAATTAATCTTCTATGCAAACAGGAATGAAATTCCTCAGTTTTAACCAACTACCCTAAAGCTAACCTAATACAGGACTGAAGATTTGGATCTTAGGATATAGAGCTATAGATATATACAGTTTTGTTTTAGCTTTGCAGTGATATTAACTGCATCTTATTTGCACTGTTACGTCTAAGAATCTGAGGGAAGAAAGCACAAAGTAAATCATAAGAAATATAAGTAGAGCTGAAGAATATAGTCTGGTTCATCACCCTCTCTACAGATAACACTGATCCTATCTAAACAATTGCTAGTGAATGTATGCCTAAGTATGTCTAAATGTCTAAATAAGTGTTTAAAAATTGTCTTTTTGTTATACTTCTGTTCTTTAAGGTGCAGCGTAAATATATTTTATGTCAGAAATTACACATACTACTTACCGAGCTATCCATAGCAGAAGTGCCACATAATTTGTTTCTGTTAGCCTTGAAAGTTATAGTGATGTCACCTTTTAGACTTTTCTGACCTAAAGACTTCACATATCTGTTCATAGACTGTGTTCTTGAAATCTGACTGTTCATATTGCCCCTCTCAGACATTATTCCCCTTTACCACCTTCTTCAGAGCAAAGCCTAAAAGGGAAATGGTGCTCCAGATGGACTATTTATAGGAACATGTGTAGAAGGTTCATTTTCTCCATTTTCAGTGTGATGATTTGCCTAGGGAAAACAGTGACCACGATCCTTTCTGACTGTAGTTCTAAACTGTTTAAAGTAGTCTTCTCACAGATATTTCTTCGGTGTATACTTCAGCAGACAAAATGTCCCAGGGACAGTTCCTAATGAGAATGAAGTTGGTGTTAAACCACTCCCTGTTGTAAGCTAAGGCAGCTCATAAACATAGATTCGAGCTGCTCCAGACCATTTGGCCTAAAGGTCTGGGAACATTTCCAAGATCATTTAATTTGCTACTATGAATGTTATGAGTGCCATTGAAGAAATACTGTTTATAATAGCAACATATATTCTGTTTTTATTAAAGTTTTCTAGATTCTTATCAGATTGTTTTGTGGTGAAAAAATAACTGACAGATGACTTCCTAAAAACAAGTATAGATGTAAACCTTATTTTAAGTTACTGATATTTCCAGGAGAAGTATTCTATTTTGTAAAACTTACTGGGAATTCATGTGGGGTTTTGCACTTCTTTGTTTCTTCATGAAAGGGGATGGAGAGACAAGGAGAGATGTTTCACCTGCTAGAATGGACAAAGTCAGGAAAAGAATCAGAGCACAGACCTCTATTTCTGAGGTCAGGGTCAAGATGAATGTTCTATTGGGTATCTGAGCAATATCTACTTCCAAGTTTAAAGGGAAAATTATTTTGAGTTTGTTTATTCACAATATCCTTCAAATACTTGTCAGAGAAATAGATCTTAGTATATTTGTTTTTTAAAAATATGTAAAAGTGTAGAGGAAAAATATACGTAAGTTTAGAGTCTTTTCTCCCCATCCTCATATATGAGTGTCTCTCTGTTACTGTGAGGAGGGAAAGACAAATTATTTACACTCACAACATTAAAGCTATTTTTTCTACAGATAAATAATTATAACTTCAACTCAGAGTGGCTCAGTCTTACTCTGAATATTATTTTTGACAATGGATTGTATCTCCTGAGTTTATGACATGCATTTATATCTAGCACTTGATTAGACTCAGATTTTAAGGTTTGTTGCTTAATTAAGGGTTTGGTTGGATTAAATCTGCACATGACTGGAATCCTTTGGATGAAGGAAGAAACGAGAGGCAATTGTCAACACACCTGGTTCTTTTAAAAGGAAAGTTATGGTCTTTATTGAAGTTCCAGTGTCCAGACTCTTCTTTCTGAGTTTTTTAAAACATAACCCTTCTGTCTTTATGTAAAACCTAAGACATTTGAACTTCAAAAGCATAATAGAACACAAGCATAAAGAAAGAATTTAGAATAAATTTCTTTACAGAATAATTGTTTTTAAAGTGGTTTTAGGAGTGTGGGGATTTGGCTAGTGGCTTTTAAGTGGCTGACATGAGAAATATGAAAAATAAAGACTGTGATGCATAACAGAATCAAGTATTTTATAAAACTGAAAAGCATACAATGACTAGACCATTGTACTTTGTCAGTACGTGATGACAGGACGTTTATTGTATTATTCTTCACTGTATGCTTTGTCCGGATGTAAGCTGAAGGTTGAAAGCATTCAGCCATCACGATTGATAATGAAATACAGTCCTCAGGGAACTCCCACTCAGGAAACTGAAGCAGAAATGATCTTACTTGTGTGAGTGTGAAAGCAAATAAAAAATGCAGCAAACTGTACAGGACTGCACGATGGTGAGACTTTCTGGCACCCTTGAATCATCTCATTGGTCTGATCAGTCATAGATATAGATTTGCTGTCCTGTAATATATTTTCACTGCTTTATATTGGCAGAAAGCAAAACCTATGAAATGAGGAATTATCCTTTCAGTAGAGTTCAGTGGACATGCCCTGCCTACTCTAGTCTAGGAACTGGAGACTGAACTGGTTACCATGGTTTGGTGTCTGTTAAGAATTTGACACTACTCAATCCTGGAAGGCCTTTCAGGGATGGGAATTGCTAAGGTCTGCACTGTTTGTTTAGGATGCTCTATTCCATGTTCTCTTCAATAAATATGCAAATAAATACCCTCATTGCTAGTTTGTAGGATGTTCTGAAGCGACCAGTCTCTGCAGTTAACACAGTTAACATAGTTCCCTTTGTATAAATAACTAGTAAAAATGAGGTGAATATGGTTGGTACTCCTAGTTGTCTCAAGAAGAGCAAATGATTGTTCTGCTTGATCACTGTCTTTCTGTATCTAAGGATTTATCCTCATGCAAGGTATGAAAAAGAGTGTGTGTGCATATCCAGGAAAAAAAAAAAAAAGCCTTCAGGTATTTATATATTGCAGTATGTATTTACCAATCACTTACCTCTTGTTGAGGAAAATATGTACACAATCTGCCTCTTTGTCTTTAATTTCGGCCATTAATTTCTCTCAGATTTGTGCCTCTGCTACTTCTCATCACAGCTGCATTTTTCAACAAAAGAATGCACATAAAATTAGTGGCCACTTAGCAGAAATCAGTTAAAGATTTCTGTCTTTCAAGCCTGATAATGCATACAAACCTCCCAAATTGTATTTTACGTAAAGATAGAATCTCTTGTCTCTTGATCCTTTTGCCTTTAGGAAAGCAATTGGTTTCACTCTTTCATGCCCTTTATTAAGATGATCATACTCTGGCTGAAATACCTTTGTAAGAAAGGAGAGGGTCTTTAACACCATAATGATATAAAGGGTTGTTGCAAACCTCTGCACAAGCTGAGTTGAGAGTTTTATGTTTGCTGAAGAAAAAATATTTTTTGAACCAAATCCATTTTTAAGCCTTTCTTTTCTTTTGACTATGTTGGACTTTTTTTTTTTTTTTTTTTTATAAAGCAATTGAAGAGTTAATAATATTCATGAAAAAGTGAAGATTAGGGATGGGAGGTTTTTCTATGATTTCTCTGCTAGATGATTGTCATCTCTCACAGCCTAAGGAAAAGTAAAGGACACTGCATTTTGTTATGTTCCCATTTCTAGATTTTTTTAAGTAAGTGAGGAGAAATGCATTTGAAGCTTTGAGTTCATGATCTTCTCAGAGGAGAACAGATGAACTCACACTGACCCTATTCAAGCATCCTTGCATCAAAATTTGAGTCAATGATTTAAGTCAAGATTAAAACTTGAATCAAAGGTCAGTCTTTGTCTTGCTTTGAACCTTACCAGCCAGTTCTTTTGCACAGCATCATGACTTGCAGTGGTTTTTTTTGAGCAGGACCCTGAGTGTGTTCACAACTTATTCTGCTCAGGCATTTTACTTTTTTCCTCTCCCTCCTACAGCTGAGGAAAATCCTGGGAATAAGTTCTCACAAACCTCATAGTATGCTCTAGATCCTTAATAGGGAATACATCCTGCCATGCACTTGATCCCAATGAAATATCCTCTTGCCATTATGCTGTTCTGCCAAGAAAGGGAAGATAATCTCCCATATTATTTGATATAGGATTGAAACTAAGAAAAACCTGCTTGACAGAAATGTAAAGGAACAGTTTTCTTTAAAATACAGCAACTGTCAAAAATTTCTTTTAGATATCCACAGTCTTTTTCTTCTTCATAACTTTCATATTTTCTGTGCATATTAACAGCCACCTGCTTTATCTCTTCCGAGGAGTATTTGTACATTCCCTGTGCATTCCTTTGATTTTTCCAAAAAAGTGAGGACTGCCAAAGAAAGAGCAATAGCTCCCATTTGCTGAAAAAAAGAAAGCTTACTCAAACTTTCTTTTTCTTTTTTGAGGGAATTCCTCAGACTATGTTGGAATTAATCACTATTACATGGTAATGACATATGTTGTACTACCTGAATGTACTTTACCTACAGCCCTCTCTTCTCTATCTCTGACGTAAAGAGCTGATGCAATAGAAATTAAAAAAAATTATTTCTGTGGGTAACTTCATGTCCATTTATCATAGCTGACCTTCCTGAGATGGGGAAACAGTGCTAACTGATGCCTTTGCATCCTTTCAGATCCAAAGGATTTTAATAGTCCTGTAGCTGGCAGGCTTCTAAATTATCAGAGTATACACACATATTAAAAAAAAATACCCCCGAAAAGTAGAGTGAAGTAGTATTTACTTCAAGAAGATAAGGCGAAAAAGTTACTATGGGGTGATAGTAAGAGAGGGAGATCAGGGAATTATAGGAATAGGCAGGGCTCAGAGAAACCTAAAATTATGGAAGGAGATCATTTTACTGCCTCTGGATGCTGTGGGAACATATGTTGGACTTCTAGGAAAAGTAAGGCCCCATCCCTGCTTTAAAACATATTTGAAGTATATTTTTCAACTGTGAACACTTATTAAAACTCAAGAGGATTCCAATTCCACAGTATTTAGCCTGCTCTTGTTTATGCCACAAGCTTTTCAGCAACCATCTCTCATATCTGCCACAGAGTATTAGGGCAATTAGTCAAGGCTGAAGTAGCCTCAATAACTTTAAAAAGGAGTCACTTTTTAATGTTTACAGTAAATGCTTTTTCTATATTGTTGCCTTGTGACCATTTCTTAGCTCTTTTATTATTATATTATTATTCATCCTTTCTTCTCTCTCATTTTACTCTTGCAGTTTTGCATCTTTGTAGGTAGTAGCTATTTCAACAAGTTGTAGAGTCCAGATAATGTGTTTTGGCATCTCAATATTTTCTTTTTTTCTAAATACACTCCAAATGTATGTAAATGACTAGGATTATTCCTTTGTACCTCTATGTGTTGCTTTCTAAATGTGAGTTTTGATGAAAATTCCACGGCGATTCTCCTATTTCTTCTACATCAACAGAAGGTGGTGATTTTTTAATGAATCCTTTCTCTAGCAGAGCATGGACAGTTTGAGATTTATATACTGCTGGAAAAAAAGAAGATTCTGTTATCTGAAAGGGAACTGATATATGCCAATTGCTGAAATACTGGTGGCACGGTGGTAGTACCTCCCTTTTATCTGCAAATGTGAAGGAGGCACAGCTGTCCATTTGCTTTTGGTTTTTCGTCAAATGTGAATATTTTTTCATAGTTGAATCTAAAGGGGAAGGATAATACTTGTTGAAGTAGTTTATATTAAGTCGCATGTTACAGTAAGTCCTTTTTTGGTCTAATTATGGAAGTAAGTCCAGAATAAAGAATGACATGGAAAGAAGAGGGAGAAACACCTCTTACAGAGTTGTCTGGAAAGTTAGTTTACTCTGTTTTTAAAAGCTTTTTGCTTTTGCCCCATTGATAGTAACCCTCACAAAAAACAACAGTACAACAGTTATGTTACTTGTCTGACGACTAAAGTTAGGAAGCCACCCCCAAACATACTACTAGTTTTTTTTTCCCAGAAATTCCATTCCCATAGGAAAAACTATTTCATCTGCTGCATCTTTCAGGAGACAAATTAGTGTACCCACGCAGAACTTTAAACTTTGGAAAGAAATTGAACATGATCACTCAAACCGGTGATAGGACTAGGGGTAATGAACAAAAGCTGGAACACAAAAACTTGCACTTAAGGAAAAACTTCTTTACTGTAAGGGTTGTAGAACCCTGGCACAGGCTGCTCAGAGAGGTTGTGATGTCTCCCTCTTTGAAGGTTTTCAAACCCAGCCTAGACATGTTCCTGTGTGATCTGATCTAGGTGGACCTGCTTGAGCAGGGAGCTGGACTAGATGATTTTTAGAGCTCCCTTCCAACCCCTACCATTCTGTGATACTAACCTAGATCAGGTCGCATAGGAACCTGTCCAGGCATGTCTTGAAGACTGATAGCTTGCTAATGGTAAAAGTGAGCATGCCCTTGAGAATTATAGATCAAAATTTCATCTAGTAATAGTGAGGTTAGGACAAAGGAATTGTTACTTTCCATGCTGTGTTCTGTGCCTTTGTTAAAACAGATTAATGATGTTGTCTTGTGATTTGATTTTACAATATTTTAATTTATACTTCTCTAGCTATTCAGATGTATTGCCCTTAGCAGGAAAAAAGATGAACTGAATAACACCTGAATGTATTTTATAATCCATTCAATATATAGCAATACAGTGTCTGAGTGTATGTAAGGATAAACATTTAAATAGATAAATATAATTATATGGATAAATGTATGTACACATTGATTAGGACATTAAGTCATGCCAGGTCGATTTTATTGTGGCAGATGAACTATTTGCAGAACTGGTAAAATTTTAACTAATGTTTACTCTAAAATATTTTTTTTCTTTAAACAGAAAAAATTTGAAACTCATCTTCTTAATTTTTTTACTGATTTCTCAGCCCCCATATTCTCATTCTTGATTTTTCAGCAGCAAAACATAGAATGGAACAAGGAGATAGGGAATAGCAAAGGGATTAATAAATTTCAACTAATTTTTCACTTAGAAAAAACAAGTCTACTTTGATAGGGTTTTTAATATAATTTCCTACTTGAAGCTATTATTTTCTAGGACATTTGCAAAATGAAAAGTTTTTGTAGAAAGCTTTCATTTTTCTATCTATAAGAGTCGGCTTGTTTGTTCAGATTTTGAAATGGACAAACTAGGAATAAATTTGAAGATTATCTTAGTTGTAATAACTGTTTCCTTGGACATAGGCCATACATCTGCTCTGCTGCAGCATGGTCATTCTGTTTACAAATTTACCTACCAAATTGCTTATTCTGAAATAATGCTTATTCGGTGTAGTTGTATTGACAGTAGTTCTTCAGACTTGCTTTCATCAAGGTGAGTACTGGCTTTGAATGTGAAGTGACTTTGGAAATTAGTTCTGTCTCTTTCAAAGGAAATTAGTTCTGTCTCTCTCAAACTTGTATTTTTCATATGCAGAGTGAGGATGAATTATCTGGTGTAGTATTCTGTTAGATGCTTGGGTTGAAAAATAGAAGGCTTTGGGGAGACTTTATTTTATGGGCTTTTGGTATTTAAAAGGGGCTTATAAGAGGATGGGGACAGAATTTTTAGTAGGGCATGTAGCAATAAGACAAAGGGTAATGACTTTAAACTAAAAGAGCGTAAATTTAGACTAAATGTAAGAAGGAAATGGAAAAGTGGTAGAACACTGGAACAGCTTTCCTAGAGAGGCAGTTGGTGCCCTAATCCTGGAAACTTTCAAGGTCAGACTAGGTGTACCGAGTTTTGAGCAACCTGATCTAGCTGACGATGACCCTGGGGAGTTGAACTATATGACTTTTAAAAGTCCTTTCCAACCCAGTCCTTCTTTGGTTCTGTGATTCTATGAAATGGTTCAAAATATACCTGTGTAACTTCTCCCAGATTATGATCACAGCAGTTCATGGGTTAATTTATGATTTTGTGACCAAGGGCACAGGTAAATGTGTCATAGGAAGGCATTTTTCTCTTTTACTTGGAGTTTGCATATATGAGAGTTGTACTGCGGTTAGCCTTAGACTTTTTGTGACCCCCACGTTGTATGTTTGACATCTCTCCAGTGGCTGACATCAAACACTGACAGGACTGGTGTTGTTAGCAGTTCTGTGACCCTAAAACATCTGTTAGTTGTGGCTTGATTATCTTACTTGGTCTCAGCATTATAAATGTTTTTTAAAGTGGTAAGTCATCTTAGAGGGCAATTTCTCTGACACATGGAAATCCCTTATGCTTCTAAGTGATCCTGTATAATTTTGACATAAAATCTGGCAATCAAGTCAATGTTGTCAGATGAAATAAACAGCTCTAGCAGATTTTCCCCCATATACTTATTTTTCATTGAAATAAAAGGAAAATATTTGTTTTGTAAATATTTCAGAAGGATAGAATATTCATCAAATATACTGGCAATTTTACCACATTGCTTACTCATCAGACTTATGAACAGCATGCTTTCACCAGACAGTTCTCTCATATAGATGAGAATAAAATGCATACCTTTTCTGATCGCTGTGCAAATCTGATGGTTGCCTAAAATGCTCTGTATTGTATCTGACCCAGCTCACACTAGTCTTACAAATAAGTTATTCTCGTCTACGTCAATGACAGGCAGACTTGTGTCTGATGCTCACACAAAGCATCCCTCACATTCTGTGCTGAGCATGTAGTGGTAGTTCAGAGTGTCTATGGTCCTGCTGCCTTGTAACCGGGAGAGATTTTGTATTGTTTAAATGTGAAGTACTAGTACTTTCAGCTTCTAAATATGTCCTAACAAAATAAAATAAAGTGCTGCCAGGAAAAGCCTTTCCTTCTAGTCTTGTTCCTGTCAAGGTTCCCATACATCAAAAGTCTGAAATTTAATTTTTTTTTGCTTTTGTGTGTATAAATATGGTAGCACAGTACTCTTCAGCTCACTGCTTGATAATGTGATGCTAGCATTTTTTTTTTTAATTCTAAGGCACTAAGTGAATTGATTTGTTGAACAATACAGATTGTTCAGCATCGCACAGGTGTTCAGTACCACACCATTATTACCTTCTTCAATATTCTTGAATATTTTTCTCACTGTAGCTTTACTTTGATACAGATATAAGATCCAGAAAGAATAAATAATATGTACGTTGTCAGATAACAGCAGCTGAGCAAAACAAAAATGTCATGTAAGAAGCTGACATGTAAGAAGATGATTTCCTAACAGCTGTATAATTGAAATGTAAGTACTTTAACAAGTACTCCAGGCAAAGACTGTTTAAAAATGCCAGGGGAATGCTTATACTGTACTTACAGATAGTTTACAAGTACATAGATTCCTCAAAATATGTGTACTACTTAAACAGAGATGGACAGTAGGCACAGAAGACTTATGTGTTTCTTCTAGAAAGATATCCAAGTCCTAATTTAGAAGACCTCTTAAAGCAATCATTTTTATAACTATAAAAGAAATATGTAAATCAAGGTTATGATACATATGGTACATGTTTTTTATACTCTATGTGTAACGCATAAGTATATACAATTTGTAAGAAAAAAGTGCATTTTGTAATTCTGATAGTATTAATTGCTTTTCTTTATTTGAATCTCTGATTAAAAAAAACTCACAAAACACAAGCACAATCACATGAGGAAGGACAATTGAGCTGTCAGGCTGATAGCATCTGGACACTGACCTTGCAGCTCTCTCTGTTCATAGTAGTTATCACATATGAATAGATTGAGTGTTTGAATATTAGGGTTGTCAAAAGTAGTTATGAGTTACCTCTCTATTTGCATTCATTACTGTAAATGCTGTGGAAGGGTAAGCACAAAGTACTTAAAAATTGATGTAGAACTGACTGTCTGACTTATGAAATATAGATGGAACAAAATCCTTTATGAAGCTTTTTTGGTTTTGTTGTGTTGTATTGTCACTTTTGTACAACCACACTGCAAGATTCAAGTATCTTAGTTGTTCCTTGGAGCTCAAGTTAGAAGTGATTTAAGTTGGGGTTCCAGCTTTATGGATCTTTTCAATTTATTTTAATTTAAATTGTCCAATAGACAGAGTAATAACTACAGAAAAGGATCCAACTATGTTTCAGCAACTATCAGATTTCTTATTGGAAAACTAAATGTAACAGCCTAGGTTATAAGTCTGGTAGCTTCATTTCCTCAAAGGAAAAACCCTGAAGCAACAAACTGGGAAAACTTTTCTTCTGCAAACACCAACTGCATCTTTATTGCTGGCAAATATTAATCAATTACATGGAATAAGTCAGGAGAGCATCTCCTTTTTGTTTGCTTTGTTTTGAATTTTTGGGGAGGTTTTTTGTTCTTTTGTTTGTTTGTTTGTTTTGATTTATGGTTTTGGTTTGGTTTGATTTTAGTTTGTGTTGTTTTTAGGGGCTTTGAGGACTTAAACTTTATAGTCATAAAGAGGACTTAAGATTAATGGCTTAAAACTTCACACAACCTTACTATTTTCTCCCTACAAAAATTCCAACTGACCAGTAACTTCCTTCTGACCAATATGCAACCTATTTCTCATCAAGCCTGTCTCGGTTTCTGATTTTGTTGAGAGAGTTTTATATTTCTCTTCTGATTGTAAGTAAGACTTTTCAGAGTCTTATATGGAATGAGGCTACACTATGTCATGTCTTTAACTTAGACAAATATGTTTTGCTGGAATGAAGAGTCGGATGACCTCCCAGTTCAAGAATATTCCACTGAGACTGCTCTCAGCGCTTACTGTTTGTATAATAATGAAAGAATGATGTCTCGGTGTCTCACAGATGGAGGAGACTATAGATAAAGACGTGTTTGTCCTGCTACCAATAACAGGTTTTTTCATGCATGATATTTTCATGGAAAATATCTACTGAATAAAAATAGCATATATTTTACAAACCAAATTGTATTTTGATCTCCCCCCAACAAAAGCCAAAATTTTGGAATACTTTATTAATAATTTGGGTGGTTTTTTTTGAAAGTAGATGATCAAAACGTTTAGGATTAGAGAGATTTATTTTGCATGATTCAAGGTAAACTCTTAATTTCTCTAAATGAATACTTCCCTAAGTTGCAAGCTGACTTAATTCCAACAAAGGAATGACTTAATTTAAAGTTAATATGGAGAATCTTTATTAAATTGTGTCTCATGTTCTGGGTTATAAGGAGGCTACTCTGTATGCTAATTTAGCAGTCAAATTAATAAATAACTCCTCTGAAGTCTAGTCCATGAAGATGACAGGACATGAATGGATGGAGGTGGAAGGCTGAATCCAATGTCTCGTGGGAGCAAGAAAGTGTGAAGGGAGTAAGCAGCATCTCTTTGACTTTCTAAGAAGTCACACACATTATTGCTTTGAAAATTACATATGTTCTGCAGTGCCATCTGTTGGGAATAGCCATTATAAATATAATTCTAAATATGGCAATATCTAAGCATTTTATGCATCAGAAATATTTGCATAGGATTCATGAGTTCTGACAGCTAAGGTGCTGCTAGCCCCCAGTTCCTGAAAAAGCTGCATAATACCAACACTTCAAAATTGTGATTCTTCTCTGAAGTGATTTAAGAGCCATTGGATCTGACAAATGTATCCTGACTTAGATGAGAAACAAATGCAAAAAATCCTCTTCACTTTTCTAAGTTGTGATAAATTACCTGAAAGGTTCTTTCAACATGCCAGTGAAGAAGGTCAAAGGCACAGATGGTCACAGATATAACATCAGATGCCCACCTAGAATAATTGAAAAGCATTAATTAATACTCAGTATTCTCTGAGAAAATGCATGATAAAAGTAAATGTAGACAATCCAAAACAATGTAATTGGGAATGCATAGACTTCCAGGATAAACAAAGACAGACTTTTAATGTGGAGAGCTCATTGCATAGATTTACATTTAATTTTGTGGTTTTGTTTTAAGCAGTGAATTAGAGATGTAGTTTTCTTTACTCACTTTTATGTCAAAAGGCAATGCCTACCCAAGTCAACAAAAATGTTGCTGTTGTTTTATAGCATGTGTTTGAGTAATTTAATGAGCAATGTATGCTATTCTTTTCTTTCATGATGTTAATCCCTAAGTAGCTACAAAGACAGTAGTAGCCATACCAGTGTTTTTATGGCTGTTTTTTAGGGAATGGCTTTGGGAAATGAGACAGAAGCCACCTTTTTTTTTTTTTTTTTTTTTTCCCCACCTAAAAAGTAATTGAGAACTGTGCTGTGTTTATGGGTTGAACTCTGAAGTTTACTCTGCTGGTGCCTGAGAGGCATCTCTTGAGATTTATCTGCTCTTCTAGTGGAGCCAAGTAAGAATAGCAAACCCCACCTTTGTGAAAATGCAGAAAATCAATACGGAAGTGAAAGATACATCCCTTTAATAGTACGGGTCACTCCTGGATTAATAATTAATCTGAGTTCTTTGCCTAGTTCTGTGGACTACTAATATTTCAAAAGCTATTCACCTTATTGATGTTCAGGTACTGAGGATAAACATGAATTCCTTCCCTTTTGATTAATTCAAACTTTTGAGGAGCAAAGTAAAGGACATTTTAAAATTTCAGTACAATATTATTATAGATTTTAATTTTTTAGGATTTGTATGAAAGAAACCAAAATCTTGTGATTTTCTTTGAATTAGCACAAAATATTTTCCATCAAATGACAGATTAACAGAAATTATGGAAAGGTGAGCTTTATTCAAAATGTGACTTTTAGGTGTTAGTTGTTACTTGTGTGGTTAGGTATTACTGACAGTAGTTACTTGTTTAACCTAAATTGGTTAACATAAAACTGTCAATATTTTTCTAAATATTTAGGAGATAGTATAATGAGTAGCACTCTTTAAAGGCAGTCTGGGCCGACTATTTTCATTTATCTAGGTCTCTATTTAATCATTGTGATTAAATTTAATTCCAACTGCTAGTACAAGCAGATTATAAAGTAATCCAGTCTCTCAGTTTGCTTCTCCAATTGGTATGCAGCTAACTTCAGATGTGAGGATGAATTCATTTGTTGTGATGAGCAGCAGGTGCCTTGTGTGGTGTCCTTATCTGAGAGATGCATGATGAAACTACATATCTTGTTCTTAATATTTTCCTGATATGAATGATACTGTTTTATCTGTGGTGTTTCTGAAAAAATAATACTTCAAACTCACTTACTTGTGCAGATGTTACCACAATGGCTTTATATGTATAGCTGCATTCAACACCTGTGAAAGGCAGGGATTTTATAGAATGAGGAAGAGAGACTTCTGGCAGACATCGCTGTGGATTTAACTAGCAAAATGTGGATTTTCTATCAAGTGCAGCTGTTTCTCTTGTCTTCTTCTCATGAGGACATTGTTCTCCATTTTAAGAGACATAAAGTACAAACACATTACTAAAGTAAAACAAAATCAACTACTTCCCTTCTTTCCCCAGCAATTTCATATGATGGGAATTACAGAATCACAGAATCATTAAGATTGGAAAAGACCTTTAAGATCAAGTCCAGCCACTAACCTCACACTGCAGGCCCATCACTAGACTAAATCATATCCCTCAGCACCTCATATATGCATCTTTTGAATATCTATATGAGTGATGACTTCACCTCCCTGGGCAGCCCATTCCAATGCTTAATAACCCTCTCAGTGAAGAAGTTCTTCCTCATGTCCAGTCTAAACCTCCTCTGGTGCAACTTGAGTCCATTTCCTTGTGCCTATCATTCCTTTCTAGAGAAATAGATCAACTCCCACATCACTAGAACTCATGTTCAGGTAGCCATAGAGAGTGATTATATCGTCTCTCAGCCTCCTCTTCTCTAGGTTAAACATCCCCAGCTTCCTCAGCTGCTCTTCATAAGACATGTTCCATAAACTCTTCACCAGCTTCATTTTCTGTCTCTGGACACAGTCCAACCCCTCAATGTCCTTCTTGTTATGAGGGGCTCAGAACTTGTCACAGTATTTGAGGTATGATCTCCCCAGCACTGAGTACAAGGGGACAATCACTTCCTTGGCCCTGCTGATCACACTATTTTTGATCCAGGCCAGGATGCCATTGTCCTTCTTGGCCACCTGGGCACACTACTGGCTCATATTCATCTGACCGTCCCTTAATACCCTCAGGTCTTTTTCTATGCGACAGCTCTCTAGCCACTCTGTCCCAAGCCTATAGCATTGGCTGGGGTTGTTGTGGCCCAAGTGCAGAACCTGGTACTTGGTCTTGAACCTCACCCAATTGGCCTCGGCCCATCAGTGCAACCTGTCCAGGTCCCTCTGAATAACCTTCCTGCCCTCAAGAAGGTCTACACACCCATCCAGCTTGGCGTCATCATCCATCTTACTGAGGATACCCTTTCTCTCCTAATCCAGATCATTGATAAAGATGTTAAACAAAACAGGCCCCAGTAACAAGCCCTGGGGAACACCAGTGGTGAACAGCTGCTAACTGGACTTAACTTCATTCACCACCACTCTCTAGGCCCAGCCTTCATCCAATTTTCCATTCATCTCAGAGTAGGTGCATCCAAGCCATGGGCAGCCAATTTCTCAAGAAGAACACTGTGGGAGACTGTGTCAAAGGCCTTATTGAAGTCCAGGAATACCATATTCACAGCCTTCTCTCATCCAGGTCATCTGGACATAGAAGGAGATCAGATTGGTCAAAGAGGATCTGCCCTTCATAAAACCATGTTAACTGAGCCTGAACTCTTGGTTGTGTGCCTCAGGATGGTGCTCAGGATAATCTGTTTTATAATCTTTCCCAGCACTGAAGTCAGGCTGACATCCTGTAGTTCCCAGGATATTCCTTCTGATCCTTCTTGTAGATGAGTGTCACATTTGCCATTGTCCAGTCCTCTGGAACCTCCCTGATGGGCCAGGACTGCTGTCAGATGATGGAGAGTGTCTCAGTGAGCACTTCTGCCAGCTCTCTCAGCATCATCAGGTGGATTCCATCCGACTCCAGTGATTTGTGTGCATCAAGGTGGAGTAGCAGGTTGCACACTATTTCCTTTTGGACTAAGGAGAAGATAAGAAGAAGTCAATTTTCCATGCTTGTCAACACATTTGATTTGAAAAGGATATAAGAAATGCCATAGGGCACCTTAAAGAAACTAGAGGATTTGACCACTGTAAATCAGAGATTTGACATTGGTGTCTATGTTTTTTACTGTAATCAACATTTTAATTCATGCATGAGATATATACAAAACAAACTTATTTTCTCTGCCCACTTTAATCACATGCATAATGTTTATTTAGAACATTTACATCATTTTTTTGTTTCCAATATATACAATAAAATAAAAATAAATCTAATTTAGTATTTATGAATACATAAATTTTCCAAGATTTTAGAGGATAACTTTGCCCTTTATGAGACTTTAACTTTTAGTGTAGTCATATTTTTCCTTGGTTGATTATTTTGCCCTAATAAATCTGAATATACTGCTCTTTCTGTCCTCTTACTGTCCTGAATGAGAGATGGCTAAGAATGAAACATAATTTTCATTTTATGGTCAGCTGGGAATTGTACCAGTGTGCACTTCCCCAGGGTGTTTTAGCTATGATAATATGTCCCTTAGCATTCTCATGTCCTTTGGCGTCCTCAGTACATGCCTCTTATACTGGTAGTACCCATGCATGGTTGGTTGGAGGTGAATTAACTGAAGGCCAGCAAGCGCTAAGACTGGGAAGACTGGTTTATGTGGCTTCATCTAGTCACAGGGACCTTAGATATCACTGCTCCCTAGACCACCAGAATGAGCTATGAAAAGGAAAGCACTCAGTACTATGTAGGTTCTTGCCTGTCTTCAGGTTTTAGTTCCAGTGTGGGAAGATGGGACAAGGTTGTAATAAGGTTGGAATGGTACTGTAGTTAGAGGGCTCTCTGAGACACTGTACAAAGAATAGTATACAAAGATTTTTGGTATATATATCAAATGATTATTAATGTTAAAGTAAAAACTCTATTAATCATGTACATTTTCCCAAATAATTGATGTTTAGTCATGTGCCCTTACAATTAGGAAAATTGCCATAATGAATACTGAATCACAAATGCGATGTTATTTTACTTTGGAAGGGTTGCATGAGGTTATGCATGATGTTTTTCTGAAGAATAAGAAGTACTAGAGGTTCTAAGCAGGGAAAAGATTACTTGTAGTTTCCAAAGTACATATGAACCTCATTAAAAAAAAAAAATCTGAATTGGCAGATACTTTAAATACTGTAACATGGAATGAAAACTGACAGAGAAGCATGAAAAAGAGGCAGTAAAACTACATAGTAGCATTCAATGGTGAAGATAAGAAAGGGAAATTGGCTGAAGTTGGTGTTAACAGTTTTTTAATTTGTCCATTAATTATATAGGAGGAAGTACAAAGATTTGTATAGTAGAGGCAGAAACCTATCAACTGAAGTTTTGCATCAGTCTAATTGGAAAGCAGAAAAATAAGGCAGTTTAGATAGAAAAATAAAAAGGTAGACAACATGACTGGAAAAAACCAACCTGAAGGACAGAGTTTTCATCCAATAGATTTCCTTGAAAATCAGAAATTAAATATCTAGGGTTTTAGAAGCAGATATCAAAAGGGTTTTTAGTATAAAATGAGTAAGTTAAAAGAAAAGTAGAAGCATGATGCAGGGAAAGAAGGAAAGAGTGTGACTGATGCTAACATATCAACAGCAAACTGATAGTATCTGCATTGCTTTGGTGAAAACATGCTGGAGGTACTCTGTGATCTCTTCATTCTGGAAAATGACAAACAATAAATGCTGTTACTAAAAATGATTAAGCATTTGTGAGAAATGTGTTAAAAAAAAAAAAAAAGAGAAAGATGAAAGTACTCATATCAAGTCAGTGATATGGCCGGAAACTCACAGTCATTTTTTATTCTTGACTTTCAGTGCTTTGTCCTTGCAGAGGCTTCACAGTTTCAGAGATTACCAGCCCAAGTTGCCCAGCATTCTTCCTTGCTACAGCTCTTCTCCTCCTTGCCATTTTCCACTCAGCTGTGCTGTTCCTGGCTATTTGCAGGACAGTGCTGTGTCTTGTGTGGGTGTGACCAGAATCTGCAGGTCTTAACAAATGCTGGTCCTGGGGTAGGGAGCTTTGCAGGGCCACAGTGGATAACACCTGCTCTTCAAAATGTTTCTGTTGTCTTCATAACCGAGAGATTTCTCACAGCTCCAGTTTATTCAAAAAATTACAAATAAGAAATAGAGATCAAAAGGGAATATGATTTTTAAATTGCAGAAAAAAGACAGATGAAGAGAGATATAATAGAGACCTCTATAACCTTGACTATTGTGGAAAGTCATTAAGGAATGAGTTGAGTGTTTCTTTTAGTAAAAAAAGAAAGGAATAGATAAAAAAAGTGGTAGGTAATAGTTATCACTTGGTTAGAGGGTCATGCCAAGTGAACTTTGAGAGTTTTCATTGTCTGAAAATTGTCTAAAATTAAGCGTGGGACATCTTTCCTGGGCAAGTTGGAGATAACAATAAAGAAAAAGTATATGAATATAAAGAGGAAATGTGCAAGTCTATGAGGGAAAACCCTATTGAGGGTTATTAAATAAAACATGTTGGCTCAGGAAATCCCTGGACCTCATTCAGAATGAGCAAGGCCTAGGGGAACAGAATTATGTGGTTCCTTTGTTCTTAAAGTCTTTTCTAGCCACTTATTGATGTCAATAAACATTCAATAAAACACTCATTAAACTTGACAAAATTCAGCATTGAAAGAGCTCCTGGTCTGTCTAGTAAGAGCATTATTATAGTTTTAGTGTCAACACCTGTTGGGTTTTTTGCAAGACTCTGTGGAGGTTCTTCCCCTTCAGAAAAACAAAAATTACAAGAGAAAACAATTAGAAAACAAAGAGGAAAAAAAAATAGAAAACAAGGAGGTATAGTGCATAATTTTACTGATATCATGAAGCTGAATTATAATTTGTCTGGTATTTTTAGAGTGACACAATACTTCCCATCTTAAACTGCTACTAACTAGTCGCATAGTGCATCTGTCCTGAAGATGGTCATATTCAGTGTGGGATGAGTTCCACTACATTAAATATGTAAAAGGTTTTGAGATTCTTTGAGATGAAATGAACTATATAAATGTAAGCTGGTATTATGTTTGCAAAACCTGGTGACTGAGAAGATCAGTCTTCCAGAAAAATGTCAGTAGATACAACCAGTTTATTGTTTCTGGAAGATAAGAGTAAGAAAGGGACAGAAAATAAACCCAGCAGATTGGATAAAACTATGTTTCTTTTCTTCCTGAAAGAAAAGTATGGTTTCTAGAAAATATCAAGTAATACTTTAAACAACCTTTTGTAGTTCATATAGCCTATTGTCGTTATGTATCATAGACTCTTCACATTAAGAAATATGGTAACTACTAATACACTACTACTAATACCGCCATATCCATGTGAAATATAGTCAAATAAATGTCAGTAAGTATTTAAAATATATATTTTTAGGCATTACTTAGTAATGTAATCATAGTAAACGTCAGCTGTCCAGATCCTGATGTGTTGTAGGTTGATTTTACACATAGAATATTTCTTTCATGTGTATTTCACAAAGTCATGTTTTAGACATTCAGCATGACATACTTTTTGATCACAGTCTAATAAATTTCAAAGAACAGGTCTAAGAGACAGAAGAAAACTCAAGAAAATTTCAAGATAATAAATAATAAAACAGAAGGAAGGGACGTGGGTCTCACCTTATAATCTCTGGGTTGCCATTTTTATAATTGGGCTACCCAATATCTTAGAAGAAACTGAATAGTGTGCTCTCGAGACACTTGTGCAACTGGCAGTAGCTCTCAGTTTCAATAGCTGTCTGCCTGAATAATTTCCTTATGGTTTTCTGTCACTGTCATCCTAGCATTTTATGAACAAAAATAGGTTGTCCCCATTTGTCTCTGGGTGAACGAGATCTGTGAAAGGCCATGTTTAAGTTGTCTGGTGAAATTTTTAGGAAAATGTGGTACATGAAAGCTGAGAAAAGAATGCTGTCATATCTAAAATTACTCTGTCTCAGGCTTTTACACTTCAGAAGGACCAAAATTAAAGGTATTTTCTTTATTACAGATAGCACATGTGCAATTAGCTTACGTGCAGCAGATATACTGTGCAACTACGGATGCACTCAGCAAACCATATACAATGAGTGATATGTGTAGTACACACTCAGTTTCAGGTATAGAGGTTACTTCTCATATCAGTTAAATCTTTCAAGAGCTCTAACTGTGGTAATATTGTGGCCACAGTGGTAGATTTGACAAATTTTTGTTCTTAATTTTACTACCAGATACAGAAGGTCTGTTTCAACAGCCATTGACATAAATTTGGTGTTGGTTCAACCACTTAATGGGCAGTGGATGAATCATAACTTACAGTTTATTCTGCTCTTTTTAACTGACAACTAGCAAGAATGTATATACTTTTACTTTAACATACAGTAATACAGCAGTCATTGAAATATATTTACAAACAAAACTGAAAGACTGGCTCACTGTTATTATTTTGATCATTTATTATCCCTAGCTATTCAGGCAATTGCTAGTATTTATAAAATGTCCCTATTTTCACAGAATTTCAAATGTAAATTCAAAGATTGTTTCTGCTACATAAAAAGCACAGCATTCATTTTTTTGCAATTTTCTGTTAGATATTTGACAATAGTTATTCTTCAAGACAAAAAGTCTTTCATCCAATCCAGTGTCAGCAAAAATATCCTCTTACTCTTTAGATTTCTCCACATGAAATTGCATGAAAATATTATTTTTTTATTAAGAAACCCTAGGCTAAATCCAACTACTCAGAGTGGTTGGTGGAAAGAAACACATACCCCAAAACCAGCCTCTGTAGAAATTGAAATAGTCTGAAAACAGATAAAAAACAGAATAAAGCACCACCTAATCTCAAAGAAGTCATGCAAGGTTTAAGTACCTAGCATGTGATATACCAAACGTTTTTATTGATCTCTGATTAAACTTTTGGTGCTTGGCACTCTGCAAATTAACTACTTGGTAGAAATTTTCCATTAAAATGTCTTTCTTTCTAAATACAATCAAATAAAGTTTTTTGTAAGTCTTCTACTAAATGGAATTTTTTTTTAAAGCTCTGTAAAGAAAAAAGTCTTTAGATATTACATTTCTTAAATGATCTGCTTCCAACTTGCTGCCAGAATTTCTTTTTAAACAGGCTCATTGAAGAAAGGAACCCAAAATGAGTGACCATCAGCTTTCCTTTTGGAAAACTCCTATGATAGTTTTTGGTTTATCTGGTGGTCATTAACTGTCCCAACACCCAGTAGGTACAAATCACTCTCCATGTTTTCCATTTCTCTTTCATAGCAGCCACCAGCGAACAAGAAAAAACAACTAATGTGGAGATCCTATGAATCAGCTGAGAACTCTCACTGATCAGGAAGGCATAAAATGGAAAAGCTCAAAGCAGTTTATGAATTTTTGTTGTACTATTTTGTTGCTGTTTTCACCTCCAGGGCTCCATTCTAAAATTATCTGAACTGCCAGAGTTTTATTCCTCTGTACCATTGCTCCAGAAATGTCAGTAGATTTAATTATACATTTTCAACTACGTTTGCATGGAAACTCAAAATGAAAAGTGAGGACTTTTCAAATCATGATTATCTATAGGTATTTACCTTGTCATCTAGGCTGTTTCTAGCACTTTGTAATTAATACCTCAATAGTCTTTACAAGTTGGGCTCAGGTTGCATGTGTCAGCCCCTAGACTTTTCCTTCAGTCTTTGATACAAGACATTAAAATATTGGTCTACTTCTTTTCTTTTTTTTTTTTCTTTTAGTTTCATCTTGTTTTAAAGAGGGAAAATATGGAGGTTTTTTAACCTTCTAACATAATTGTAAAGTACAAAACATCAATTTATTTTCAAATATGGGGTTCAAAGACAAAACAAAAATAGACCCAAATGCCACTAAGACAATTCCAGAACCTCAAAATATTAGTTGGATGGATGAATTACTTGACTTTTTACCCTAAGAATTAATCTCCAGTTTCATCTATATGTGAATTCTGCTTTATTATCTATGAACTTGCATGTTTGTACTGGAACAAGAGAAATTTGAGTCTGCTCCATGACTCAAAATGCATCTTTTTCTGGCCAGTGTTGACCATTAACTGTTGTTCTTTAGCAAACAGGAGTCTTCCAACACCCACCATCTGTTGCTTACCCAGGAATACTCTTTTCCCTGCAGAGCTAAACTGATGTAAACAGCTGCCACTCAGAAGTGTGTTTCCTTTGCCTATGCCTGTGTCCTTACCTGCACTTTCCCATTCCTTCTTTTTGGTCAAGACTGACAGTCATTTTCCTGACACCAACCATCTCCACCTCATGCAGGTGAGCTAGTTCTGGGATTAACCCAGTGATTAACCTTTTTCTGCTCACTGGTGGTTAGTCTTGTGCTGGCACGAAAGAGGCCATAACTTACTGAAAAGTATCTCATTCTGTAGACCTACACTTCAGAAGAACCTTGGTGCCAAAATCATATTACAGCTGTGTTTTCCCATAACCTTGGAAGGAATGGGGCAGGGAGAGTTCGCAGAGATAGCACCAAATTCCTACCTTCACTCTCTGGATACTATGAAAAAGTAATATGGTGCTTACCAGTGTGATGTCTTCGATGTTCTGAATAAAGTTTGATTCATATTCTGTAAGAAATATGCATATTACCAAAGAAGTAGTTTTGTCAAAATGTTGGAGACTTGAGTAGGCCAACTTTTTTTAAATATTAATATTCTGTGACAACTGAACACATTTTTAATGAAACTCGATGTTTTGCCTTTTTTAGAGTTGGAAAAGAGAAGACTTTTGTTTTATTTCCTTCACCAGAATGTCTCTACATCTCAAGGTGTCATTGTAGAATAGAAGTAAATAACGTGTATTTTTACAAGATAACTGTAATTGTTAAAATATAGTAGGATGTTGTCATGGTGGTCTAAAGATACAACAGAATTTATTCAGATAGGCAATATATTTTATTTTACCTACCGATGTGGCTAGGAAAAATATAGTAGCTTTCTTTTATGTGATGCCTTTACGAGGTCACAAATAAATGAGAGGAGGAACTTGGTTGTTACAAATGTAAATCCCTGAGATGGAAGTAGATGATAAAGATCAGTACAGCAGCATCTTTTATATTTTAATTCCACACTGCTCTGTAAAGAGATTACAAAAGAATATTATATGTTGTGGTGGTTCAGGGAAGCAGCTGTTTACTTGTATGAGTGAATGGTTAATGCACTTTACTCATAAAATATCTACAGAGCTGATGCAGGTAAAGGCATGTAATTTTACTAATGTTTAAGCATTTCAATCAAATTATTCAGAAATTCTGGTTTCCAGTGTTCTTCATACAATCTGGGAAGAACAGTCATATTGTTTACAGAAATCATAAGCTGAAGATAATCAGAGATGTATTTGTTTTACCAAATAACAAGAATCTGTTCTGAAGTTCACTTCTCAGGGAATTTTTGGTAATTAAAACTCCAAAATACATATCAATATTAAATTTAAAGTTTCTCTGTTCCATGTGGTAACCTTTACACTATGATTTAAGGAAAAATAGCACCTCACATGAAGCTGTGTCTAATGATACTTTCAAGGTAGTATATTTTTAAGAAAAGAAATCAGTTTTCTTTCATTATAAATTTCCCTGTGGAGGTACCATTTCCCCTTTCTGGTAGGCAATGTCCAAGAAAATGAAAAACCTTGTAATAAGAATCAGATGTTATGCTTCCAAAGACTGGAGGAAGAACAGCTGTGCTGGCAGTCTGGGCTGTCATGAAGCAGTAGTACTCTGTAGAATAGAAAATAAACCAGAGCACATGATGTTACAGGTAAACATTGATAAGTCTAAATGGTAAATAGCTTTTTGTTTATTTGACTTTGGGGATTTATTCCCTAGTGTGTTTAAAAGATAAAAATTCCTATCAAAGGAAAATAACTGCTATCTGTTTCCTACAGGAGCATTTCAAAACACACACTTTTGTAAAAATGTGTAGGACTGCCCTGTCTTGTAAGGAAGAACCCATCTCTTAAACTAGCAAATTAAACATGTGCACAGCAGGGAATTCTGGATCTATTTTTTGTCCACTTTTCTGATTTTACTGGCTGCAGTCTGCAAATACTAGAAGTCACACTGCAGGTGGTTTCTGCAGAGCTGGCAATTTGATTTATTGCTCTTCTTACACTTTATGTGAGAAGATACTGAAAGCATGGGGAAATTCTCTTTGATGCATACATGAGACAATTATATGTGGTTTATAAACCCTGAAAATAGATAACTTTTGACTGTCAATGCCAGATATGCAACCTGTATAGCCTTCATATTTGGTACAATGTCCAATCTAATCAACTATTGTGCAGAAAAGTATATGGAGTCGAGTCTGCCCAGGTAGATGCAGTATATTCCCTCATTGAAAAGTTTTTCGTGATCGCCATCACACACACACAGAGACACACACACACACAACACACACACACACACACACACAGACACACACATACACACACACACACACACACACACACACACACACACACACACATAAAGGCCGGAAAAGTGGCAAGAGTAGAAATCAGCCGTCTTGGGGCCTATTTGTACTCCTTTCATAAACAAGAATACTTCCTCTCCTTCCCCTTCCTCCACTTTCATCCAGCACATCTTTGACTTGCTACATCAAGTGAAGGTAAGCTCTAGGCAGCAGACAGTATGTGCTGTCCAACACCAGCAATGCATATTTTTAATATTGGTGATAATTTAAAAAGTAATAGTGTTCAAATTAGGAGTTCCAACAGAATTTTGTGGAGATATTCCTTTTCCTCACTCTCAATTAAAAATAAGATTTTTTTAGTCTGTTTTTCAGTACTTAGAAATTAAGAGGAAAGTTGTTAAAATGTTACTACCTCTCTCTGAAGTGTTTTCAGTAAACACGGGTGTTTCTCTCTCTCTCTCTTTTTTTGTTTTTGTTTTGGTTTTTTTTGTTTAATCAGAGCCAAGAGAAAAGGTATTCACTTCTATCCATAACATATTAAAATAAAATTGACACTGTCAACCCTAAATGAAGCCTTTTTTTCATTCTGAATGTTGGTTTTTTTTATAATTTTTGAGAACTAAGTAACTTTCTTATAATGCCTATGGATGTAAAATAAATACATATATACATACGCATGTATGTCTTGTAATGCTTCTTCTGGCCTCATATTTTTTTCAGCTTTGTCCAGTAACAAAACAAGTTATATTAAAAAGATACTATTGCAAGTATTCTTTTGAATCTGTAGATTATTTTTTACTATTTTTTTCTTCTCTGTTTGAAACATAGCACAAAATAAGAACAGACACACGTTTATACCTAAGGTCTTTATGACAGCAGAAGTAGCTACCTGCGAACAATGAGAAACTGCGTATACCAAAAGTCAATCTGTCTCTGATGAAGTCAGGTCAAACGCCACATGTAATGAGAAGTCCAAAAGAGAAAATTGCATTAGGAGAAAATAAATTATTTGGCTCATTCAACGAATACTTAGAATAACAAATTGACAGAGATGGGAATCAATTTTCATGTGATCTATAAACAGTAAGATTTCTCTGACCTTCAGATAAGATTAATTTGCAACTAATAATTCTCGGAGTTTTAAGTCTCATTGCATTTACTGTGTCTGTTAATCTTCTGTATTTTTTTCCCTATTCTCTGCTAACTTGCTGATGTTTAAGTGCCTCAAGGACAGATAGTCTTGGGATTGTGTCTGGTGGTCTGGGCTAATTCCAAGCCAGAGGAAGGACTCTTCAGCTATCCTTCTTCTGATAGGGTGATATTTCTAACAGGAAAGCAAATATTAACAATAGGAGTTCTAGCTTGAGTTTTGAGGTTTGTTTTGTTTTATTTATTTTTTAGGATTCAGAAAACATATTTTTAAACAGATTTTTAAAAACAAGGTAACTAAGTTTCTCATTTCGTTTCATTCTATGCAGAACTGGCAACCTGCCAGCTCAGGTGTAACTAATACATCTAGAAATGAGAGGTCTGTTGAGCAGCTATGTACCTCAGTGTTGCTATATTTCATACCTGTTTCACAGATTTGAGAATTACAGCTGGTGATGACTTCCAGAATATATGTAGAGATGGTAACTTGCTTAATCTTTGCTTTATAGGGATTCTGCTATTGAAAGGATCTTCCTAAAATGCTGTATTATAAGCTACCTCAATTAAGTGCTGTTCTCCATGTGTTAGTCATTTTAGCTCTTTTTAGAGAACTGTTGCATTTTGGGGTTCAGTTTTTGTTTTGATTGTTTTCAATGGTTTGCTTCCTGTATGAGAAACCAGCCTTTGTCTTAAAAAAAAAAAAAAAAAAAAAAAAAAAGAAATTAATTGGGGAGAAAGATGTAAGAATTATGCCCCCAAATTAGCATTGTTTTCATAGAAGTTTTTGAAGATACTCGTCTTTTCAAATCTTACCACGTATAAAGGATCTCTTGAGTAAGGATCCTGTAACAAAGGATCACAAATTGTTGTCAATAATAGTAATGAATTTTAGATGCCATCAGTTCTGTGAATTCAACATTATCTCTACAGACTCAGAATCTAAATTATTGACTGTGTAAGCACCTATACGCACCTGCAATAACATCTGTAAATACTGATAAGAATAATTGAAGCATATTAGTAGAAAACCAAGCATACTAATCATCTGTATTTAAAACGAAATCAAATTTGACCGGGTCACACAGTTTTCACCCTTCCACTTCTGTTATCCATACCTGTATAGATACCCATAGAGAGGAAGTTTCTTATGGATCAACAGATGTAGTGACTTCCAGAAAAGGACATCTCTTTTCTGGTCTGCTACGAAGAAGAAATTTTAGTAGTTGTCCCTTGCTGCTTTGCTAGCCATGACATCCTACTTCATGCCTCATCACTGCTTTGAGACATGCAGTTTACAATTTCTGTAAAAATAGTTGGTGTGTTTGATTTGCTTTTTTGGCATAATGTGTCACTGATATTTGATATTGTGTCACTGGTAGTTCTTCAGGAGCAAAATATGACTTTTGGCACATTCATATTTACATACTTTTATGTTACCTTTCATTTCTCAGAACTGCTTATTAAGGGTTCATTTCAAGTGTCTATATCCTTCTAGAAGTTCATCCTCTTTTTTTTTTTTTTTTAACAGTTTTGATCTCTTGGTATGAGAAGAGTGTAAGCATCTGTGACAGCAATGTGGTTGAGGTCAAAATGATAGAAGTGGTTTGGGGATACATGTCTTTCTAGGGACTTGTCCGGTACTTTTTTTTTTCAGTATTTTTACAAAAGGTTGAAAGTCGATCCAGATTCATTTCTAAATGAACTGCCAAATACATGAGTAGAAATTATAAAATGCACAAATTAATTACATTATAATAAAGGAATTGTATTGTTTAAGGAATAGTGAGCAAACGAATATCAGAATGACCTTTTAGTTGGTGGCTATTTTCTGACTGATTTTTTTCTTTTCTTTTCTTTTTTTTTTTTTTTGACTCCAGTGAGTCAAAAAAAATGAGTGTATCTTTCCATAATCTCATTAATGTGAATACAGTTGTTTTCTTAACAAAAGTGTTGTTATTGGCACTTGTTATTGGTATTGTATAAGATAACCTGTAGTTTTTACTGAGAAGTCCATAAACTTGTGGTCTTCTCTCTGTTTCAGATTTTATTTTCTGAGTACAATTGATTACTGACCTGACAGAGCAAGCATATCTTTAATTTTATTCTTTACATAGTTTCTTGTGTAATTCTCTGAACCTAAGCCATTTTACCTTTCTGGATTCAACTTTGAACTTTTCCTTTGGTTTGGAAATACATTGCTTTTTCCATGTCACTTTACCTGCAGCTGGGACTAGTATGATTTCTATAACATTTGATTCATTACTTCTTTGGACTACTGTCATTGAGGTTAACTATTCTTTGTCCCTTGTTTGGCTCCCATGCCAAAATTCTTTTTACAGCGTGAAGATTACTTATATCAAAACAGTTCTGGTTACAGATAGTTGTTATCATATCAACATCATAACTTAGATGACTTAGAATCTCATGAGGATCAAAAATTAAGTACAACACTTGCAAAACCCAACTCTACTTAGATATTCTCAGATTTAATAACAATTATTCTGTAAGTAGTTGTATTGATATTGAGTAAAATCATCTGAGGTTTATTGTGCAATTTGCCTATAAGGTTAGAATTTGACTAGCTTGTTTACAAAATAATGAGACTAAGGACATTTATCTTCTTCTAAGAGCTCTATTTTGGTTTTTCAATCTCTTTCTTTTCCGTTATTAGAGCTCTGATTGAAGAAGCCAGCCAAATAGTTTCTTGTTTCATTAGCAGTAGAAAGATAAGTGAAGCATCTTTCCTTAAAGGCACATTAAAATAAAGAAAAAACTGGACACAAACAATACCTTTATTTTTTGATTCTTAAAAAGACAAACCAAAACACAAAACATATCCCTGCTTGGACGTAGGCAGAATAAAGTGTTCATAGGCAGCACAGACTTTTCTGAACCTTAGCCTGCTTTTGCCACAGAAATTTGCAAAACTCTTAGCTAGCCTTAACTGTAGTGGGTAGACATACAGACTAGTGACTAGATTATACTTTAATTTTGTGTGTGACCCACATGTCTTGTGGCAGGAAAGGGGAAATTAGTCATAAAATGTCTTTCTATAGTCTAGCCTATTTGACGACGGACTAGAGCTCAACTGCTTCTCAGAAGTAACAGGAAGCTACTCTTGCAGGTGCCTGTGAGTGTATGCGAACATTGGCTGGGATATAGCAAAGCAGGACATTTCTCCATGGAAATTCTCAGGGTAGACTAAGCATGTAGTTAATCACCTGAAATAAGTCCAAGCTCTTTAAACTGTAATTAACAGAGACAGTTCCTAGATTCTTTGTTTTAATTCACCAAGACCAGTGCAATTTCAGGTGCTCTCATTTTTATATCAGCCTATTCACTAATCCCAGGAATGAAATATGCTCTGTTTTTCAGTTCTTTTGTCATCCATGGGAAATTTCATTTGAGTCTTAAACCAGTGTCATGTGGCATTTGAGTTCCCACTGTGTACCTGGAAGATGATGATTTCATATATTTTTGAAAGATGATAAAAATACTTGAACCTCTGACGATTTTTAGGAACAACTGATGACTCAGCTTCCCAGAAAGAAACAAACAAACAATTTTCCCTTGCCAAAACCAAGACCCAGGAAGTGAGAGCAAATGATGATGGAACTGTTATTAAACACTTTTATTCTGAAATGGCTAATAATTTTGCATAAGCAGTCAACACATGCGTATTTCTTCTTAATTCTGATGTTAGTTTTACTGTTAACCATGAATAAAAACTGAGGTTGATTTATTTAAATGTCAGTACTATAAATACAGGATGAGCACTGAATATCATCTGTTGGAGTGTCATTTCAAAGTCTTTGTGAGAGAGCTATGCCCACAAGATGGGTAATCATATTCTCATGTCTCTTTGATTTCCTTGTTTATCTAAGTCCATTTCCTAGTGTCTGTAATTGTGTAGAGATAAGATGCTCTAAAACTGAATGTGCACAAGAGTTTAGATTCCTAGCATTTCTGTTCTTTTAGGAAACATGGGCCCATGGTTTAGAGCCCAGTTCTCAGACCAGGCCCTGAGATGCATTAATGCTTCTAGTTTCCTCTTCTATTCCAGCCTGTCAGGACTTGTATGTCCTGTACCACTGGGTCCATCCATGAACATACAGATTTTCCAAGGAGGCATTGAGCACTTTATGGAATTGGGCTGCAATTCTTTTCTCACTTCTCCCCTCCTGTTGTTTCCCTTCTTCCGTCCACTCTAACTTATGTTTTCATAACAGAAAATTATGATCTTCAGAGTGGAACAAGATAGCAAGAATAGATTAAGGGTGGGCATATTGAAGAGGTTTCAATGGTCTGTAAATTTAGGTATACAGTTGACTTTTTTTATATAAACATCTATTAATCAAAACCACAATTTAACATATGGTTAATCGTAAACACATGCATAGCATGAGAATTGTATATAGGCTGCTGGCAACCACCAATGTGTTACGTGGCTTGTTTATACATGCTCATTTGAACTAATGTTGACCCCCATGGTTTTAATGGGGAAGTCTGCTTATTTGTTCCCTGGTGCAACTGTAGAGCATTTTATGTCTGTGCTTGCATTTCTCCTACTATAACAATCACAGGAAGAAATGAAAATTCTGAAACACAGATATTTGAATACATACCGATATGTAAATGTAAATGTCTACTTCACTCACTTTGTTAAAAAAAAAGAAAAGAAAAAATACTGAATTGCTTGGACAGAACTGGTGCCAAAATGCAGCAACTGCATTTATCACAAGTTTTTCTAATGTTTTGTTGCTGCTGGATTAAAACATAATGAATTCTCTTGAGATTTTCCAGAGTAACTCTGGAAGATTTTTAGGATTTTGGTGTAACTGTAGACTTCATATCTTGTTCTAAGTTGAATATTTTTTACAGGTGTTCAACATTAATATTTTACATTTCTGCATGTCTGTCTGCTCCTATATTTAAGATTAATGTGCAGAAGTTTGAAGAGTTAGAATAAGCTTGATGACAGAGAGGAATTACTGTTAAGGGTATTTTACAAAATAAACAAAATACCCTTACAAGTATTTGCAAAATAAGGTCTCACATTCATTCTGCTTGAATCATTAAGTTTACAATCAAAAGAAAAATATTACTGTGAAAATTTAACAATATATCTCTGATTTGCCTTGATTGAGAATTTTTTTTCAGTGTTGTACATTTGGTTTTTTCCGCTATTGACAAGGACTGTGACTGTAATTTTCTCTTTGCAATATTTACTGAAATATAACCCAGATAAACATAAAAATTACCAGTTGGAACTAAATATTCCAGCATGTTAAGTTCTATTTTAATTGTTCATGATGACAAATCACTGTAAATATTCTTGTGCATAATAATTAAGAAGCCATGACCCAGAACTATATTATTGACTTTTTCACACATTTCCTAATGGTTCTAACTGT
This sequence comes from Urocolius indicus, assembly GCA_013401255.1. Lineage (NCBI taxonomy): Eukaryota > Metazoa > Chordata > Aves > Coliiformes > Coliidae > Urocolius > Urocolius indicus. Next base: position 332,062 of record WBNH01010040.1, read on the forward strand.
TGATTTTTCTGAATGCCACTGCCAGAGGGTAGAAATGATTAATGTGGGAGGAGACAGGTTTCTGGTAGCCTTCCTTAAAACACTGAATTCACATTGCTCTGTTAATACTTGAGCGTGTTCAGGTAAAGTACTCATGGTTGCAATTCTACTGTAGCATGGCTTAATTAGGCTTGCAGTCATTTTGAAGCTACAGTAAATTACCTAACAAGATTCAAGAGTCTGACTGTTTTTGTCTATGCAGTATATATATATATATATATTCATATATATGGAGATACTGCATGTAAGAAGCTTCTTTGCTGCTTAGACAAGGTCATTGCCTGCTGTCCATCTACTAGAGTGCAGTGGAATCAGTTGTTTCAAAGAATAATACAACTGGTTCCTTTAGGAGGAAAACAGTCTGAATGCATAGCAAGATGTGTTGACCTTCTAGTAGACTTTATTGCCAAATTTAGAGTTGCCCCACTGTTCTTTGGTGGCACTGCAAAGCTGAAAAGCTGTGAGCGGTGTTTTTGCTTAGAGTTGTTCTGTGGTTTAAAGGTTGACCCTCTCCTGCTTGATTCCACAGGGAGCTGGTTTGCAACGTCCAGCTCTCACAACAGGCAGACATATTAAAGGAGACAATTGGAGTTTTATTATGGCTGTTAGATAGAAAAATACAGAGCTCAACAAAATAAATGGCAAAAGAGGAATTGAGGAGGGTTGGTGAGAGACAAGTAGAATGGAATAAATTTCTTTCTTCACTCTCAACTGAAAACAAGACATGAATACTTTGAAGCCATCACCACACAATGCACTGCTGAGGGAAAGCAGATTGCCTAAGAAACTCTTTTTCTTTACTATTACCATAAGGCATCGCTTCTTAAAAAAAAGAATAAATCATGTGGAAATTATGATCAAACAACCATAAAAAGGGACTGCATCTTTTGGTGTTTTTTAACAGTTATTTTGTAGAGAGGAGAAACAAAACTGAAGTTGCCACAATCAATTCTTGAATTTGTTTATTTTGTATTTTCAGTTCCTTTTTTGTATTATGTTGGCACAGTTCCTTTCTTCCCTGAAAGTTACACTCTACATGAACAGGTCATGTACAGTAGCTTATTCCTATTGGTTAACCACTCTGTAAAGGTGCTTGAGCCACAGTAAAAGGTGGTGCTCTTCACATGTCTTGTTATGCCTTCAAATATCTTTGAATTGAACCAAGATCCTTGTCTGATTTTTAGTCTAAGTATCACAGAGTTTATATTTTTCTTCTTAAAGAAGTGATTGCACTAGGTATACAGTTGCAATCAATATCTGAAGAGTTGAGTTATTGACTCTTGATTAATAATAGAAGAGTACTATTATTTTTTTCCGAGAATTGAGTTAAATGTCATTACCTGCGATAGGTATTAAAGACTATTAGTATTGGTACCCATCAGTGCTGATAAATGCTGATGCCTTCCAATAGGTATGAATGCCTCTGATATCAACAGATTGATGAGTGTTGATGCCAACAAGTGCTGAGGGTGTCTTAATTCTAAACTATGCTGTAAGCCTGGAATGACAAATCAAATTTGGTTTATTTTTTTTTAATCAAGATGTCTAATATTTAGAGCATTTATCTCCTAGAAATTAGTAATAAGGCAATAACTTAGGGTTACTGATACAAGATTGTGTAGAGATGAAATTGTTGAAAAGCAAGGGCTTTGAGTTTTAATTAGGCAGTATATGAAAGCAGTGTGCAGAAATATATAGCCTGAGATACATCTTGTCTAGCTAACCCACCAGTGGGAACGTCTAGCCTTCCTTTGAGCTGTGCCTGTCTCTGTCTCTTGATTATAGTCTCCTGTTACAGAATGACAGGGATGATATGAATTGTTTCCCCTTTTCTGACTGCAAAAATCAGTATTGCAAACATCCACAGCTATGCAAGATAAACCCTACCTTTACTGTCTTCTCAACATATGAGATTCACTCAAGTCCTTTTCTTTTGTTTCAATTCCTTTGTAGGTGTTTGCTGGTTCTTGTACACTTTTTTTGGTATCAGCAGCTAGGTATTCAACATGTAGACTGGATCTAACAGAAAGCGTAAAGGTGCATGCAGCCAAATGGCTTGGAGCATGAAGCCATGTGTGTTGCTAGGGCTTCATATGGATTCAAGGTCAGGAAAGCTGTGCAAAAGCACCTGAAATGAATTTGTAAGGAGCAAATTTAGGGTTGGCAAGATGTGTTTTCTGGGCTGTGCATCCTGCAAAAATGACTGTGCTGTTTTGACAACCATGTTAGTTTCAGAGACCTAGTTTATCAACTTGTGGAATGAATGGATGCTTAAAATCCATCAGGAAGAATAAACAGTTAATCCAGCTACTGGATTTCAGATCTAAAAGGTGACGGAAAAACTTGATGCCGAGCACAAAAGGGTAATACAGTAGTGTCTTGAAAAGGAGAGAGCATGTTATAAAACCTGGGATGCAAGAAACATCTTCTGCACTTAACATACTCCAGAAGTGATCAAATACCTGTCTAGTTCAGCCTTCTGTTACTGAAAAGGTATATGTAAGAGATGGGTCAGAGGAAAAAAAAATACACATAGTGGATGTGTTTGCATAAATGTGCAGATGCACAAAAGCACACTGTTTTCAAAGCCTTTTCAGGAATTACAATTTCTTCAAGAAGAAACCATCCTCATAAAGAAGCCATCTTTTCTCCCATGGTGTGTCTGCAATGTTATATGGTAGAAGGATGAAACTAGATCTATGTAAGTGTCAAATTGCATAAAATCTACATAAGAAACTATTTTGTTTCTATATTAAGAATCTTTTTACTGTTGTTTTTTCAGTTGAAACTAAATAATAGTTTTATCTTCATAGTGAAGTGATCTATCTTCATGGGTGTAAATCTGATGTCTTGCTTCTTGGGAGATCTCAGTAAAAGAATTCTCTGCTCTTTTCCATTCCCCATTTATTTTGAAGCTATTATTCATCATCATGAAAGATAATCATTGCTACCACCATTTATTTTTCTCTTTATTTATATAACAGTTCAGTATAACTGATAACAATAGATTTATATATTTCAAATTAAGATATAGAAAAGTAGTTACAACTGAAGGCAAAGTGTCTCTTTCAAAAGCATGCTTCCAAAAAGGAGACAAACATTTCCAAGTAGGTGTAAAAAGTACACTTTATTTCAATAACAGAAACCTGATCTTTCTATACTGAAACTAAGGATATCACATGGAAATAAATGAAGTAAACCTATCCTATGAATATTTGCCCAATACAGCAAGAACAACCAACCAAAACTCCTCAAAAATCCAAACTCCAACATTCAGAGCCAAACTTAGCATCAACATATACATAAAGCACAATATAGTTGCATCAATGCATACCAAAAAATTGGGAAAAAGAATGTTCAAGTGTATCCCAGAAGATGGAAGGAACTTCTCCATGTATCCAGAAGTACAAAATCCAGAAGAGAAAGTGAGAGTGGCTACATTTATTTCTTCACTTTACAGTCTTTTCTCTATCAAAGATACTTTTATGAACTTTCCTGTGGTTACACAACTGTATTCCCTACATAATTTCCTTCAGCGTGAGGACTAAGGATTCATTTACCCCTCTGTGAACACTGCGTTTCTCGTATTGAAATTATATAGTGATTTAAAAGAGAGCCAGGAGAGAAATGAAACTTCCATTTTTAATGTTTAGATGATATAATTCATGGGAAAACAGTTTTGTTGGGCTGACCTTGCAGGAGCAAACAAGACTACTCACTTTATTCTTTTCCAAATACAGTGATGATGACTTTCCTTGGCTATTTTACATTCCCACAGATTTCTCAATTTGTGACCAAGTAGAGAATCTAAATTAAAAATACCATTTCTATTTGATAAGTCAAGAATGAAGAGTGATGAAGACATTCCATAGGAAGATTTTTCATTGTGTATGCAAATGCTGTGGATGGAAATCTGATTTAGGTAAATATTGGTCTCAGCTCAATGGTACCATTTGTGGACAGCATTTTAACCTCAGAAAAAAAGAATATATCCTTACTGCAGCAATATTACTACTTTCATGTGTCAGACAAGAAGTGCACAGTGTTTTCAATAACAGGTTAATTATTTTAGAATAAAATGTTTGTTGCTCAAATCCAGATAGTTCCTTCCAGAATAATTTTTACCAGCTGACATGAATGTTGTGATAATTTTAATGTAAAGGTTAGAAAAAAGTTTCATTGGAAAGAAAAATTTACAAAACTCACTAAGTTAAAAACTTAAAAACAAATTTTCAGATTTTGAAAGCACTTCATTTCCTCATTTTTACAGGCTTTTGAATAATAAACAAATTTGAAAGGTTTAAAGAAATATTTTTGAAATATTTTTAAATCTACAAAACCTATAACTCAAAATAGAAACTTCTCTCTGGTGACCTCAATAACTGCACTATAATTTTTAGCAATTAAAAAGAAAACCATACAAAATATATTATTCAAATGCAAAACAGTTTAATCACAGTCTGTTACATTTCTTCTTACTGAATATCATGCAATTCAGCAAAATGTGTTTGGACTCATGAGCCAAAAAAAAAAAAAATTTTGTTCTGTGTATTTTGCACCTAGTTTTTGAGAAAGGACTGCATAGGGTGAACCCTTCTGCTTCTGCTTTCTTTGGCTTCCCTTTAATCTCTAACCATAACTATGTATCATGGTTGCACATGTTTATATTTTCCATTTCACATCATGCAAAAATGAAAAAAATATTCTTCAATGCAACTTTGACTTCCAACAGTTTCCATGTAAACAGTTTCCTTTTATATCTAAGTTGATCAGAGTCAAGGTTTTGTTGTATTTTTTTTTTCAAACAGAAATTGTTCACTGTTAAATTTTTGAGCAATCTTCAGGTTCTGCTGAAGACTGTTTCAACATGAATTTAATTAACATGTTAAATGTGAAAAGCATGAACCTCTAGACAGTATTTCAGGTTCATCTTTTTATGATAGGAAACTTAATAACCGTTAATAGTTAACAACATATGCACATAGATCAAATTAGGGACCAAACTGATTCAAGATAATAAGCAGACAAATTTGATGATGTTCTGGTGGACAGCAATTCAATTAAATGTACCCCAGAGCTCTTCAAGAATGTAAGACAAAATATGATGTGGAATAGTTAAGCATAATATCCCAGAAATGGTGGAGAATATGAAGGGTATAAAGGTTTATACATGCATGTTTCTATTTGGAAAAAGAAAAAAAAAAAGGTACATATTTCTCAGAGATATATATTCATATTGGGCTATATAGGTTGTACATAGATATATGTGTACCAACTGGGTTAATTTCAACATTTCAGAGTGCAGCTTTCCTGAAGTGAATGTGTTAATAGCTCATCTATAAGCAACTAGGAGATAAGAACAGATTTTTCAACAACCGATAGAGTTCAGCTGACATTTCTCATCACATATTTTCAGTCCTTCTGGATAGGGCAGAAGTAATGGATGAGACTTTAACCTCACACACTGTCTTTCATGCACTTTCATCTGATGTTCTTACAAACAATCTAATGGAAATAAAGTCTGAATGAAGCAACTGACTGGTGGGTAATCACTTCATTGGAAAACTTTATCTAATTGCTAGTTCTCAGTGGTCAGTTGTTACACTGGAAGAATAATGTGAGTGAAGTTTGTTCTCAGCCCAGCCCTTAGTCAAAGTGTTAGTCAGAAACAGAAGCTGTTCCTAAGTCAATGTATTTACAGATGAAAGTGCAGTGGGAAAGTGGGCTGTGAATGCAGTTTACTGGAATTCTCATTTACCTCCCTTACCATCACAGCATTGAAGAAGCAAAAGATTTATCAACCACTTATATTCAGACACTATTCAGTAATGCAGACTCATTTTATCTCACCTCAGCTACACTGTGATTTAAATTTGTTATATTTACGGCAGCTCTGCTTGCTCCTGATAATATACAAAAACTGGCTGTTTAATGCAGGTCAAATTATGTCTCTTTCATCTTGGTACAGCAGAGAATATGCAAATCTTCTGTTATATAGTGTTTGGAATATTAACTAATCCAGGCAGAGGAAGACTGTAGCATAAAGACACGTGGCTGCTGCTGTAACTCATAAAGTTATTTCAGTTTCTGGATCTGCAGTACACCTTGTAAGGCAGAATGAAGATCTCTGTTTTCTGTTATATATTTTCTTGTAATAGCACTGGCTAGAGTGAAAGCTTTTAGTTGACTTCTTTATTTCCAAGGCTCTGAGGACAATATAAAACAAAGCTGCCCGCCAACCAGCCACCACAGATGTCATCAATTAAAAAACTGAAAAAACCCATTATTGCTCTTACTTTCTCCCCATGCAATCTTATTTGCTTGATACACTTCATCTTTACCAGAAGGGCTAGAAATTGGCGTAATTCATCAAAATTCTAACCACCTCAGTGCACTGTTCCTATGTCATGGTTTAAGCCCAGCTGATAATGGAGTCCCATGTAGCCACTTGCTTACCCCCCCCATAACACTCCACCTTCCATATGATGGCAGAGGCCCCAGCAAGATGGGAGGAGAAAAGGTAACCAAGGACCTTGTGGATCAAGACCAGGACAGGGAGACCTCACTGCCAATCATGGTTCTGAGAAAGATTACTTGACTTAGAAAGGAAAACAATATTAGTTTAATCTACCACCAACTAGAAACAGAACAGACGGAAAGAAAAAAGAGAGCAAGGTGATAAGAAAAATACAATCAGCACTTTAATATCGCTTCCCCAACCTCTCCTCTCTTCCCTGGCTTAAATTAGTTTACTTGCTCCCAATGTCTCTGCCTCCTCTCCTTCAGCAGCAAAGGGGTGCATGGAATGGGGATTATGGTCAGTCCCTCACAGATGATCTCTGCTGCTTCCCTCTTTTCCCCATATTCTCCCCTGCTCCATTGTGGGTTCCCTCCCACACACACCTCTCTGGCTTGAGTCCTTCACAAGGGCTGCAGCTCCTCACAAACTCCTCCCTGTGGGTCTCTGCTGCAGCACAACTCCAGGCACATTCTGCTCCAATGCCACCTCCCCATAGAGAGGCTGTGCCCCTCCAGGCACAACCAGCCCCTCTGCTATGGAGTCCTCCATGAGTTGATGGCAGATCTCATCTCCACCATCCCCCTCCATGGGTTGCAGAGGTACAGCCTCCAACTCACCATGGGATGCAATGGAGTCTTTGCTACAGCACACCCGCCCTCTCTTCGCTGACTGACCTTGAGGTCTGCATGGTTGCTTCTCTCTCATGCAACTCTTTCCACCACACTCAGAAAGAACAATGCCCCTCTTCTGGTGTCTCCTTAAAAAGTGATCACAGAGGTGTCCATTTGACTCACCCCTAGAGATATATCTGATTCAGAGGCAGACAAAGTTTTGAGAAATTCTTACAGGAGTCATCATTACAACAACTTCTGCATTACTGGAAATGGCATATCATTAGATATTAGATTTGAACTTCTGTCACTGTATTTTTTACAACTTTCAGTAAATAACTCCAGAACCTTGTGTTCTAATATTTTCATGCTGTATAATCTGCCTTTCTGTGTGCTATAGTGTTCATCTAAACCAACAGAATCTTCAAGATCAGTGACAATTGAGCTGTCTCGTCTCTGAGGAGTGTGGATAAATCAACATCTAATTCAAATTTGTCTCCAAGTTATATGGTAATCATCTATTTTATGCCCAATATTTCTAATATAAATGGCTAGTTCAATAAAATCTGTACTTTTTCTCATAAATCTGTGTTTTATACAATGAGAATGTTGCTCAAACTTGCATTTCAGTTGAAGCAATCTTAAATGGGGAGAGTTAACATGACTTTTTATAGATTTTGATAACATCTATAAACACATGGCAAACATATTTTCTTTTTTTTTTATATTGTTCAAATTCAATTGTTTGAGCTGTCAGCATGGTGTTTATGCTTTTCAACTATTCACAGTCCCAAAGCTAGGCTTGATTTCTATTATAGTCACTCTCTCTAATTTCTCCTTGTGAACTGAGGAGTTCCAAATGCTCTGGTACTGTATGAAAAAAAAAAAAAAAAAAAAGGAATTTTTGAGAGATTTTCTATAGTTTCAGAGCACAGAGGAAGCTTCAGATGCTCATGCATTCATTATCACATATCCATGAAGAAGGTCTAGATGATAACATGCCAACATTGATGTACGAGGGTGAAACTGACTTGTTTACTAAGGTAATGATAGAGGAGAATTTGTAAGGTACTCAAGTGTACAGTAACTCAGGTACTCAGTACTTTCAATCAAATACAGGTCTGTCTGGCACACTATTTTGCAAATTTGCCTTCCTTCGCAGGAGCTGGGACAGTTAAGTTAAATCTTGTAGAAATCTAAGCTGGAGATCTTTATCCTACTGAGGCTATTCCTGGGGTAAGTCTGCTTGCTTGTTAACTGAACAGGTACCATGCTCTAAAACTGCATGTACCCTGTTGGGGGTACTGGAGTGTTGCTTTATAATTACGTGACTGAAGCTAATCCTAGTTGCACTGTTGGAGCTCAGCAACTGTAAGAAGCCAATTTTTAATTTTTTTCCAGGTTAGGACATGTCATTGTTACATCACAGAGTATATGAACATTCAGTTCTATGAATGGACACCAGAATGTGGGGAATGTGAATTTGAATAATCTATTATACAAAAAAAGGAAAAAAATTACAAATTATTCATTTAATATGATAAAATATTCATTTCGTGTCATCTGAATTTCATCACTAGAAAGAATTGAATATTATTTTTTTCCTTAAATGCAAATTTATTTGAGTATAGGAAAGCTAATAATTTGAATAAAAGAGAATTGTGACTAACATAAATGATTTTTCCTTTGTTGCAATTTATCTATGCAGTTATCTGTACAAGAATAAAATTTACACAGTAGATCACATGAGATTTAAGGGACTTGCATCTCCAAAACAACTATAAAAGAACCAAAAATATTTGCTGAAATCATAGAATCATAGCATAGTTTGGGTTGAATGTGTGCAATAAAGTTTCTAGAAACTTTCTCTTTTTTTAAAAATTGTCTTGAAGTATGGGAATTTGTATTTTAGGACTGGCTAAATTAATTCTGTTAATATGGACACAGTTGCCATAATTAAAAGTCATTATTGTTATCTTGTTTAAGAATGACATTAACCTAATTATGCTTCCTACAGTAAGATGATTTTGCTCACAATTCCTTAACAATGTAGAAATACCAATAAATACAGAAGCAAGTGCCGATATTTTAAGTAGTGAATTGCTACATAGAAACATTCCTGATTTCCATTCATATGAATAGAGACTTGAGGCTACTTGATTCTTGATTTGGGTGCCAGGTCCCCAAGCAAACAATCAACTTCCCTTCCTGTCCCCATCTGTGCTGCACTCCACTCCCCACACCTCTTCCCCTTCCTCCCAAAAAAATTTATATGATAGCCTGAATACAGAAAGGTATGTAAATTACATACCTATCAGAATAATAAACAGAAATTAAACACAATGCAACACCAAAACAAATAAATTATATATTCAGCAGAGCAAATGCCACTAAAATAACAGTTGACGGGTTATTCCAGATTTATGTCTCTTAACCATTGGATATTTACTTTGATAACCTTCAAAAGCATTTCTAAATTTTATGAAACCATTGGGGTTGACAATCAAAGTAAAGATTTTAATTTTCTGTTGTAAAACTAAACCACAACAAAATATTACTTCCCAGTACAAAGAGATGTTCATGTTAGCAAAATGGAATTAGCGACTGAGAATAATATTCTAATGTTATATAATTATCAAAAGTATAGCTAATTATTTCTTGAATGGTTTTTTTTTTTTGCTCAGTAATTCTACTTTAAAAGTCCTTGAAACAAGATAAACTATAGATCAAAAATATTTTTAGTGTGTCAATCAGAATTCTTGTTAGCTTCACTTTCTGATAGTTTCAATGCAACAAGGCTTTTTTGCTCAGCTATTTATATCTGAGCATGTATCTGAAATACAGATGTTTATAATGATGACAGTGAAAATACTGAAATAGCACTTAAAAACTAATTCAAGGCTCCTTATAATGTGTCAAAATTTCATTGCATGTTATAATATATTCTGATCCATATGACATTTTGGCTATCTTTTTCATAAGAATCTCAAGAATGATATGGAGTCAGAAAGGTTCTTGTTTTGCAAGGAAGAAACTATGCACAGACTTCAGCCTGCAAAAGAGAAGGCTTTGGGAGAATCTTATCTGTGTCTATAAATACCTGAAGATATTTAGCTGCAAAGAAGAGAGGGCTGGACGATTTTCAGTGGAGACCAGGGAGAGGACAAGAAGCAATGGTCAAAAATTGAACAACAAGTGATTCCCTCTGAACATGAGCAAACACTTTAATGTTGATTGATTGCTATATTGATATTTTGGATACAGCAACCTAATTTTAATTTGTAGATAGAGGAGTTTTTTAGATGACTGGTAGAGTTACAAAGACAGACAAACTTTCATGTAAGGAAACATTTATATTGAATTTAAAGAGAACTTTCATGTTTCAAAGTAAAGTACACATGAGAATTGTGTCTTAGAATTGAATTAAATACATAATAGGTCATCTCTACCAGAAATGAACACTAAATAAAAGGGCAGAAAGGAGTAGTAATTTCTCTGAGAAGAAATAAAACATCATATAACATGTAAATATTGTTATAATCATTATTACACTGTATTCATCTAGTCTTCGGTATTTAATAGTAAGTCTTGTGTTTGTTGCAATGTTGTTTACTTGTATTTCTCCTTCCTTACTCTTTTACCATCTTCTGTGTTGTTCACAAATGATGTTCACCAGATTTTTGTTTCTGTTAGTAATAACTACAAAAATAAAAGGAATATATTTGTTATTCTCGTTAAGCTATTGAAGTCACAATCAATATCTACACCTTTCTTATTATTTCAGCTGTTGTGCTCATGCATCCCCAGACTGTCTTTGATGCAATGCTTTTTCTTTTTTAATTTCTCCAAGAGGAAATTTAACATTTTAGCTTTATAGTTAATCAGATAATAGGAATTTTATCCAAGGTATTGTGATTTTGGACTTTTTCCTGTCTTCTACCTGATGCACATTTTATCCTAGAAAATGCTTCTTTTGAGATTTTTATGTTCTGAAACTGACTGCAGGTCTTTTAATTTTGTTTTGGTTTTCCTCCTGTCACAGGCATATAGTAAGTCATGAATAATTTTTTGTGATAGGATACGCATTTCTTAGAAGCTTAAGTGACTTCAGTGCTTAGAGGAACACATTTCGCTAGGTGAACCCAGCTGGTGTGGGCAGAGAGCAAAGCTGCTTTGCGTTTCATCTGTGCACATATGAAGAAGCAGAATGACCAGCGGTGTTTAGCTCAATGAACTTAAGCATTGCTATGAAAGCTGTATACCTCTTCCCAGTAAGCCATTTGGATACCTCTGAAAGTTGCAATCCTTGTTTTTCAGGCTGTCTCTATCTCAGTTTCCGCTAATGACATTACCTCTTGCTTCTACAGTAGAGCTATTAACAAATCACTCGTTTTCAGCTATCAATACGAACTACTGCTTCAGCTTCTGAATCTTCCTGTGTGTTTCCATTTCCTTTTGCATCCCCTGTGGGATGTAGAGTGCATTTAGAAATGAACCGTTCAAGGTCTGTGGGGGAAAATGGTTGCATGAGAAAAAGCACCTAGATGTTTTGCAGCTGACTGAGGAGGAATGTGTTAATCATAGCACACAGCTGGTGTAGCTGCTGGGGAGGCAAGGACACACTATCTTTGACTGTTGCAATTATACAATAACAGGTTGCTTTGCAGTGAGAAAAGCATGGGAAAAGCGGGAGGGACTGATCCTTTGTACATGCACCAATTAGGAGCTCAGCTTTGCACTATGTATGAGTTAATTAACTAGAGTATAAATATTGGGTAAGCACGATTAATAAACGCAGCTCGTTGATCACTCATATTGAGTGCCCGGGTCTTCCCTTCGACGCGACAAAGGTCCTTCTTGAAGATCCAGATTTACTTCAATGTTCCTGTAAACTGTCACATGATGTTACAGATAACATGCATTACTGACACTTGTACTGCGTGTTGTATGTTTAAAACACTGAAAAACATTCAAAATATGCTTTGAATTCCAGAGATTTTATATATAATAAGCTTTTATATCTTCAGGTTATTATTCTTTCTCTCTTTATCAATCATTCTTTCCATATTGTTTCAATCATTGTCTTAATTGAATCCTTGGGATATTTCTCTGTATGCTTGTGCATGAAGTGACAAACTTGAGATTAGCAACTACTACTAAAAACATTGTATTTTTATAATTATATTTTTCCAATTAATGTTTTTTGTTATCATATTCCGGTGAGAAAGGGCACAGCAGGATGAGCTGCTGATGTGTTTCTATGGTAATTCATCTGGAACAGATCTAACTGTAGTTAGATAGCTTTGGTTTAAATGTATAAATGTTTTTTTGAAAAGGAAGTTGTGACCAAACCTTGTTTTAGTGGTGGTAGGACATTAAAATGCTTTTTGGAAAACTTCATTCATATTTGAAGGAGTTTTACTAACTCAAAAAGTGGAAAAAAACTTATTTTAGGAAGGCAAACATAATTTGTCTATCAATTTCAAGATTTTGCTGATTTGCTGGCTAATTAGGCTTCAGTTTTCAATACTATAAGATTTTTCTTCTTTTCTACTTCATCATATGTTTTTATCAGGACTTCACAGAAATTTTAGGTCATGCTGTTTCATCCTTTCATGTATCATCCTCAGAAGAGGATGTCATTTCATTGCAGCACACTAAAATGAGCCTCATTAACCTGTTTTATGTAATGGTTGATATTCAGAAGCAGTATCAGTTTTAAATTTTGAAACTCTGCCAAAATATTCGAGCTTGGTTGTATAAAGTTGGGTTTCTCACTCTGTAGCTAAAATTTCCAGATCAAAGCAACTACATTCATAGTGAGCTCAGAGTCTTGAGATATCAAGGTAACAAAAATCTTGTCTTACCCTTATAGCAAGTAGGTAAGTTTGCATATTCTGATAAAGTCATAACAGTAACTGTTTTGAATTATTTATGATGAAATTTCTTAACTATTTTTAAGTTTTTAAAATGAAAAAAAGAAATGCTACTGTCAAATTTTAGATAAAATAATCAATATTGAAACGTTTCTGTTGAAGTTTTGATGTAAGTAATCGGTAGTTGGCACAGGAAGATGGTCTACTGACTTATATATTGTGTTCTTATACACTACACTTATTTTGTTCACAACTACCTGAATCCTGCTAATACCCTAAGTAGTCTGACAAGATGTTTTTTTCTGTACAACCTCCCAAAATTATAATTTTTAAACACTGAAATCACCTCTGGACAAATGTTTTCTGCTTTCCCTCGGTGCTTATCAAAGATAATCTCAGATAGACTGTCACTTTTACCTACTATGTTCTGGTTGTTTTCACATAGGTAGGTATTCCCTAGGCATTTAACATACAATTGGAAACCAAGTGAGAAAAGTAAAATATTGAGTGGATTTATTTTTTGCCTTTTTGAAAGCAAAATGACAGCATACTGGGAAACTTTCACTGTGTCAGTCAGCATCATCCCAAACATACTGCTGCTAAGCTAGTCCATGTCTCAAAACAGTGAGAAAAGCACTGTGTCTGCAGGAGCATTTGTCTGAGAATGGAAAGTGAATTTGGATAACACATCAAAGTTACTGGGAGATGATGAAGAGAGAATTTAAAAAATAGATGTAATGTCATTAGGAAGACTGTATCATTTTTCCCTTTTTTAATCTCTGGGAGTACATAGTAGGCTGTGGATATGAATGCTTCATTTCTAATAAGAGGATGAAAAGTAAGCCAATATTTAAAAGAATTATCGGGGAATAAGGCTACAAATGACATTTGGAGGAAAAAGTGATTGTAATGTAGATGTTCAATTTTAGTGAGAGAGATATAAGGGAACTTATATGGTGTTACTCTAGATAGCAAATGTCCTTTTTAGAAAGCAATGAACATTAAACTGAGCTTCTTAGTAAATGGTTTAGTTTGGAAATGAGCTGCTTTTGTCAAAAGCTTGTGACAGGTTTTCTCTCCAACTGACTCCAGTTCTAGCTGCCTATCATCATTGCCTTAAACATTTTTTTCACTTATTCTCTGTCATTGTCTGGCTTGATAAAAGTAAAAAAAACCAACCCACTATGTATTTTACTGGACAATAAAAATATGGTGCTTATCCAAGATTAATGTAGTTTTTTAGAAATATAGATACAACACTATGTTCTCTGAAATTGTGTTTTGTCCTCTAAACCCATGTGAAAATTGATATCTAATATCAATTTTGTGTAAAAATGTTATAAACAAAATAGAAACCAATTCCCATTTCACATTCCCAATGTAGTTCTGATAATATAGAAATAAAGAATTTTTTTCACTCATTGGTACCTATCCCTGACCAATGTTTATATTTTTGTATGAATGAGTACATACAAAAAGTCTTGTACAAGTGTATTGCAAGTGATTATGGAGAAAAAATGATACCAGAATTATTTAACTCATCACTCTAAAAATCAGTGATGTTATTAATCATTTCAGGATAAACAAGCTTAGAAAGCTTTTAACAAGTTCATTTTCACTGTTTTGCTAGAAAGTGACTTCATTTCCAATTCTAAGAGTACATATTATCAACAGCAGACTGAATATATTTCTGTTCTGCTGTAGCAATGGCTTTACAGCTAAATAGTGCTTAAAAGTAAATGTTTCAGGATAAATGTTATTTTCTTACTAAGAACTGGATTAAAAAAAGCCTTCACATATAATCCCTTTTCTTTGCCCTGTGGGGCAATTTCAATTCCCCCACATTTCACATTTCCTTTTTTAAAAAATAGCAATCTACAGAATCACAGAATAGAATTGTTGAGGTTTGAAAGGACCTCTAAAAATCATCTAGTCCAATCCCACTGCTAAAGCAAGTCCACGTAGGAACATGTCAAGGAGGGTCTCAAAAACCTCCAGAGAAAGAGATTCCACAACCTCCCTGGGCAGCCTGTGCCAGGGCTCTCTCACAGTGAAATAGTTTTTCCTTATGTTTAAGCGGAACTTTCTGTGTTCCAGCTTTTGTCCATTACCCTTTGTCCTATCACTGGACACTACAGAAAAAAAGTGTTGTCCCATCCTTTTGACATACACCTTTTAAATATTTGTAAGTATTAATGGGGTCCGCCCTCAGGCTCCTCTTCTCCAGGCTGAACAGCCCCAGTTCCCACAGCCTTTCCTTATAAGAAAGATGCTCCAGTCCCCTGATCATCTTGGTGGCCCTGTGCTAGACTCTCTCCAGAAGTTCCCAGTTCCTCTTGATCTGGGAAGCCCAGAACTGGACACAAGACTCCAGATGAGGCCTCAACAGGGCAGAGGAGGAGCAGAACCTCCCTCAATCTGCCGGCCATACTCGATGCATCCCAAGATGCCATTGGCCTTTTTGGCCACGAGGGCACATTGCTGGCTCATGCTCAAGTTTATTATCAACCAGGATTCCCAGGACCCTCTCCGCAGAGATCCCTCTCCAGTCGGTCAACCCTCAGCCTATACTGGTGCATGGGGTTGTTCATCCCCAGGTGCAGGACTCTGCACTTGCCCTTATTGAACCTCATGAGGTTCCGCTCTGTCCATTTATAGTGAGAAAGTATTTTGTAAAAACCTTTTTCCTTGGACCACTTGTGTTAGTGCAGATTTTTAAAGAAAAAGATGATTCATTGTCCATCCTGAGATTTTTCTCCTCCTACTATCCCACAAAAATCTACATGCATCTTGTTTTGTTGTTTTTTTTTTTTTTTTCTATTTTAAATCACATTTTGCAATTTGACAGTCCCGTGGATGACACTTTATAGTAAGGAGAATGGTTGACATTTCTAGGACAGAATAGGAATGAAACCAAATGAAATTATTACATTCATTGTATTTGCCATCCTTGGAGATTTCAAAGGCCACATGGACCTGGTCTAGGGCAACCAGCTCTAGGTCATCCTGCTTGAGTGGGGACATTGTACCAGATGACTTCAGAGGTTCCTTCCAATCTCAACCATTCCTGTGATACCATATTTTTCTGAGTGCCAAGCTAAATTACAAAAAGAATGATCATTACTATCACCATAGTTATTTTGTCAAAACCATCTTATTTTCCTAGTGTAATTTTCTGACTAGTACTAATCTAATAAGCAAGAACACATATAGTGTTTAACTAGATTCCAGGCTCAACTCCATATGCACTGTGCTATCCTTATAAGCTCTGTTCTGAAAACCTGGTGGTGAACAGCAGGTGACAGAGAGAAGATGGGTACTGTCAGATGTTGCAGAAGTGCATACATCCTTACATAGGTAACAATTATGAAAGGTTAACTAAGATTACACATCTATGATTTGACAAAGGGAGGGAAAACATTACAGGCAATCACTGTTCCTATTACTTTAGGAAATCTATTGTGAGAACAATTAGGTATAACAGGATGATAGCTGATGTATATGTTTGAGGGCTTAATCTCAGACTGCCACATCTAGTCTCTTGTATGTTGTTTCAACCGTTCATCTATACACGTCTCTGTCAAAACACAGAGTTCACTCTAATTCTGTTTCCTTTCTTTCCTGCAACCTCTCCAGAGGAACTGTAAGCTAACACTTAATGTTGGGTGATCTCTCTCTCCGTGTGGCATTTGAGGCCAAATTAGCCTTTCTTGCTTGGTAAAGGAGAGCTCTGCAAAATTGTGGATTGTGCTGGAGAGTACAAAAGCAGACCTTTACCTTGGTTAAGACCGCAAATTGTCAGATAATAAGATACTTAACTCATTCCTCCTTTGTTCATCACTATTTCTGTAGAGACAATATTCATTCACCATTTCCAGTGAGTAATGTATTGATTCTCACATCGTAAATTGTGTCTCAGATATTCACATTCTTTTTAGCACTCTTGTCATGTTAGATTGTTTTTTTACCTGACTGGATTACTCCTAGAGTTAATGTTACTTTTGACAGTAAGCACAATTCCTTATGGAGTTCTAATTTGCCATTTTTTGAAAAACAGGCAAAAAAAAATTGCATAATTTCTAGGTAAAAATTAGTTTCATATCTTTTCCATATCATCCAGCTATTGCAATTATTCCTTATTTAAACTCCAGAACAGTGAATGTTCCCTTACTCATGTCTTTGGAAAGCACTAAACATGGGAGAAGATATTTGGAAATAACATTGCTGGGAGTGTGTGAGTTCAGAAACAGGCTCAATAGGTTCATGTGGTGGATGTCAGTAGACTCATTTCTCCATACATCTGAAGTCACAGAATCACAGAGTCTTAAGGATTGGAAGTGAGCTTGAAAGGTCATCTAGTCCAACCACCGTGCCAAAGCAGGACCACCTAGAGTACGTCATCTGGGAACATGTCCAAGTTGGTTTTTTTGCTTCTTTGTCTGGTCTCACAATGAGCCAGTCTACAGAAACCCCATATACCATTGTTTTATAACATGAGCAAGAATATCCTCAAACAAAAAAATTTTTGTATTTATCAACAGTAACTCCTTTTTACAGAATAGAGACAATACTTTGATTTCTGCAAGAAATATGTCTAACACAGTATAATGTTAACAAGACTTGACAGTGTCAGAAGCATTCCTATAGTGACTTTTTTTCTTTTGTTTTGATTTTGTGTTTTTGTTTTGGGTTTTTGTTTGAGTTTTTTTTTTTTTGTGGGGTTTTTTTTGTTAGTTGTTATTTTTTTCTCTGAAAAAAAACTCTTTTTTTTTTTTTAATTTCCCCAGAGGAGGAGACTTCACAACCCCTCTGGGCAGCCTGCTCCAGTGCTTCCTCATCAGCACAGAGAAGTTCTTACTTGTATTTCTTTGAAACCTCTTATGTTCCAGCTTGTACCCATTGCCCCTTATTCCTATCGTTGGACATAGTTGAGAACAGCCTGGCTTCATCCTCCTGAAACTTGCCCTTTACATATTTGTAAACATTAATGATATCACTCCTCAATCTCCTCCCCGCTAAAAAGCCGCAGCTCCCTCAGCCTTTCATCATAAGGGCGATGCTCCCCTCCCTTTATCATCTTGGTGGCCCTGAGCTAAACTCTCTCCAGCAGCCCCCTGTCCTTCTTGATCTGAGGGGCCCAGAACTGGACACAGTATTCCAGATGTGGTCTCACGAGGGCAGAGTAGAGAGGGAGGAGAGCCTCTCTTGACCTATTACCTACCCCCATTGTAATATACCTGAGGATGCTATGGGAGTTGGTGTCAAATTATTGTTTTTCTGATATTCAACATAATAAGAGTCCTGTAGCTACCATGCAGTAATTATGGTTGTTNCTTCCAAGACCCCCAAGTACCTTACCCCTACACTACTCTCTAACAGTTCATTTCCCAACCTGTACTGGTACATGAGGTTATTCTTTCCCAGATGCAAGACTCTACACTTGCCCTTGTTGAATTTCATTAGATTTCTCTCAGCCCAGCCCTCTAACCTGTCCAGGTCTTGCTTGATGGCAGCACAGCCTTCTGGTGTATTAGCCACTCCATCCAGTGTAGTATCATCAGCAAACTTGCTGACAGTGCCTTCTGTTCCCTCATCAAAGTCATTAATGAATGTATTGAACAGTACAAGGTCCCAGCACTGACTCCTGAGGGACTCCACTAGATACAAGCCTCCAACTAGACCCTGCCCCATTGATCACAACTCTCTGCCTTCTTCCCTTCAACCCATCAATCCACCTTGCTACCTGATCATCCAGCCCACACTTTCTCAGTTTTGCTGTGAGGATGCTGTGGGAGTTGGTGTCAAATTATTGTTTTTCTGATATTCAGCATAATAAGAGTCCTGTAGCTACCATGCAGTAATTATGGTTGTTGTTTTTTGGGTTTTTTTTTTCCCTAGTGAACAGGATGTAGCAGTATTAATAAAAGAAATCCACAGGAAAACAGTTTAGTAGCTATCAGGAGTTCTTTGGTCAAAAATATCTTCTTCTCATTATGCAGAGATAAATTAAGAAAGCAAGCAGAAACACCTGAAACAATTTGGAGCCAACATTAATCAAAAGCAGTCATAAGTTTTTTCTGATTTTTATCCAGCTGTGCTCAAGGCAGAGAGAAAGAGCAAAAAACAATACATTTCTCAGTAAATCAACTTATGACATTATTCTCTTCTTTTTTTTTTTGGACTCCGCAGTCTGGAGTTAGAATAGATATGTTAGTTGGGAGGTACCCAAAATCATCACCTAGTCTAACTGCCTGAATGCATCAGGACTGAATAAAAGTTAAAGGATGTTATTAAGGACATTTTCCAAATGCCTTTTAAACACTGACAGGTCTAGGACATTGATGACTTCTCAAGATAGACTCTTCCAGTGCTTGACCACCCTCTCCATAAAGAAATGTTTCCTAAGTTGCATTCTAAACCTCCTCTGACACAGCTTTGAGCCATTCCCACTCATCTTATCACTAAACTCCGGACAGAAGGGATCAATATCTCCCTCTCCATGTCCCCTCCTCAGGAGGCTGTAGAGAGCAATAAGATCACCCCTCAACCTCATGCTTTCCAAACTCAACAAATAGAGTCCTCAGACATTCATCATAGGACATGTCTTCCAGCCTTTTCACTAGTGTTGCTGCTCTCCTCTGGACATGTTCAAGGACTTTTATATCCTTCTTAAATTTTGATGCCCAGAACTGCAAACAGTTCTCAAGGTGAGGTCACACCAACACTGAATATTGCAGAATGGATAATCACCTCCTTTGAGCAGCTGGTTCTGATGTGTCTGATGCACCCCAGGATGAGGTTTACCCTCATGGCTGCCAGGACACACTGCTGACTCCTATTGAGCCTGCTTCCAACCAGCACTCCTAGACCCCTTTCTACGAGGCTGTTCTTCAGCCCCTCCTCTCCCAGTTTATTCTTATGCTCAACATTGCTCCATCTCTGGTGCAGAATCTTGCATAAAATTCTATTTTAGAGGTGTAAGTTTTGTCATTATTGATAGGAAAACATGAATTTAATCAAATACAAGATGCAAATAACTATCCTCTGTACATCGTGTATCGTGTATTCCTAGGTTCATGCTGAGACAAAGATTAGCCAACACAAGTGCATGTGCCCTGATAGGTACTATCTGTCAGAATCATGCCTCAGCAGCCTGCTCCACTCCTTTACACTCTTGTATGTTTTTTCTCAATTGCTTGCTTCAACAATTTCTATCATCAGTTTTTGAGAGTCAATGTTGTCTTTTACACATTGCCTTGTGAACTAGGGTTTGTTTTGTTTTGCTAGTTACTGTTGGAATAAACAACATGCATAATATTAGCTGTGGATGAATGCTCTTCTGACAAGGAATATATTGCACTGTATTGTTATAGAAATCTGAAACAAAGTTGCTGTATAGGAAAGTCAGATATCTACCTCACTCCCATACAATCATTTCCACATCTCTTTAAGCTTTATTATGCTTAGTTCTGCAAAGTAACTTTTTAAAGAGTTATTATTCCTGTCTTTATGTCTGCTGGTATCCCTATTGTCCTACCTGCTTCTGTCCACATTGAAAAGAATATTTTGGAACGTTGCTCTTTTTAAACCAGGAAATGCTTCCTGAGTGAGAGAAGGCAATGATTCTCCTTTGGTTCCTGGGAGCCAACCTATTAGCTACTGACAGTCTTTATGACATGAATCAGCAAGTGGATTCAAATGAGAAATTAATTATAATGTAAGATCAGAGTTACGGTCTCAGAGAAAAAACAATGTTAGTGCATAGACAGCTGTGATCAAAGCTGATTCTAGTTCTCTCAGAATTAGAAATCCCTAGGTGGCAATCAAAGGTTTCATGGGTAAGAATTACAGACAGAATTCATAACAGTCTCCAGAGAAAGTGAAAAAAAAAAGTCAAAAGCTACTGCAAAGAGTATACTGTCTTGGTTAAGAACTAAGGCTCTGAAGGCTAATTTAAAATTAGCCCAACAACTCTCTCCAGCAACCTAGCCTCACCCCAAAGTCCAGAAAAATATTATGTTACAAATAAAATCTATCTAAATATTGCATATGTAATATTTTATGTGCAGGATATTGGATTGGAAATATATATCATAGAATCATAGAATCATAGAATCATGGAATGGTAGGGTTGGAAAGGACCTTTAGGGATCACCAAATCCAGCCCCCCTCCAGAAGCAGGACAACCTAGATCAAGTGACATAGGAACATGGCCTGGCGGGTCTTGAAGACCGCCAAGGAAGGATACTTCATAACCCCCCTGGGCAGCCTGTTCTACTGCTCTGTCACTCTTACAGTAAAACAGCTTTTTCTTATATTTAAATGGAAATTTTTGTGTTGCAGCTTTATCGCATTACCCCTTGTCCTGTTGCTAGCTATCATAGAAAAAGGGATGTGCCAACCTTCCTGACACCCACCTGTAGTGGTTTTGTCTTGGCCAAGTTTTTCAGTAGCAGAGGGGCTAAAGGAGTGGCTTCTTTAAACAAAAAGAGTTGCCAGAAGCTTCCTCTATAGATGACATGGTTAGGGGCAGTCAATTTTAAGCTGGACCCTGCACCTGACCCAGGCCTGGCCAATTAGTGGTGGAGGTAACACCTCTGTGAATAACATATTTGAGCAGAAGAAGTTGTTGCACAGTCGTAAAAAAGACAACAGCAGCAACAGGGAGAGAGAGAATGTGAAAACATCTCCACAGACACAAAGGTCAGTGATGGAGGGGGAGGAGGGTGCTTAGGCACTGGCAAGAAGGCTCCCCTGTGATATGTGGTGAGGACCATGGTGAAGCAGGTTGTCCCCCTGCAGTCCATGGAGGACCACCGGGAAGCAGAGATCCACTCCCAGCCCGTGGGGGAGGTGCTCACGCCGGAGCGGGTGGATGCCTGAGGGAGGCCATGACTCCAGAAGAAGTTCATCCTGGAGCAAGTTCCTGGCAAGACTTGGGAGTCTGTGGGGGAGGTGCCCACACCGGAGCAGGTTTGCTGGCAGGACTTGTGATCCCATGAGGGGACTCAGGCTGAAAAAAGTATTTTACACCATATATATACATACATATATAGTTTAAAAGAAAGTGAGTAAGTGGAAGAAAAGGGTAAAAAAAAAGATCCAGGTTCTAGAAATGTCATGGCAACATTTTGGTATTATTTATGTCTCTGGCATTCTTATAGTGCCCTGCTTTGGAGCTTTTGTCAGTCTGCACAGCAGTATGAAGAAGTCTGGAAGCCTTCAGGTTCACCTTTCCCAAGTTTTCATGCAGACTCTGACCCCTTTCTGAATTCAAGCAAGTAGATATAGTTTCTTTTTTATCTATATAATTTTACCTTACAAAGAGGGAAGCTGGCAAGATAGGGCAATGTATGTAGCTGTACAGCATAAAGAAAGAAGCCCTAGGAGTGAGTGGACTGAATGTCAGCAGTGTGGAGAGTAGCATGACTTTGCCTCTTCCGTTTCTTTTGCAGTCAAGTTACAATCGATTTAGGTCCGCAAATTTGACTACTGTATATTCTCCTGGATCATGCAAAATTGTACAGTTTTTTATGGTTTTTATTTTGTCCTTCTTCAGATCTAGAAACACTTCATTGGTTAAATGTCTCTGAGTTGTTCCTTTGGAACTTCAGTTATACAACCATAATATTCAAAAATGCTGCGGGAATTCCTGTCAAGGCAGTCCATGAACTTAGTCATCATTTTAACTTCTGTTTCTAAAGAGCTACGATATCCTCAACACAATAAGAATTTTCTCAATTTAACAAAGCAACCAAGTGCTTAAATTTTGAAAACTTAAGGAAACCTTATCACATATATGAAAACCTATAGATTCTTCAGAAATTTGTGACCAAAAATAGAAAACACACTTGTAGTTCCAAGTTACTTGTAATATTGTTGACATTTTTAGACTCTTAAAGCTTACTGCGATAAAAAACAAACAATACCTGCATCCTTAGCTTTATCCTTTCTAAATGCTAGGTGAATACTGCAGAAAAAAGGGCACCATATGGTACATGAATACATACAGTGTGAGTAGTGCTGCTATCCTGGCAAAAGCAACATCAAGGATTGATACAGCTTGGGATTACTAAAATATCCTCAAGGTCTGTTGTCCTGTCAATGGGTACATGTAATTCCTGTTCATACTAATGGAAGCTATGCAAATATATTGAGATGCGACTAGGTTTTGGGAAAAAAAATAGTGTTTTAATTTGAAGTCCATTGCAAAACTGAATTATTCAAAGAATGACAACCTCAATTATATATTGTTTTAAATTTCCTTATGTTTTAATTTTAATTTATTTCAAAATTCAGAATTAAATCACTCTAAGAGAAGCAACTATTATTCTTCAGACATGTAGGAAAGAAGATTCCAAAGAATACCATCTTGTGAGAGAGATTTTTAGAGCAAAAAGAATTCTTAAAGATAATACTCCTTTTCCAGTGTGAATGTAAAATGTAAATACTGAAGAACTTGCAAAAGTTACTAAAAGTGGTAAATTCCTTAATAACAAATGCTATATAAACTAGACATTGTTGGGATTGAGGAGGCCAAGAGTACATCGCTGTTCTGCTACAGATTCATTTTTCAAGGCAAGGCAAGTCAAGGCTCAGATGGAAAAAAATATTTCTTTATCATAATTTTGTCATAAACCATAGCATCATAACAAGATATCATCCAACTGCTCATACGTGATAACTGTAAATGAAAAATTCCGCAATACTCTATAATCCTTTTTTTATTGCTTGACAAATTAGGTAGCGTTATTTCAACTTAAGCTAAATGCAGAAAAACAGGTAGTTACAATTAATCCAAGAAAAATTGTGAAGCAGAAGTGAAGTGCTCATGCATCCTTACCCATAGTTTTCTGTCTGTTAGAGGCAGTAATAATACTTCAAAATTCTCAGAATAACTGTATTAATATCTTTGAATTTCTAAAATGCTAAACTTTTGGGACACATAACTGCTAGAGAGTAAGAGATTTCATACTGACCTTATTATCTTGACACGTTTCTTTCAGATGGACAGTCTGTAACATATCATCTTAAGCTTTGATGAACAACATTGCAAAAATAACTGTAAAGTTCATGGCTCTTCAGTCAAGTAGAGTTTGATGTTAATAGACCTGAAGGATTTAGCCTTCAGTCTCCAGGTTTATGACTGTGAAATAATTCCAGACATAATTAAACATAACTTTTAGGAAAAAATATTTTTCTTATCTGACATTTGTAAGAAAATATTTACCATATGAGTGAAAATATTGTATGGAATAAAGGATTTTTAAAGCCAAACAGTAGCTCTCAGGAAAACAAATCAGTGTGTGAAGGGTTTGGTTAAGCCTCTGTCTAAGTAAGTCTATACTGTACAAAGAAAATGGTCTCTGCTGAGAGCTGCCATTGATCTGAACTCTAGGTACATTTGACACGTTAAACATTTATTCAGTGGGATTGATGTTTACCTTATATGTTTTCAATCTGGAATGTCAAGGAAGCATGAAACAAGTCCATCACTCAAGAAGATCTATTTTTGCCTGCCCATAAGAAATTCTGGTTTTTTGAAGTGAATTACACACACATCCAAGGTAGACACCTCTTCAGGCCTCCATATCAGAAGAAGGCAATTTGTATGTAGCAGCTTTGCAGTGATGGATAGGGAAAAAAAAAACCAAACCAAAGCAAAAAAACCATGTCAGGCATCTTTTTTCCTCTCCAGAATACAGATTAGTTGACCACATTTTAAGTTGCCTAAACAGGCAGTGAAGTTGTAGCTATTATTTCAGCTAGTTTTTTTCCACTGACCTGGAATGAAATATTCTTCTTATTAACTGAAAGAAACATAAAGTGAATTTATGCTTATTTCTTTGTGATATTGCTTACACAGATCTTTGAGGAAGCATCAGCAGCTCTGTGGAGAAGGACTTGGGAATACTGATGGATGAAAAATTGGACATGAACCAGCAATGTGCATTCACAGCCCAGAATGTCAACTGTATCCCAGGCTACGTAAAAATCAGAGTGGTTAGTAGTTTGAGGGGGCTGATTCTGCCCCCTCTATTCTGCTCTGATAAGACCTCACCTGGAGTATCTTGTTTAGCTCTGGAGTCCTTAGCTCAGGAAAGAAGACAATCAGTTGGAGTAGGTCCAGAGGAAGGCCACGGGAAGGTTCAGAGGGAGGGAAAATCTCTCCTATGAGGAAAGGCTGAGAGAGTTGGGATTATTCAACTCAGAGAAGGCTTGGGAGAGTTCTTTCAATATGTAAAGGAAGGTTATAAGACAAATAGGGACCTTTGAAACTGAAGAGTGTAGGTTTAGAATGGATATAAAGAAATTTTTTATTCTGAGAGTGCTGAGACACTGGAGCAAGTTGTCCAGAGAAGTGGTAGATATCCCACCATTAGAAGTGCTCAAGGCCAGATTCAATGGGGATTTGACAAAAATGATCAGTGGAAAATGTCCTCGTCTGTGTCAGGGTGCTTGGACTAGATGATCTTTAAAGATCCCAATCCAATCCATGTGATTCTATGAATATCTCCATTAAGCGTTTGCATCCTGTGGCTAACACTCTAGGCTCACATTTATGAGAACACTCAGCTTGCCATTAAAGTTGCTGGTTTTAACTAATACATTTTTTAGGTCTGACCTATTTGAAACAAGACTTTACTAAGGAAATGTCTCTAGTCTCAATTAGTGGGGAAATTTGAAGTATTGAATTATAGAGTGTCTGTACTGTAAACATGTATAGACGTGTATTATCAACATTTTTTTCTGGAGAGAATGCATCAATGTCTAAAATGTAAGAATAATTGTTTATTGAACCAAATGTACCATTTAAAATTTTTGATTGGAGGCTTTATTCTTTCATTTGTGCATAGATACTCTGTGACTGAGATTTAATATAGTTGGCTGACGTATTGCAAGACCAAACCAGGAACAGACTTTCCTAGCCTGCTGCAAACTGGGAATATCCAAAGAATTTTAGGGCAGAACTGTTGCTCCATTAAGAGTTCACCAAATCTTTCTAGCAAGGCAGCTGCATGTGTTTCTCAGTGGAAGAAAAAAATTGAATTATTTTAACTTTACACTTTTGGATCCTCGTTTTGTTTCTGGTTCAACTTATTTATCCAAAGTTTACAGGTAAGCATTTAAAAATATAACTTTTTTATTTTAGAGATCTCTAAGATTATTTTTTTTAATTCTGAATAATTTTAGCAATTTCCTCTTGATATCTTAAAATAGTACAGTTTTATTCCCTGTGTTAGTTGGTAGTCATTAGTGGTTTTCAGTTACTTATGTTATAAAGTATATATAGAGATGTTTTATCTCATTATTACTTGAACTTGATCTTAACGTCTTTGTGTACGCTCTTGATCCTGAAAAGCTAATCATGCCCCTACTTGTATGCACAGTGAATAAATTCATTAATGCCATTGGAACTATTCTGTTTATGGAGTGTATGATTCTGAAAATGTTTTCCAGTTTTGGGTTTTTTTTTTTTT